>CM077823.1:7768106-8368106 GCA_039720395.1 Liquidambar formosana | reverse complement strand
GGGAGTTCAAGAATGTTAATGGATCAACCAGATTCCAGAATCAGGGTATAGGCATTACCAAGAGAAATTTTGTTGACATTGTATGTTTTAATTGATAATGCACCAAAGCAGTAGATTCTTAATATCAATCCTCTTCATATAGTGACCTGTCAATCCATTCCTGCATTTACATAATTGTCGGTAGAGTGATGACAAACTCCATGATTCTCTAGATATTAAGAGATTAATCTGATTATAAAGCTAATTTGATCTATCAGATAATCCAACAACCGTAAGGCATTTGCAGTGTTAATCACTAATTCGCTAATAAAAGGCCAAACCCTATAAGCAACATACAAAGATTTAAAAACAAGATAAAATCATGTATATGGATTGGTTAAACCAGAAAAAAAAAATTTAAAAAATAATGACTTACTAAAGAGATTAGTGAAATCCAGATTGTTGGACAGTGGGCTATCTCGGGTAACTCTGCTTAGGAAAAAATAAGGCTGAAAGGCTGTGCCTCTCTGCATTTAGACCCCAGGCACGCCCAAGGCATGCTTTGAATAACCATTCCTCAATTCTGCACTTTATGCACCTCAACTCAGTTTTCCACGATTACATTTCAAATCTCCTCTAGTTGACCGCTAGACTCCTGAAAGCCTACAAATCATGTCAAAAGGGAAAAAGAATGGAAGAAGGCAAGAAAGAACATAACATGTAACTAGAATAGGAAATTTTGGAGCAGAGAAGAGCACAATAAATCCAAAATTGATTAATTCTAAAAACAGAGAAAAATGCACCAGTGATTTTAGTATTTAACTCCAACCTTGAGATTGAATGTACTCATCAAGGTCTATCTTGTTAGTTGGAATATGGGCAATCATGTCCCACTCTAAGCCGCTCCCCTTGGTGCATCTTTTATTTGAAAGAGAACACCACTTCACCGACGCCTTTTCTAAATGGGTGAGGTATCGCATTGCTTCCATAGTCTTTGCTGCCCCAAAGACAGCTCTTCAGGAGATGAAAGTTTCTAGAACCAGTCTGGCAAAGCTTCTACTCCATCAAATCTTTTTATATCTCATGAGTATATGACTGCAGTGGGGTCTTGAAATTGAAAATTGGTCAAGCGGAGACATGAGCTCAGGTCACCCTACGATGTTTGACTTTCAAGAGACAGAAGATGGTTTTGTTCGAGATCCTCAAGTTTGGAGAAAGGATTGAGGTACTCCAAGAACTCACAAATTTCCAAGTACTTCAAGATGGTAAGGCAGTGTAGTCCCTACAGCAAACAATTCCATTTTTCACGTTCACTTATATGCTTAAAAAATTAATCAAGAAAAAATTAGCTTCAAATGAAAAGTAGGATGACAAATGATTGATCTACACGGGAGAGAGAGAGAGAGAGAGAGAGAGAGAGAACTTCAACCAATACTAAAAACAAAATAAAGAAAAGAAAAGACTGAATTGATTATAATTGAGACTCTTGAACTTCGCAATCTGAAGCATCTCCTACCATTAAGGCTGCATCCTATGAACAATATATTGATACAATGGAGCATATTATAAATGATTATTTAGTTGATTTAAAGAGAGATATGACGACTTACTAAATAGACTATTGTCCATCCAAATATATTTTATGCCAACGTTCTCTTTTATCCTTGGTGCATCTTTCAGTCAAAAGAGCCATTGAATGACATCCATCATTATTGAGTTTAGGGAAGGTTGTGGGCGGATAACTCAATTCTTGCCACCAAAATTCAATTTCTGAAAAGATCCATGTACTAGTTCAGCAAAACATCCATACCATGAAAATTCAATGGCAGTGTGGTTTGAAGTTGAAGTCACTCAACCAAAAGCTTATTCATAGGCAACATTGCACTTATAGTAATACAAATTAGACTTGTGCTGGGTATCCTTCGCATTGCGAATAGAATCCTTTTCTAAATAGAAGCTAATAGGAGGTGCTTGAGTACAAAATATGCTGAGCATTTGCTAATAGGCAACCTGTAAAACAGTAAAAGTAGAATTGTACTAAGATGCAATGAAATCGATACTAATAGGATCGAAACAGTCTACAAGCTAAACCTGAAGAAGCTAAGTCTCACCTTAAAATATGCATGGCATCATATTCTTGAAGATTGCCACAACCTCACAGCTAGTGCTGATGCCACCCAATAAGATTTCTGATAATTCCAAAATGATTCTAATTTTCCTGGAACCAGAAATTTTATAAAGGAAAAAAATAAAATAAAATAGGCACAATGAGAGCAGGGCTCAGAGAATAATGAAATGGATCACAGAAAAAACCTAATTCAATTAAAACAAAAAAAGATTGCAATGCAAATTAAATTTCTTACATGAACTTATTACTAAATTTTGGAAATCAAAAGCACTCAGGCCCTAAGGTGGTTTGATTTGATCCTCAAAATGCACTACTTGATATAGGTGTGATCAATTTGAGTTTTTGAGGTTGTAAAAGAGCAGTGGACAGAAATTTTGACTTTGTGTCACTAATTTTTTTAAACAATCCGAAATTTAAGTCTAAAGCCAAAACCTGACGTGTAGAACTACTGAGTCAAACCAACTGTGAACATTAACCATGTAAGCAGCCTCAAGTCCCAGAAAGTGGAGAGTTTGCTGTGATGATTTTAGTGCATTTAAGAACTTGAATATTCAGGAAGTCATATAGTAAGTTCTGAACCAGAGAAGAGTAGTTCTTTTTAGTACAAATTCAGAAATTTTACAATAACAATGATTTGAATAGTATTATATAAAGTGCAGTCAAACTTGATGATATCCCCCAGTGAATGATCAAAATTTGAGCATACATGAAAACCATTTTTTAGGAAAAATAATTTTATACACAAGAATAATTAAATAAAGATGAAACAGTAACATGTAAATCAGAATTGTGTGTGCTCACGTTGTCCTAAAGGAGTTATCGCCTCCCTACGTACAGGTTTTGGTGGACGACAATACCTCCAAAATACAACCCCAGAAGCTTGCAGCTAGCTCTTCTATGAGTACGTTCACAGGAAGAGTAATTTGAACCGTCCTCGATCAGTTGCCCCAAAATATATGAAAATATAGAGAAAAGAATGAAGAATGTAAACTGTAAAGAGAAGAGAAGAGAAGAACATATGTGTCTGATATGTCTTAGGTCTCTTGGTGTATGTCTTTATATAGGCATCTAGGTGTCTTGGGCTTTAATGCCCCAACGGCTAGTGCAATGAATATTATAACGGTAAAATCAATTGGGCTTGTAACAGCCCAACAGTCATAAGGGTTAATACCCACACTAAAAGCCTCATCAGTTACAAGTTTTGAAGCTTTACTCACCAATATATCTTACAATCCCCCACAGGATTCTGAACTTCAAAATAAAATAAAATATATATATACATAAGAAATGTACATATGGGCAACTATATACTATGCAATAGGCGTAGGTGTCTTCTGGACTTGAACCTACACTTAGTGTTGATAGTTTCCATCTGAGGAGTCATAGTGGCAAAGCTTGAACTTGACCCTTGAGTCAAACTTCCACATGTCACACACATAGTATTGATATGGGACTTGGTTCGATGTGGGTTAGCGCTATTTATGGCCATGCACTAGTATCTTGATTCTCATGAGAATTTCTAGGGTCAACCCAATCCTATAGCAGCGGCCTCACGACGGTTCTCACTTAGGTAAGTCTTCCAAGGGTACAGTGACTGTACCCTGCAGGAGTGTTCCTGCCTTGGGCTTATTCAGAGTAAAACTCCTCCTTACTGTCACATCAATAGCACTCTCACTATAGGGATGGGGAGGAGATGCTCTCCTCATAAAAGTGCTAATAATGAGTCACGCTCTGCGGATTATTTCTACCCATTGAACCTCCTTCATGGGATCTCCAATCATAAAGGTTGGGTTACCTCCGTTGGTGACTCCTTATGGGCTTAAGCCCCATCCCCCTCGATGAATCTAGGATTGCACTCCTAGAAAGACCTTTGGTTAACTAATCAACAACATTTTTCTCAGATTTAATAAAGTCAAGAGATACAACATTTTTATTAAGCATGCTTTTCACAGATTTTAGGCGCACATATATATGCCTGTTCATCTTCTTATTTGTATGAGATTGATTCACTAAATGAATAGAAGTTTTACTATCACAATGTATAGATATAGCAGGCACACTATCACCAATTAAAAGAATTTCTAATAACAAATTTCTAATCCAATCTGCCTATACAAGTAGTAACTAGAGCTATTAACTCAAACTCCATAGTGCTCCTAGATATAACGGTTTGCTTCTTTGAACCTCATGAGATAGTAGCTCCTCCTAATAAGAATATATATCCTATAGTAGATTTTATATCTACACTATCAATTATCCAGTTGGTGTCACTATATCCTTTCACAACTCCTGGGAATCCTTTATAACATAAGGAATAATCTAGAGTTACTTTAAGATATTTAAATATTCTCTCCAAAGCAACCTAATGCTCTTTACTAGGATTGTGTGTATATCTACTTAATCTTCCAACCGCATATGCTATATCAGGTCTAGTCTTATTTGCAATATGTAACAAAAATCCTATTGCTTGAAAATATTCTAACTGGGATACTGGTTCTCCAACATTTTTTGTCAAATATATATTAGGATCATATGGTGTAGACACTAGTTTAACATTAGAATATTTAAACCTTTTAATAATCTTCTCAATAGCATTAGATTGATCTAAAAATATCCCTTCCAAATTTCTAACTAATCTCATTCATAAAATTATATGTGCTTCTCCCATATCTTTCATATCAAAATTCTTAGACAAATAATTCTTAACATCCTTTACAATATCTAGACTCGTACCAAAGATCAAAATATCATCCACATATAAACAAAGTATAGCAATGTTGGCTTTTATCCATCTTATAATATACACATTTATCATATTCATTAATCTTAAATCCATAATTTAAAATAACACTATCAAACTTTTCATGCTACTGTTTAGGAGCTTGTTTAAGTCCATATAAAGATTTCACTAACTTACATACCTGATGTTCTTGTCCTTTAACTATGTAACCTTTAAGTTTCTCCATATAAATCTCCTTTTCTAAATCTCCATTTAAGAAAGCAGTCTTTACATCCATCTGATGTACAACTAACTTATGGATAGATGCTAGGGCTACCAAAATTCTAATTGTTGTAATTCTAGACACTAGAGAGTAAGTATCAAAATAATCTATTCCTTTCTTTTGAGTAAATCCTTTAGCTACTAGTCTAGCCTTATACTTATCTATACTTCCATCAGGTTTTAACTTTTTCTTAAACACCCATTTACATCCTATTGCTTTACTTTCTGGAGGTAGAATGGTCAACTCCCAAGTATTATTTTGAATTATTGATTCAAACTCATTATTTATTGCTTCCTTCCAAAAAAGTGCATCTATTGATGAAATAGCTTCATTATATGTAGTAGGATCTCCTTCAATTAAGTATGTATAAAAATCATCTCCAAAATTTTTTTCTATTCTTCTTCTTTTACTTCTTCTAACTTCGATTTGAGCATTAGTCTCTTCATCTCTACGTATGCTAGTAGATGGTCTATTTCTATCACTATCATAGGGTCTATCGTTGACTTGGGTGGAAATCTTAGTTTTAAAGGGAAAAATATCTTCAAAGTATGTAGCATCTCTCGCTTCTATTATGGTATTATTAGAAATATCGCTAACTTCAGAATTCACAACTAAGAATCCATTAACACTACTATTGCGAGCGTATCCTAAAAATACTGCATCTATTGTTTTAGGACCTATCTTCTTTCTTTTAGGGTCGGGTATTGCCACCTTCGCAAGGCACCCCCACACTTTAAGAATATTTAATCTAGATACTCTATTCTTCTATAACTCATATGGTGTTTTCTCAAAATCTTTAACCATTATGCGGTTAAGTATAAAACAGGCGCATAGTAATGCTTCCCCCCACAAGTTCTCAGGCACTCCAGAACTTAGTAACATTGCATTTACCATATCCATTAAAGTTTGGTTTTTTCTCTCAGCTACACCATTTGATTGTGGTGAATAAGGTGGTGTTACTTCATGAACTATCCTATGTTCTTGACAATATAAGTTTAATTCAGTTAGGCTATATTCACCTCCTCTATCGGACCTAAGTCTCTTTATTTTCTTTTCCAATTGATTTTCAACCTTGACCTTATATATTTTAAATTTCTCAAATACCTCGTCTTTAGTTTTAATTAAGTAGACATAACATTATTTAGAATAATCATCTATGAAAGTTAGGAAGTATTTATTTCCGGCTCTAGTAGGACGTCTGTTTGAATCACACACATCACTATGTATTAAGTCTAAAAGCTTGGTATTCCTCTCAACGGGTTTGTGAGGTCTACTAGGATATTTGGCTTGTACACAAATCTCACACTTGTGTTTCATATCTACATTTACTTTAGGGACTAACCCTAAGTTCGTCATTCTCTTTAATTTCTTTAAATTTACATGTCCCAATCGTTCATGCCAAACACTACTTAACTCAACATTAAAAATACTTGGAGGAATTTTATTAACATCATTGACAGACATTACATTCAACTTAAAAAGACCTTCACTTACATAACCTTTACCAACAAAAATATTATTCTTGGTTATTATAACCTTATTGGACTCCATAACAACTTTATAACCTTGCTGAACTAAAGAAGACCCACTAACTAAATTTCTCCTCACTTCAGGAACATGCCGCACACCACTTAAAGTCAAGATTTTCGCAGATGTCATCTTCAAGTCCACTTGTCCAATCCCTAACACACGTACAGGGGAATCATTCCCTAACACACGTACGGGGGAATCATTCCCTAACGTCACAGTTCCTCCACTTGAGTTTTGATAATTTTTGAAAAATGATCGATCAAAACAAACATGTACATTAGCTCCAGAGTCTAACCACCAATCATTGGTTAAATATGTAATATTAGTGGATGGGTTAGGATTATACCTTATGGTGGGTTCACAAGAATTCTCTCATTCCTCATCGACTAACATATTGACTTGGGCTATTGGTCTCCCTTGTCCTCTCCTATTGTTGTAATTGGGTTTGAACTCCTCGGTCTTCTTGAAAAAACAATCCTTAGCCAAGTGATTGGCCTTCCCACATACGAAACATAGCCGTTTTTCACTTTCCTTGCCCTTATTCTTATTTTGTTGTTGGTGGTTTCTGGGTTAGCTATTATTATTCCTCCTATAATCCTTTTTAAAGTTTCTCCCTCTAGGATGGAATTGGTTTTGACCTCTCATGTTAAAATTGGAGTTGGGATTTCTTTTGTTTTCTACTGAGTTCAACTTAGCCTCCCCTTCATTAGATCTTTTAGACTCTCCCCTATGTTGTTCTTCAATTCTAATAGAACTAAAGACTTGGGTCAACGTCAAATCTCCTTGTCTATGTCTAAGTGACTTAGCAAAACTAGACCATGAAGGTGGAAGTTTATCAATTAGGCATGATACCTTAAAATCTTCACTAAGTTTGGTACCTTTTTTCTCTACTTCTTTCAACATTTCTTGAAACTCATGGATTTGGGCGTTTATTGATTTTCAATCTTTCATAACATATTTATTAAAGTTTGAAACACTAAACCTTTCTATACTAGCATCCTCAATTCCATACTCAGCTTCCAAGAGACTCCAAAGTTTTTTTGCACTACTAGTGGTGGAATGATAGACATCATATAAATGGTCAGAAAGTGCACTAAGGATCCTATGGCGACAATGGAAATCTATTTGGTCCTTAGAAAGGGTTGGTGTAGATGACGTTGATTCCTTAGCTGTTTCACTAGGAGTTGGTGTTTGTTCTTCTAAGGCAGAATAAAAACCTAACATAGTTAACCAATATATCATTTGACTTTGCCATATCCTAAAGTTTTTACCATTAAATTTTTTAGTTTTTACTGAATTAGCCTCTTTAGATGCCATATATATTATTTTAAGGATGGGCAAATAAATCACACTGCACAATTTAAATATTATGTTAATCAAACAAATTTTCAGCAATTAAAATAATGAATCTATTTCAAAAACCAATAGAGATTTTACAAACTAGCAACAAACTTTATTATTACTACTAATTATTGTCTTCAAATTTAAAACAGTAAACAAAACTGTTTTCTTTTTTCTTTTCTTTTCCTTTTTTTTTTTTTTTTTTGTAAAACAGTAAACAAAACTGTTTTTTTTTTTTTTTTTAATTATATAAAACAGTACAGAAAACTGTATTATACAGAAAACTTTTTTTTTTTTTTTTTTTTTCCCTTCAAAACAAATAGTATATAATATAATGATTTTATTGTTGTTATTATGACAAAGCTGTTTTTGTAAAGCAGTAAATACAAAACTGTTTTTTAAAACTGTTAATACAAAACTCTTTTTTTTAATTATTTTTTATAAAGCAATTTTTCTTATTACGTAATGATTGAAAAACTGTGTTCTTAATAATTATTAAAGAACAGCAAATGCAAACTGTTTTTTTTTTTTTTAAACAAATTCAAACCGTAGCAGTAAGAATAAAATTTTTATTTATCGAACCGAAATTGTTACAAGCTTTATAACATTAAAAGGAACCGTTTTTTTTTTTTTTTTTTTTAATTGTATTTGAACAGCAAACACATACTAAGCTGTTATAAACGTAAGACAGTTTTTTATTTATTAATTAAAATCACATGTAAAGCACTAATATTGATCTCGGTGAAACCGCAAAAAATTATTTCTTTTGCTTTGAATAAATAAGCGTCAAACAATAATTTAATTCTTAAAAAGTTGTGTATAAGTTTCTATCTCACAACGTTTTTATTATAAACATGGAATACGCTCGATAACTCCTTTAGATTGTTGGGAAAATTTGTGTAATCGATCTAAATGTTCAAACAATTAATAGAAGTTGGAAAATTTCACAAGATAAAATATCAAATCACACAAGCAATAACAATTGAAATTATAAAGCATAATAATATGAGAGAAAATTAAAGAGACAAAGTTGGAATAGCTGGACTGTGGGAAGGCACGTGTGCTCACACTGTCCTAAAGGAGTTATCGTCTCCCTACGTACAGGTTCTAGCGGACGACAACACCTCTAAGATACAACCCTAGAAGCTCGCAGCTAGCTCTTCTATGAGTATGTACGTTCACAGGAAGAGTAATTTGAACCATCCTCGATCAGTTGCCCCCCAAAATATATAAAAATCTATACTACCTATAAAAAGATGAATGTGAGAAAAACTTTTGATTGACTAATATACCCTTATTTTAATTTTTAAATACACAACTATCCTTCTGCATATATAGGAAATACAGCAATATAAAACATATACCTCAATAAGAATTCTAAGGAAATTATACAACTATCTTTCTGCATATATAGTAAATATAGCAATTTAAAACACATACCTTAATAAGAATTCTAAGGAAACTATATAACTACCCTTTTGCATATATAGGAAATATAGCAATATAAAGCATATACCTTAATAAGAATTATTCTCTTCTCTAGAGATTAAGTATATACTTTCTCCATTTATTTTGGTTCTAATTATTCTCTTTTTTATTTCTTTATTGATATGATTCTTATTGTAGATGTGTAGAAAATTGGTAGACAATAAATAAGTTATTTGTCAAGATTCTTGATAGTTCCGTGTTATTATGTATTAGCATTTCTTTTCAGATCATTTGATGTACACGGACTAAAACCTTCTACGGAGTAATAAATAATTTCTTAACATCTCAAATCTTCACACTTGATATAGATTAAATGTTATAGAACAAATGGCCGCATAACCTTCCTTAAGTAAATAAAGTTTATATTTAATCGATATGGACAATATTGAAGAGATAATTACCACTAGATGAGGGGCTATGCTACATAAAAAGGGTCAATCCCTATTTAAGCTAAAATGGATCTTGGGAAGTATTAATCTTTTATATGTTTATCTAGGAAAAATAATTGATGATCTTTAAATCATTTTAATCCACGTGCAACACACGTGTGCAATAACTAGTATAGAGAAAAGAATGAAGAATGTAAACTGTAAAAAGAAGAGAAGAGAAGAGAAGAACATATGTGTCTGATATGTCTTAGGTCTCTTGGTGTATGCCTTTATATAGGCATCTAGGTGTCTTGGGCTTTAATGCCCTAACAACTAGTGCAATGAATATTATAACGGTCAAATTAATTGGGCTTGTAACAACCCAACAATCATAAGGGTTAATACCCACACTAAAAGCCTCATCAGTTACAAGTTTTGAAGCTTTACTCACCAATATATCTTACATATAGATTTGTGAAAATGTGGAGAATTAAAGGGTTTAATGAGCTATTAATTTTGATTTCTGACACAAGTGGGATATGAGAGTGAATTTGGGACTCCTACCCCTAAAGTAAGTAATGGCATGCATTTAAGTCAATAAAAAATTCAGTTGGTTTAAAGAGTCTTTCAATATGCACTTTAATTTGCTAAACGAAACGTTTAGGTGAAGTCAGTATTTTGAGTTTGAGAATAGAGTCTCTCAGAATCTAATAGATTCAATTTGATTCATAAACAAAAATTTAGACACTGCAATTGACAGACTGGAGATTTACCATTACAATAAGATGTGGCCAGATGATATGCTGTTCACTTATTTCACTGATCTAGATTAGTGCCTCATCAGGGCATGGTCCCTGTAAGTAATATATAAAATCTCCAAGTGCCTCATTCACGACTAGACATTTACTATCAAATTTCCCTATATAAAAGGAAAAATCTTGATAAGCTAAGAAGGAATATATAATAAGTACAACGCTAAACATTTTTTATGCCATGATTCTTGGAAAAAAAAATAATAAATAAAATAAAATAAAAAATAATCTGAAAATTTGGGATTCATGTTAATCAACTCAAATATTAACACCCTTCAAAGTTATTTTGATGTTCTATGCTAGTAGGTGATTCTTCATTTACTGGGCCATTTGTTTGTTAGCAATCTCAAGGCACTCTATTGGTTTTGAAAGAAAATTTCATTGAACTTTTGCTTGTAATGGCAAGAAGCACTCCTAAAATTCCAACTGAACAATATAATTTTCTTTCTTTTTTTAATTTTCATCAATATTCAGTAAAACTTATGCTTTTATTGTAATTATCTAAAACAAATAGCCCCATACAGTAGAGTGAACAGAGGTACCTGAACTTAGTCCTGCACCATTATATTTTACTTCTTCCAAACTTGATCAATAGCCTCCTGAAATTCCCCAAATCACAACAAAAAGGTTAGATAGAATGAATTAATAATTTTTAAGATATTGTGACCACATCTTATTTCTTTATCCGTAACTATCGTCAAATAACTGTTAGAGGAATGGTTAGATCCCCCCTCCCGGCGCGGGCGCCGCAGGCCCACTGTTCATGAACTATGCGTGAGAAAGAGAGCAGAGAAGAATTAAATAACTATGCATAATTTTTTAAAAAATAATTAAATAACTATGCTTGAGATCGAAAGATAATTTGAAAGAGAGCAGAGAAGAATTCATGAACAAGAGATAAAATTTAAAATAAAGAAGAATATAAGAAGAGAATAGGAGGAGGTTTGAGAAATCTTACTAATCAATTCATGAACAAGATATGGCGATTTGGAATATGGGAAATCTTGGACCACTCTGGGCCGCTGTCCTCGGCGGATCTCTCCATTAAAAGGGGACAGTTTACAATGAGCAGATGTAGTAATTTGGTGAGGCGTCCCATAGCTTCCAGTGAAGGCAGATACATCAGATTCTTGCAGTCATAAATTCGCAGACTTTCAAGAGCTGAAAGCTTCCCAAACCACTCTGGCAAAGCTTCCATCCCATCAAATCTACTTATGAGCAACAATGTAAGGGCAGTGAAGTGTTGAAGTTGGTCAGGCAGAGACTTGAGCTTAGGCCACCCATGTAACCTTAGATCTCGAAGTTGTTGAAGTTGTAGGATATCCTCCAAATCAGGGAATGAATCCAGCTCCTCCCAGAACGGACCAATTGACAAATTCTTCAAGCACGTGAGCCGTCCCATGGCTTTCGGCGGATACATCAGATTCTTACACTCCAAAATACACAGCTGTGTCAGAGATGAAAGGTTCCCCAACCACTCCGGCAAAGCTTCCACCCCATGAAATTCATTTATGACCAAAGACGTAAGAGCAGTGAGGTGTTGAAGTTGGTCAGGCAGAGACTTGAGCTTAGGCCACCCCCACAACCTTAGATCTCGAAGTTGTTGAAGTTGTAGGATATTCTCAAATTGGGGGAATGAATCGAGGTCCTCCCAGAACCCTCCAATTCCCCAACTCTTCAAGCGGGTGAGGCAGTGTAGCCCTTCCTCCAAACATTTCAATTTTTTGCATTTTACTATATCTAGTTGGGAAAGAGAGCGCAATTGCCGTAGTAAATCTTCTGGGACAGATATCAGATTAGGGCATTCCCATATCCTCAAAATCTCAAGAGACGTGCACGATTGTATCCCACTCGGTAAATAACTCAGTTTCTCACAACTCATAATCGCCAATTGACGAAGGGATGTGAGGCCCAGTACACTTGGAATGGACTCTAGGTTAGGGCATATTCTTATACGCAACTCCTCAAGAGACATAAGGGTGTGTAGTCCATCCGGTAAACAACTCAGTTTCTCACACTTCCAAAAATCCAGTTCTCGAAGAGAGGTGCAGCAGCCCGACACATGTGGGGCAATGTACAGTAACTCAGGACAACCCGATATCCACAGAGATGCGAGATTTTTATTATTTTGCAATAGCGCTTCCGGCAGAAAACTAAGCTCAGACATACTCTGTATGTGAAGAGACGTGAGAGTGGTTAGATTTTTGCATATATTTGCTAGTGGCGTGCTGTTCTTGACACCCACAATCATCAATTCCCTTAGAGCTGAAAAATGAGTTGGAGCAGCTATCAATTGGGAACACCCCTGAAGAATTAGCTTCTCAAGACAAGGAAACACCATTCCCAGTCCTGCCCCTGTTGCTGGTATCATTACTGCTTCCCTCCATTCCAATAGGTTCCCCATATCTGTCAATTTGAATCTTTTTAGTGCTGGAAACAAAGCCCTCGTCTCACTGCCACTACCACTTACTCCATCATCATTACTATAACCATAAAATTCTGTACCTATACTCTTGACATTATCCATTCTTTCTATTTCAAGAATCCTTAGGAAGGGTAGCTGCCCAAGCGTTGGGATTTGTTCACATTTGTCACACTTGATTAAGTTAATCTTCACCAACTGGCCAGTGCTATTACTCATCTTCATCATCCATGATGGGAATTTATCACCCCTAAAGTTTTCAATTTCTAGACCTTTCAAATTTGGTTGAGGTTGCAAGCCTTCTAACACATCCTCATCGTTGTTGTCACCCACTCTTCCCCCACTCCAGTTAAACCCCAACTCGTTTACACTTTTTTTCCCCAATAAATTTGCTTTCTTGGCTTCTTCTCTATTCCCCACATGCTCTAGATTACAAATCTTTAACTTGCCTCTCAGCTTGTTCAGGCATCCCAACTCTTCAATTTGACGACCTTTCTCTTGACCCACAAAAAAGACCGGTAGCGTTTGAAGACAAGTTAACTTCCCCATGTCAACAGGCATTTGCTTCCATTCAATTTGCCATTCATTGAAATAAATATGCCTCAAGCTCATCAAGTCTTTTAAATTGCTTGGAAGCTCTATACGACGGTTGTGTTTGAGTCTTAATGTCTGTAAATTGTAGAGTTTGCCAATAGATTTGGGAAAAGCTTGGATATTTGTCTCAGAAACATCAAGATATCTCAAGTGTTTCAACTTGCCAATTGAAATTGGCAACTCCTTAACATTAGCATTATATAACTTCAAAACACGTAAGGACCTAACAATCAATACCAAGTTTCCGAGGACCGTAATATTCCTCACAAAAAATGTGCTAATTTTCTTCGCACTTTCTCTTCTTGGAATCATCGGTTCTATTTCTTCTTTAGGAATCAACGATACATGTCGAGCCTCAATTTCATCATTCACCACTCCAGAACTTAAAGTCAAGCATTGAGATCCCGATATAATTTGTGCAAGATCGTGCACGAGATCATGCATCTTGCAACTTGTTATATTGCCATATTCATCCATTTCTACATCCTGGAATAAGGAGTTCCACAACAAAATCTTGAAATAGTCATTACCTATGTCCTCCATCTCCAAATTGCTTCCTTGGTACGGTTGAAGGAATCCTTGAGCCATCCAAAGCTGAATTAAGTCTTCTTTTTGAATCATAAAATCCTTCAAAAAAATTGAACAATACGTGAAACACTGTTTCAAGTTTGGTGACGGCAAATTATCAAAACTTAACCTTAAGGCGGGTAGGATTCCACTTACACCTTCAGGTAAAGCCCATATCTCACTATTTTGGATTGACAACCACTCGTAGCCTTCCTTCTTGAAGTACATCAAACCTCCCAATGTCTTTATAGCTAGCGGTAAACCCCCACACTTTTTCACAATCGTTCTTCCTATACTCACCAAATTTGTATTCTCTTCTGCACCCCCCCTTGCAAACGCTTTTTGCTTAAATAAACTCCAACTATCATCATCTGATAATCCGGCCAAAGGATGAGTATAAATAGGCTGCATAGTTGATACAACATCCTTTTTCCGAGTAGTTACCATAACTTTGCTTCCCCTAGATGCACCGATGCCTAGCAAAGAATTTCTCATATGATCCCATTTTGTGGGATCATTACTCCACACATCATCAAGTACAAGGAAATATTTTTTATTCTTCAATTCTTCTTTAATGATTTGTATCATTGCTTCTATATTTGACATTTGACAACTGCCTTTCGTAAGAAATTCTACCATCTCTTGTAAAATCCTTTTGACATCAAAATCGTCAGATACACAAACCCACATTCTTTCACTAAAATGCCCTTTCACAATCTCATTTTTATAAACTCGTTGTGCAAGGGTCGTCTTCCCAAGACCCGCCAATCCCACTATGGCGATGAAGGATAAATCTTCTTCAATATCACTGTTGAGTAACATGTCTACTACCTTTGATATATCATCATCCCTTCCCACGACTTCTGAATCATCATTTACAAAGGGACTAGTGATTTCTCTACGGGTATTGGTCATATCTGTAGGTTCCACTATCCTAAGTTCAAAATCCTTTGCTTCTTTCGTAATTTCAGTCAACGTCACATTAATATTTTTTACTTTATGAGCCATTTTGAAACGGAAAGCAATTGGATTCGAGATTGAAAAGAAGTTGCGCACCTTATTCTCTATGCGGTTTTGTATCTCCAGCTTACGTCGGAGAATTTCAAAAGCAAACTCATCCAACACATCATCAGCCTCATAAGCAACACTCCTGAGATTTTTCAGCCAAAGTTTCACAGACTCGTCTCTTACTTGGCGTCCCTCGGCATCACGCAATACAGCTTGAATCATCTTTAACTTCTTACCGAGCTTTTTCAACTCGCCCTTCAGACCCCATGCGAGGTTGATCTCTTCCGCAACGAATGAAGCCAACTTCTTCAGGATTGCCTCTGTAGCAACACTGACAATGATTTCTTCCGCCATCTTTGCTTCCTTACTCTGATAACAACCGAAAAGCTAGGAAACTACTTGTAATGAAGTTCTGAAGCTTTGGGAATGATTACCAAAAACTATATAATTAGAGGAGACACACACGTCAGAGAGAGAGAGAGTTATTAATGGTCAACTTAAGGTCCTACTTTGCTTTAAAAAAAAAAAAAAAAAAAAAACCTATTGAAGGATGAGAGAGAGAAAGAGAGGGGGGAGATGAGAGAGAGTATATTAATGGTTAATTACGTGTTCAAGATAAGGTTACACATCGCTTTTCTAAAGCATATATTGACGATGATGCACAGACAATGCGTTCTGACAAAATTAATGGTTTGCTTATTTTTATTTATTTGTTTGTGAAAGGTTTGTTTTTCATGTACTCCTATTCCATATTCATCTAATGTATGGTCCACTGGTATCAGACAAAGGCAGCGATTCTTTTTTTATTCTTGGACATGCAATTTGTCTGTTTTGATTTCTTCTACAGTGCCCTAGTAGTCAAGTATATTTTCCCATCTCAACATAAACTGATTATTAACTCATTAACTGATTGGGGGACAATTTCCTTAGGAAATTTATAGATTAAATTTAAAATTTTAATCTTCCTCTAAAAACAATTCAAACGAAATTAAAACATAAAAATAGCTTCATGAATTTTCTGCAGTACTGGAAGAATGTCTAATTTAGTGAACACCCATATGGAATCCACCTTTCCATGCTATAGCAGCGTTGGCATGATTTTAAGTTGAAACAACAACATATGATAGTCCTTATGTGGGGCTAGGACAAGTTATGACGCAACCAGCTTGTGAGGGTGTCTTTGGTCCCTGCATTGCAGCCCTTCTAGGTCTCTCATTTCATTAAATGGTTCTCAATGGGTAAGACGCTAATATGATCACACCCAAGAAGCTAGAAAAACCACTCTGATAGCCTCTCTTACCCTTTTCACACAGAAAAATAAAGTAAAATAAAATAATTAAAAAAATGTGAATTTGATAATGTAAGAGAATATAAGAGAATAATATAATTGAGATACTATACACCAAAAGTATCTCAATCCCAACCTTTGAGATTGGACTAGTGTGATTTGCTAAGGCGGATAAATAGTTGATTAAGATTAGGTTATCTCCTTTCCATATTTAAGTTAGGGTTAGGATTAGTGGCTCATATTTTTCAAAACCCATCATTGAATTAGATAATCTTTCCACATGGGTCATGCATGCCAAAATCAACTACTCAATTGGAGACTTCTTGCCATTCGACCCAAAAACTTTTTTTTATTTTAGGTCAAACGAGGGGTATCCCAAGTCATTAGACCCAGACTAATCCCGTGATGCACAAACCACATACTCGCAAGCCCATGTATCCAATAGTGAAGGAGTGGAGACTCAAATTGGGACCTGTGGTTCCTAAGTCACGGTCCTTTGCCATCTAAGTTACCTTCATAGATTTAAAATCTTATCTTTTTAATCACTAAAAATCTCACATTTATGGATGAAGTGACTCGTAATTTCGAATCAACTTGATTTTTGGCATGCATAGCCTACGTGGAAAGACCATCTAATCTAATGATGGATTTTGCAAAATATGAGTTGGAGATAAGTTATCTAAAAACTTGAATCCATTAATCATCCTAATCCTTTAAGTTATGTCTATTACTTCTATTTAAACCCTAGTATGAATAATTTGTAATCAAGCATTATGAATGAAATTCAGTTATTCTATAGATATATAATTGATACCTTACCCACCAACGAAAAGGAAAAAAAAAATTAAAAATTGAATACTTTAAGTTTGCTATAATCTGATTTGGCTATATATAGATATATATATAGATAGATCCCATTTATATGGGGAGGGTTCCGTTGACATCCAATGTAAAACTTTTTATTCTTACACTAATCAATATCTTTCTATAAAAACCATATTTCACTAATCGAACCGTTGGATTGCGTATTCATGTCATACACATCATGCATGCCAAATTTCAAGTTGATCTGAAATTAGGAGCTATGTCATCCAATGTCATCCATAAAGTGCTCAAAATTAGAGTTTTATTTATTAAAAGAAATGTAAGTTTCCTGATCAAACGCTTCCCAATATCTGATTAATTTGAAATTTGGCAAGCATGACGTGCATGATATGAATATGTAATCTAACGGTTGGATTGGTGAAATATGATTTCTATAGAAAGATATCAATAGGTGTAAGAATAAGAAGTTTTACATTAGGTGTCAACGGAACCCTCCCTTATATATATATATATATATATATATATATATATATATATATATATATATAATTTTTTTGGGGGTGTTGGGCTCTTTTGGGTGACTCGTAGTTGTTGGAGTTTATAAAAGTCATCTTAAGAGGGTGGCTATTGCAACCCCTCAACTTTATTTATAACCTCATTTTTTTTTTTAAAGGTTTTATGAAAAATTTAAAAGGTATTTATGAAAACTAGTTATATTGTTCATTAGAAAACATCATTTTGAACAACTTTGTAAAACAAAGTTTTTCCAAAATCTATCGTTTAAATGGATTTTATGGTTATTTATAATTTTGTTTCTATAAAAATGAATTAGAGATTGTTAATGGCTAAAAAGTTCTCTTAAATGACAGATTTTGAAAAAAAAAATTCTTCTACAAAATTGTTAAAAATAATATTTTCTAGTAAATAACACGACTAGTTTTCATAAAAAAATTTAAAACATTTAAATTTTTTTATAAAATCTTGAAAAGTGGAAAAAAAAAAAGGGGGTTTACAAATAAAGTTAAGGGCTTACAATAGACGTCTCATCTTAATTGATGATTTTAATCATCCAATTTCAACCAAATCTTTGAATAGTGCAAAATGCATGTGCTAGAACCCAAATAAGATAGCCAAACTTTATCTAATCAGACTAATCAGACATACCTTTTCATAAAGTGAAAGTTGATCTACTTAGTATAGAACCCATGGTGGTTTTCAATTCTTTTTAATCCCCTGACATGGCAAGAAGAAAGCACGTACCAGCACTTGCTAAAATTATTTGACCGGGAAGAAGCAAAGTCCTGAAAATTATTAAGTTAGAATGTCTTGTGGTAAGAAAGAGCAAATTATAGTATGTTTCACAAGATTGCAAGACAATTCTTTGTATTGATCAAATTCTTTGAGACAAGGATGACTAAAGGCACTTAAATGTTAGTTATACATAAGACACGTTTCATATTATAATTGTTACAATTTCAATTTTCATTTTGCTTTCACCATATGTTAGAAATGTAATTATTGATCATGAAAATGTTATAAATTAATGTCTTTTGTTAATTTTATTATTTGGAGATTTCTATGTTTGTAATCATTTTTTTTTTTTTTTTGGTTGTAATAAAAAAAATTGCAAAAATATTCTCTCTAAACAGAGCCAACCCACACACTACACGAGTATGTTGGGTTGATTTGGTTTAGATATGGTTTGGTTTTGCGTTAGGGAAAGGAGAACCAAATTGACCCAAACCAGATTGATTCGTACTCCTATTAACTGTTGCGTTTAGCAACGGTTAATTAGCCATCACTAAGCTTTCGTTATTAAGTTACTTAATTTAAACGAAAAAAAAAAAAAAAATTCACACTAAATTAAATTTTTTCTTTTAGGGGATTAAAAACAAAAACCTAAGGGATTGTTTGGATAAACTTTTATTTCTTGTTTTTTACTTTTAAAAGAAAAGAAATGAAATTTTTTTTATAGTGCAAAATTTTGATAATTACTTTTAGAGTTGAGATAACATGAATTTCTTACTACCTCAACTTTTAAAAATAACTTTCAAAAATTTTCGCACTCCAAAATTTCAAAAAAACAATTTTATTATTTTTTAAAGTAAAAAACAAGAAATAAAAGCTTATTCAAATAGCTCGTAAGGATTGGGGGATTGTTCAATTGCCAATAGACTTTGCTATATATCCCGGCTTCGAGGTAGGAGGAATTTCCCACTGCCAATATTACTGCTCCAATTCTTTACTAACCTGTGATATTAATAATTCCTTCTAAAATTTTCAATTAGTATTTTAAATTGCACCTAGTTGGTATGAAGTCATTATCAGCTGACTCAACATATTTGTTTTCTTTTTCATACATAATATGTTTATTAGGGTAGGGTTATTTTTAAACCCTTTACTATTAAATTCACACCTTTCATGTTTTATTTTCAAGCATTTTTCTTAATTTTTATTTATAGAGGGGTGTAGAATTAGCATAAAAATGTGTGAAAATAAGCCCATCCTTGTTTTTTGTCCCTTCGATTAAGGCCCATCTTATTTATTATTATGATATGATTGCACCAGCCATCGGTTGATGGGTAGTCACTTTTATGTGGCCCCTCATGACAAGGGGTTCTTTTTTTTTTTTTTTTTTTTTTTTTTTTTTGTAATTTACATATTTGTTTGCATTTAGCAACCGGTTGGTATGAATTCGATCATTTTCATGTGTGCCACCGGGGCTTAGCTTTACATGATTGTTTGTTTTTGCATAGAGTGCAATCCTCTAGATATGCATGTGAAAGAATAATTGGGAATGTTGTTTCTCCAAAATTAGAGATTTAGTTGTCTTGAAATATCTTTATTATGATCTCTCTATACATATATTTATTTATTTTTTATGAGAAATGGAAGTTGGGGTGAGATTGAGTTAATTGTTCTAGACTTACTGCAATTTTGTGAAGGTCATTTAATTATATCTAATATTCTTAATGTATTACCTCCAAAAAAATAAAACAAAAAAGAAAGTTTCTAAAGGCCATTTCGTCAATTATCAATCCAATGTCCATTATAGAAAATAGAAATGCTGGGGCCATTTGACTTTCACTTGAGTTTGTAACTAGCCTATTGGAAATAATAATTTAGATTTTTTTTTTTGTTTTTTTTTTTTTTGTTACAATCAATAGAAACTATCTTTACCTCTAATCTCTTTTAATATCAACAAATGGATATCAATGCTTTTTAAAAAACTCGAATCCAACAAACGAGACAAATACTGTTACATTACAATGTCATCAACCGAAAATAAAAGTATTACATACCCTCTTAGAATATGCATACCCTGTTAGGGTGATGATTATAATAACAAAAACCTTTAGGATTTAAGACATATTAATCTGTCAGTTGTTCCTGGGTCCCACTAGTTTGAATTGCGCATAAGAGGACATCAACACAATTAACATTTTTATTACTCCGTATTATTTTATGGTAAACATCAACACATCAACTTATTAAAAAAAAACCCTTTGCATGGCCTATTAAGGCGATGATTACAATAACGAAAACCTTTGGGATTTAAGACCAGTTAAACTGTTAACTTGTCAGTGGTTGCAGGGTCCAAAAGTATGAAATTTCCCACGAGAGGATACCCACACAACATTTTATGATAAAATTCCTTTCTTTGGATTTTTGGTAAACATCAACACTCATCAACTTATTATACTCCCTTCATCCCATTTTATTTGCTCATCTTTCTTTTTTTTTTTTTAGATGTTCCAAAATATTTGATCATTTCCAAAGAAGTCAAACCGAAAAGATATGTTATTTTCTTAAAATACCCTTTTACTTTTCTTTTAAAATATTTATCATTTTTTCATAGGAAACCAAAGTTTGTCGTATAAATGCATTAAATGCATTATCTTAATATGTGTGCTTGGTCAAACTGAACAAATAAAGTAAGACGGAGGGGGGAAATAAAAAATGCAAAATCCAAGTGTCCACTTGCTAAGTTACAAACTCAAGTGAAAGTGCTTTAGGACTAGATTTAATGAAAGGTGCCTTAGGTCATGCCGTATTGGATTTAACATTAGCTTTTGGAATCTTCTGGTTCTACTTATTAGCTTTTGGAAGGTGCTTTAGGACATAGATTTAACATTAATTTTTGGACTCTATTGTTTCTACTATTAGCTTTTGGAATCTTAAGGGCTGTTTGGGAATTTTAAAAGCTGGATCAGATTAAGTCTAGTTTTAAATAAACCAACTCACAGTTAGTTTAAAAAAAAAAAAAAAAACTGTGTTTATGCCTTCAGAATAAAACTGAACTGTTAATAGGAAAAAAGACATACCAAACAGTATGAAATCAAAACTGACTAGATTTATATTCAACTAGTCAGGTTTTTTCAGGTTTACCAAACAATCCATTATTCTTGTAATCTTACTCTTCTATTTATTCAAGGGGATGCTATCCACAGTCGTGGAGTAGCGGCGGTCCAACCATTGTGTTGTGGTTGGATTGTGCAGGACAAGCACGTATGGCTCTCATGGGGCGTGTCGTGCACAGTCCACCTACACTGTGATGGTTGGACCACTACAACTGTGATTACCATTTTCTCTTCGTACAAATGAAAAATAGTGGATCATGTGAACGGACATGTTTTTCCGTTATGAATGTGAGCACCACGTCCTAAACCACGCGGTTCGGGAGTACGCTACTAGCCAGGAGGGCTAGCGCGGAAAGAAGTGGCCACCCAATTTAACTTAGGAACTAACTAACTTGAACCCTAGCAGAGTCTAACTCGTCATAACCAAAGAGGGTTCGAAGTTAGGGTACATCACTGGGAAGGTGTAAAGCACCCAGCAATGCTCGGTTGAAACCGGCCCCACACATAATTATTGGCTTTAGTTAATTAAGTATTCAATTAAATTCTACCTTAAATCATGCAATAATAATAGTACACACAATGAAAAAAATAATGAATAAATTAATAAAATAAAGAAAAGAGAACTAAAAATATATCAGAAAGTAGAGATCATAATATACAAGAGAACATAATAGATATCAACCAATCAGAAACGAAAGATGTAAATAGGCTAACAAACTGTCTGTCGAGGTACGGTGCGTACGCATCATTGATAGGTGCGTACGCACCTAAAAGGCACTTCACATACACAAGAATCACATATCAATCTACATCATGCATCCCAAAATAAATAAAATATATAAAAATAAATGCAAATATAAAAGCTAAACCTAAATCATACTAATCATGCTTTAGACAAAAATAAAATAAAAGAAAAATAAAAAAAGAAAAACTAGAATAAAAAAGCTAAATAAAACTAAATTTATCAACTTTATACTTGTTCATGGCCCCTTAGGTCTTTGGATTGAATCAAGCTAACATGAATCCTCCTCTTCGTCAAAGTATTATCACAGCAAAGAGATCAAAACTTATTCCTTTGAAAAGAAAAAGAAAACGAAAGAGAATAAGAGAAAAGAATAGTGATTTTTGCCACTTTGCAACAGCAGAAATTTCAATCGAGTTTTCGGGTATGAAAACATTGGAATTGGACAAAACTTGTGAAATACCAAGTTGTAGATAATTGAATTATCTTTCTAAGGACACCAATTCATCCAATTCCGAATTCATATTCAAAATTTATGATTAAAATATGCTCGCTAGTTTTTAGAAAAACTGCTGCTGAATTATGACGAATTTCACTATCTCAAAACCCTATTCTCTCCCCCCTTTTAGGCACTAAAAGAGTATATATATCTAAAAATTAGGGTTTTTCCATTCCTTTCTAGACTAGGTTTCTTAGAAAATAATCAAAAGATATTTAATAATGATAAAAGTCTTCTAATCTAAATAGGAAAGGGAAATTGCCTTTTCTAAAAAATAGGAGAATGACCGCTAACACACATACGCATATATCGTATGTGCGTACACACACTTACCACATACATACACATGTTAGTGGCATGACAAAAACAACTAATGTAATAAAATAATTTTCCTTTCATTTTAACGAAAAATCCCATGCTGTAATTTGTACTAATTCTTCAAAGATAATCCGTAAATAACTACACTAAACTCATCATCGGGACCCGGAACTTAAGATGACAACCGGTACAAAATGGGGTGTCTACAATGGGCTTGCATTGATGAAGACCTTACGCATAAAAAATGTAGTATGCTTTTTCATTTTTCATGGTAATTGAAATTTAGTAACTCAGATAATGTTTAAATGAACCCACGGTGGTAGCTCAAATGGAAAAGGATCGCGTCTCAAGAACCATAAGTCCCGAGTTTGAGTCTGCACCCCCTTACTATTAGATGTACGGACTTGCGAATAGTTTGTACATCACGAGGGGATTAGTCTAAACCTAATGACTTGGGATACCCCTTGTTTGCCAATAAATAAATAAAATAATTTTCATCTGGAGCCCCGTTTTATGAAAGTGCGCATAGAACAAATGATTTTTCATCTAGTTTAATAACCACTTTTCGACCATGTTACAATGGTTATTATGGGTCCATTTGAGTATCTAAATAGAAATTGAATAATTTCAAGGTATGTTACATAATATTAAAAGCACAAATTAATTACCTTGAATTTGAATCTTCAAAAACATTGAAGCCATCACTATAACTGATGCAATATGGTCAATTTTTAGAAAATTACGAAATGCCACTATTTTGAATTTTCACTCCCATTTGTAATGATAAATATAATTATCATGAATTTATCAATTTAAAGTGACGAATTTATACTTTCAATACTATATATAATATATTAGAAAATTGTTTAATTTTCATTTGGATACTCAAATGGGCCCTACGTGTACAAACCAATTTGTAAAAAGCTTGATTCAAGTGGCCTAGAAACATATATCATTCTCATGCACAATATTTTAGGATTAAGTTTCGATGAGAATGAGAGGTTGGGGAACGATTTAGGTAAACAGTAAGGGTAACCCTATAAAATAATTGAATTTCATTCATAATAGTTTAATTAAAACCAACCCAAATATGAGATGATATAGAAAACAATAATTAATAATAAGGAAAAAAAAATAATGGAATAACACAAGAAAGTAAATAAATCAGAATCTTCCTTTCTCCACGTGGATGGACTACAAAGTATAGGTCACAACCCAACTCGAATATTAACATATATAATTTTCAACAATATGTACCATAAAGAACAACTACCCTTTGATGTTGTCCTTTAAAATTTTTGTTTTTGTTGATGGTATCCTACCTTCGCACAAACTTTGGAAATTCTTTAAACAAAAGAACATATATATACATGATAATTGTTAAATGAACAGGTGCTGATATATGTTATATCAGCATCCCTGAGGGTTGTATCATGTTCATTAGTGAGTTACAAGGTACATTAAACCAATACATGGAATATAATCCCTAATGCATAGTACCGGTATAAGTTATATCAGTATGTGCTCACTTGATTAAGATTGTGTGTATATATATATATATATATATATATACTATTTATGGCACACGTGTGTGGCACATGGACTCATTATAAGTATTTTTGTTTTACTTTTGATTGCTCGTATACCATTTTAAATTGTATTTATCTGTCGCTTCCCCAAAAATCCCACTTGGTGTGCACTCCCTAGCGAGGAGTGCTTTTGGAGGGTTAAATAAGACCCCCGATTAGCGTGAAATAAAGATTGTGAAAATTGGATAGATTTGAACAAATTGATTAGGTTTAGTTCAATGGCGCCTCAACTAATCTAACATGCAGGCATATTAAGAATAATGAAAGCTATGGAGTCGCCACCAATCATGGGTTTGAGGACGTGATTAATCGTCTTAAGACTAAATAGGTCCATTTGAGTTTCAAAAAAGGGGTCCATCTGAGATTTATTTGAAAATTAGTCCATTTGAGGTATGTTTGAGGAATTTGGTCCATTTGAGGTCTTATTGAAAATTGGTCCATTTAAGGTCTTTTTCGAAAATTGGTCCATTTGAGGTTCTTTTTGAAAAATTGAATAACTCCTAGAGGTCTACGGGACTAGAGATTGAGGGTAAGAGGGTTTGATTGAGAAAGGTGTTAGGCACCCTACATCGCCCATTGGAATCTAACGATCTCCGATTTTGACAATATTTCTATTAGAATCCCCTATTAATATTGTTAATTTCCTATATGACCAAATTGATATGAAGATACCACTTTTAAAGGATGATGAATTAAATGGAAAATTGGAAAGATAACAATTTGAAAAGGTCCTTAAAGGCATTAAACCAAAATTTAAGTAGAAGACATTTGAAAATATGCCCTTAGGGTTCGTATTAAATTGGTCTGCTCCCAAATCATTTGAATATCTCATCTTATGATGGTAGAATTAGATTTAAAATTATGAAAATGGGAATGATGTGGTTCCATTTTCAATGAATTATTGTCAGGTATGTGTAAACCTTAGACTTAGGGAGTTCAAATTTTGAAAGCCTCGAGAATGAATTGAAATGAGTACTTTTTGAATGCATGAGTTTGAAATATATAATGCCTTTCCTAGGGCAAGTGGGGGTCTTTTTGAAGACAAAAGTTCCTATTTGAAGGAGAAGTAGCACATTTAAAATGTAAGTGTGATTCATTTTGTAAAAGTGGGAGAATTATCTCATGATGCTTTGGAATGATCACAAAGGAGTTGTCTTTTATGAAATGATGGTTTTGGAAAAAAAAAATTCATGACTCGGAAACAAAAGGAAAAATGGATGTATCTTCTATTGAAAGATTGATAATTTGGATATGTCCTGTCTGAAAGGATTTGCCTGACTTATCATCAGAGAATATTTTTTTTAATAAAAAAATTCTCTAACATTAGGATACATTTTTTAAAACATTTAGAGATCAGGAATGGTGGCATTTCCTTGTTGGTCCAAACAAATAGGAGACCACAGTTAACCAAGAAGCAGGGAGGAATTTTCCCTTTATTAACCGGTCCCTCATTCCCCTGTCTGATTCTTTCTCTCACATATAAAAAAAATGGTTAAGCAACCACCATGTAAGTTGTGATAACTCCCAAAAGTGGTTACACGTTTGAGTATAAAAAGGGGGAAGTTTTGGTCTAGAAGAAAAGGAGAGAGCATTCTAAAAAAATCAGATTGCATTTTGAAAGAAGGAAAGACGGTTTACATAAAAAGAAGAAAAGAAAGGAAGATCATTGAAGGATTGTTGGTGATTCAGGTATACTTCCTTTGTTTATTTTCTTCTCTTATGTCTAACAAATATTGTATCAAATATTGGATATTTATATAGTGGCTCTCGTGGGATTTCAATCCGTTTGGATTGCTAGGAGATTTCCGAATTCGATGCTAACACGGAACCAACGGTGTTTGAATTTGAAAACAAGTTCAAATTTCATGATTAAAGCAAATCCAAAAGTAATGTTATGGTGTGATGAGGTGTATTTTCATACTATACTATGGGATGGAAAACTAGAAATTAATCAATTTTCGATAATTGTTTATATCTCACACAAGAAATAATAATCTATTTGGGTTTTCTTAAAGTGAACCGATCCATCTTTATTTCTTTGTGAAATGTAGAACCTTGAGGGTTTCTCATAAATTACCATTATCATTAAGGCTTTATTATTTTAAGCCTAAGAACAACCTCAAACGTAAGCAATAGGTTTATTAAATAAGCAGGTCTTGTGTCCGCTTTAAATCTACCTATTAATGCCTACAAATTTCGTTGATGAAATGGTACAAAACCATCTTCCAAATCCAAACCATTTCTTTTGAACTACATTTGGTTTAATCCCATTTTGGGTACGTAGGCAATCTAGAAGTCATGCTAGATGTAACTACAAGTCTAACCAAATTTAAACGAACATTCAAGTTCACCCAATTCAAA
The DNA here is from genome assembly GCA_039720395.1 of Liquidambar formosana. Classification (NCBI taxonomy): domain Eukaryota; kingdom Viridiplantae; phylum Streptophyta; class Magnoliopsida; order Saxifragales; family Altingiaceae; genus Liquidambar; species Liquidambar formosana. Next base: position 8,340,884 of record CM077823.1, on the reverse strand, counting down.
CTCATTCAAAGCTCTTATGAGTCAATTATTTAGATCAATGAGTCATCAACTCATACCCTTTAAATATGTTTAATGGGTCATTTACCCATAAATATTCCCATTACTAATCAATGAACCACCAAGTGGCTTGATCCCTATCATGGGTGCATAGGCAACTTGGAGCATTTTTCTAAGCACAGCTACACGTTCGTATAAATAACCTTTCCTCTCTTATGGTTGGCAAACTCTGATTAATTCATAATTGGAATCAAAGGTATTCCCTTTTAACAAGGGATTGTAATTAATAAATGTATTATCTAGAATGGGTCCAACCCAAAATAATAAAAACTTATGTTCTTAATTGGATATAAGTGAAATTGTATTAATTAATATTTTTACTTAACACACTAAAAGACACGGAATTGAAAATATTTTATTAAAAACCTTTAAAATGACATTATTGGACTTAGCCACGGGCTTTAAGAAAATGTGATTTTGGAAACAGGTATAGGATTGCATCTGAGGCATGATTTAAGAAAGCGGATGGGTTGCTTTTTTTTCATTATTATTTTTTTATTTTTTTTATTATTATTATTTTTTTTTTTTGTGTGGGGTGGGGGCATGTCACTTTGAGACAAATGGTCTTGGATTTGTTATTTGAACAAATTTTAACAAACATTTGGAAACATATTCTTGAAAATATTTAGAAGTTAATTATTGAATGGGCATAACCTTCAAAAAGATTTTATTGGAAGCATTTAAAAGGGTAGCACAAGTTAGACTTGACCACTTTATGTAAACATGAGCTTGGTCTATTTAGCAAGATCTCATTTTTTGGGGAAGAAATGACGTTGCCTAAGCTTGATTTTAGTAAAACTTTTATAAATAAATTTAAAAAAAAAAAAATCCTTTTTGTGAGACCTTGGGATAAACAAATTGTGAAAATCATTCTTTCACAAAATGAGATTTTGCAATCAAAAGGATAAGTGTTGGAAGTAGTTTTTAATGAAATCATCCCAATTCTTGGAAATCTCATCTTTTGATAAAACTTGAATTAGGCAAGAAAACTAATTTACAAAAATAGTGAAGTTTTTACAAACCTAGTCACGACAAGATGATCAAATAGTTGTGCAAATGATTCTTAAAATTTATCTCCTTTTGAAGGGGGTATTGAAGATATATGAAAGATCATTTGAGGATTTTTGTGGAATTTTCAAAGTAGAATGATGACCCTTCTGAAAGCAATGAAGTGGGAGCAAATATTTTGATTCTTTGGTGAAAACGGTGGGATTTTCTCAAACTAATAGTGTAAAAATGGCCTAATCATGATTCATATGTTTTTAAAAATTATGCCCTTTTGTGGGGATGTCAAAGACATATTGAAAAACACTTGTGAATTTTTGGAGATTTTTCCAAGTTGAAATAATGAGCCCTTTGAAGTCATGAACATAGACTAACATCTTTGGAGGCAGCCTCTGTTTTTTGGTTATTTTGGAAGTTGTAGATTGTGTTTTGCAATTTCCTTTGGTGGGATGACTAGGAACACACGAGGGAACACTCCCAAAGTTTTGTGGAATTTTAAGAGAAGGTTTAATGAGCTTTTGAAGCACAAAAAGTGGAGTGGACAGAATCTGTCCAAGTTTGACCATATTAGGAATAATAGGTTGAAAATGGGACCAAATGATTTTTGCTGAAATATTTGTCACATGATATAGGGATCTGTAAGTCCCCTGGAGTTTTGGTGGATTTTTCTAACATATTGTGGTGGGTCAACGATTCGATCCAACTTGGTGGCAGTGAGCTGCCATGCTGTGGACAAATTTGAGCACTTACGGTTTTAAACTTTACCCATAGCATGGTGGCTCACCAAAGGCCATTCATATTAGTTGGTTAATGTGAATATTAGTGAATCATCATCATTTTGTATGAAACTTTAGAATAAACACATCAAATAATCAAAAGATACATAAACACTATCTGCAAGGTTTTGAATCGATGAATGCGATGTATATTGCTTTGATAATCACAAATGTATAAAATGAGGGTTAAGGACCACAACCATGAGCAAGTACAATGGTTGGGGGGAGGGTCAAGGGACCAAAACCCCCTAAATGGAGCCAAAATAGAGGAGGGTCAAGGGACCACAACCTTTAAATGTTAGGAGGTTAGTAAAGTTAGATTTTAGTAACCATTTTAGATAATTTGATCGTTAATCATGTTTAACTTGTGATTAATTACCAACAAGAAAAGAAGAAAAGGTTAGTGAAGCAATATGCATGCATGCATGATCCTAACCTTGCCAACTTTGATTTTTGCTCAAATATCGAATTGATTTTTGATGAATTTAAAGTTTCATTTCATACATCACATATAGCATCAAGCTCACATGCAACGAAAAAAAGGAAAAATGGGTGCTAACATCCTATTGGGAATGGGTTTGCATGCAAAATAAGTGGTTTTGGGTCTTCTAACCTCAAATCCATTGCATTAATGTTTAACGGTTTAACCCCCTCCATGCCACATGTTAGGGAACCTTGTATGCATCCTTGGATAAGAGGAAGAACGGTTGCACTTCACATGTTGAGGGGACTGCAAAAATTATAGCTATAATACGAGGAATTGAAATACCGAAATGAAGTGAAAGAAAACTCACCTAGTGTAACCTGATTTTAACCTTTGCTATGCGTGAGTAGAGTTTGATAAAGCTTGCCTAGGCTTCCCAAAACCTTCTTGAAGTGCTCCTTTGATGCTCCAAGCTAGTATTGCTAGAGTGATGAAGATTGATTGGGTTTAGGATTAGTGGAAGTTTAATGCATGCATGCATACATTATCCTACGCTAATAGGGATTTCTTTGTGGATGAATAGGGGTATGATCCTAATGTAATTGAACACTAAAAGAGGCAGGGGGCTAGGAGAATAATGGCAACAATTTGGTAGAGAAAGCGAGAAGTTTTGAGGGTGGTAGGATGTGTGGGGATTGTGAAGAGAGATGTGTTTGAATTGGAAATGGGAGGTATTTGTAGGAAAATTTGGAATTTTTTGGGGTAAAATGGTAAAATGCAAAGGTATTTTGGGTAGTTGAGGACATGGGTGGATTTATGAAATGTTTTTAAGTGGAAATATCCTATTTAATGGGGATAGAATGGCCAAATGTAGCAAAAGGGCAATATGCCAGGATTTGAAAACTCACGCCTACCATGTAAGAGTGAGTGCATGCCTACTTCGTAGGCGTAACTGATTTTCACTTCTGCAATACGCAATTTCACACGCAGAAATATGCAAATGAAAAAGTTAAAAAGGGAGAATATTCACGCCTACCTTGTGGTCGTGACTATCTTTATGATGCAATCAGCCATAATTAACCATTATCATGCATAGAAATGAGTGAATCTCAATTAGTGTGCCTCATCTGATGAGGTGGGGTCAATTTGGTGGGGTAAGGCAAATAATTTGCTCTATCCCTTGACCGTCCGATCACCCGATTTCGATCGATCTTCAGTTCGAGCGATTTCATGTGTAGATTTTGAATGTAGGTTGAAAATTAGGTTTCTCAAGCTTGATTTGGTACCAAGTGTGGAAAATGGTATCGCAGCAAAAAAAAAAAAAAAAAAAAAAAAAAAAAAAAAAAAAAAAAAAGTGTGGAAAATGGTGCTTTCAGAGGCTCTTATGCGTAGTGCGCCAATTAAGCCGCCGATTAGGGTTTTGTTGATCGTGAGATTAACGACTTCCAATTTTCGATCAGATAGTCTTCAATTGATCTTAAGGACTGGAATTTAAAATCCAATGGTTGGATTCCTCACCAAATAAGTGATTTTGAACAATCAGACCACCTAGAGTTTGATATAGGCTATAACTAGGTTTTGAAGTCCTAGTCTGGTTCAGATTGTTGATTTCAAAGTTGAAACATCCTAAACATGTTTTGAGGGTTTCATTGATGATTGGAATGATTTGGTCATGAATCAGATGGTAGGGTTTGAAGATTGACTTACCTAGAGTTGTTATGGTGCCTAAATTAGGGTCTCGAGATCTTTAGTTTTGCAATTGAATCGTTGATCTTGGTGTTTGAATGCCCTAATCATGATAAGTGAATGTGAATGCTGATTCGAAGGAATTCAATGGCAAATTATGTGGAAAAGATCGATCAATTGAGTCGTCCCAAGTCGCTTCAAGAGTTTGATTAAGGTTTTAGAATGGACCAGTAGGTGACCAGACCGTTGGATATGTTGATTAGATGCCCTAAAATTAAATAATGGGTCTGAATAGTGGATCAGAGATATTTCATCATGAATCAAATGGTAGGATTTGGGAATCAATTCACCTAAAGTTGTCCTTAGGTTTATTTTAGGGTATTAAGCAAACTGGCCCACGATCGGGTGACTAGATTTGATAATTGAGGTCCCTAAACTTGGTTTAAAGGTTTGGATTGAAGTGTGGTGATTTTCAATCAGACCATTAGATCTAGGGAAATGAATTTGTTATCCCAAGACTACAACCCTGGAGGGGGGTGAATAGGGTTTATAGCCAATAAAAACAATAATTACAATTTAAAATTCAGATTATTGCAAATAAGAGAAATTTCAATAATAAGCAATAAAGAAAATGAGATAGATAATGCAAACACAAGATTTAACGAGGTCCGGCCTTCCCGCTTACGTCCTCACCTCAAGAGCTTACTTAAGGATTCACCAATCCTCTATCATTCTCCTTCAAGGTGGAGTAGCAAACCTTTACAAATTAAGTGTTTTCAACTAACACTTGCCCAATAGCACTTCTTCAAGTGCTAAGAATGGGTGATACCAACCCTTGATTACAAGATTGTAGAGATGAGATTGTGTACAAAGAAACTCTCTTCAAGACTGAATACCACAGAATTTAATAGCTCAACTCTCTTCTAATTGATTGCTCAATGAATGTTCTTTTATAAATTTAGGGCTAGAAGATTGATAACAAGGAATGCTCTTGTATTGGTGATCATAAATGCATTTGAATCATTGTTTATATAGACAATATGAATAATATGACCGTTTGGTGCAATAAATGCCGGGAAAGAGCCGTTTAGTGGCATTAAATGCCTCAACAACCTTTCAAAAACTAGCCGTTGGAGTTCTGAAATTGCAGAATCAGTTGATTGAATAGTCAATTCAGTGGACTGATTTAGGCAGAATCAGAAGACAAAAGGGACTTCTTTTGGCCAAATGAGTTGACTGAAATGGAGAATAAGTCGACTGAAATAGGCAGAAATGAACTATAGTGATATAAATTTTAATTTTAATCAATCAAGTTCACTTATATCAACTTAAGCCTTATCTAATTGATAAAATCTATTTACCCAAGGGTCCTAAGGTTCATCTAGGTTAATGGAACAATTATATGAGCAATCAAATACATTGATGACCTAAAACCTCACTCATAGCTATCTAAGAATCTTCATTGATGTTGCTAGCTTGCTCTTGAGTGTTTGTAGGACTTTTGCATACTTTTTATGCTCATATGCTCTTATGCTTGATTGTCCTTGATGTTTTAAGCATGTGCTTCGAGTTCCATGGTATGGATATGTCTTTATGCTTCATTTGGATCCATATACTTGAGTACATAGCTTTGATTAATATCTTACATATAAACTATTAGTATTGACATCGATCCTTTGTTATTATCAAAATCTCGGATATGCCCTTGGTCATATAACCTTAGGGCCAACAGAATCGCCTAAAGTCGCATTAGGCGGTTAATCACAGTTTTAAAAGGCCCTTACCTTTGTGCTAGCCCTCTAGATTGGAGGCTTGCAAACTTGATTGATGAAATGAACCTCTTTAATTTAGCTAGAATTCCGTGGGAAAAATTGAGTTTCAAGTTTGTGCGACGTTTGTCCAGTTAAATCCCAGTATTGAGGGGATTGCTGGGTTTATTCGAAGGCGGCTTGACAAAATTTGGGTGTCTACATTATTATGTTTATATCAATAGCTATTTGTTATAAACATTTAAATGTTAACTACTTAAAAAAGAATATAAAATAAAAAGAAAAAGAAAAAAAGAAAAGTAGTACCCTTTTAATTGGAATTTCCACGATTTTAATAAAAATGTGGCTGACAACCACATTTTATCGCTATTCTGGAATAAAATTGAAAACCATACCAAAAGCATAATAAATTAATAAAAAAACAATATTCAGGGAAAAGAGCCTGGCAAGCCTTGCCCAGCTCTATAGGATTGGTGTTTTTTTTTTAATTTTTATTTTATTAGATATATATAATATTTTTCGGGACTTGAGTTGGGTTCAGGACAAATTTTGGTTTTTTAGTCGGGTATGGGTCAATTATGGTTTACTTATGTCGCAACCCATAAACCCGTCCCACCCCGATTATAATTTTATATCTTTACACATACACACATGTATCTAAAAAAAAATTTTGATTGACTATATTATCCTTACTCAAACCTATAAAGACACTGTTACCCTTGTTTATTGGAATATTCATATTATTTTAAGTTTTAATTGATTTATACTTAAGTTTCTAATCTAACTTTATTATACCTATTGTCACGGGTCGGGTCTCCAACCCAAAAGGCTAGCCCGTTAGGTGGAGTTGCCCTCCCCACTTATATGCCCAAGACTCTCGCAGTGCCTATCCGATGTGGGATAGAGATCCATGACATTCTCCCCCACCCAACCCGCACAACGACCTCGTCGTGGTTGGACTCACCCTGCCTACCTGTCCGCACCCCGTACCCCTCGCGAGTCACATACGCCCTCGATACCCCGTGGGCCCAGGCGCTTGGCGTGAACATCAGATAAGGGACCGGGTTGGCTCTGATACCACTTGTCAGAGGTCGAGTCTCCAACCCAATAGGCTAGCCCATTAAGTGGAGTTGCCCTCCCCACTTATATGCCCAAGATTCTCCCAGTGCCTATCCGATGTGGGACAGAGATCCATGACATTTAGGCTGGCCCATTAAGTGGAGTTGCCCTCCCCACTTATATGCCCAAGATTCTCCCAATGCCTATTCGATGTGGGACAGAGATCCATGACATTTTTTAATGTCATGGATATCTGTTCCACATCGGATAGGCACTGGGAGAATCTTGGGCATATAAGTGGGGAGGGCAACTCCACTTAATGGGCTAGCCTATTGGGTTGGAGACCCGACCCGTGACAGGTGGTATCAGAGCCAACCCGGTCCCTTATCCGATATCACGCCAAGCGCCTGGGTCCATGGGGTACCGAGGGCGGCCAAGTGTAAAGGGTCACTTGGGGTCGCGAGGGGTACGGAGTGTGGACAGGTAGGCAAGGTGGGCCCAACCACGACGAGGGCGTCGTGCAGGTTGGGTGGGAGAGAATGTCATGGATCTTTGTCCCACATCGGATAGGCACTGGGAGAATCTTGGGCATATAAATGAGGAGGGCAACTCCACTTAATGGGCTAGCCTATTGGGTTGGAGACCCGACCCGTGACACTATGTAACCTTTTTGGGTTTTCTACACTCCTTTCATATTAAAAGTTTTTGCAATTTCTAAACACATGCTCTCTTCTCGTCGGGCAAAGAATCTGATTCCAAATATAATAACTAACCTATATATGCTACATGCTCCCACACACCTCTTTAAGCTTTCATTGTTGCTACCCTTTGCCACTTTAATGTCCAAATCTTCTAGACTTCTTTCAAATTAAAATTTCTAACAAATTCTAAACGCCTAATATCTTATCTATTTTTTATTTTTTGGATAAGCTCCACAAATTGTTTGATGAGAATTAAGATAAATTACTAGGTACATGTAAAGCATTATTTTATAATGCAAGAAACCTAATACTGCATGAACAGAGTGTGGGCTCATTACATTCCAAAATTCTTTTACGGATGCATGTATAGAATACTTTGATACTTGGTGAATTAGAAAAATCATTAAGATTACAACTCAAGTAATTCATATTTAAAAGAAAATAAATGTCGCTTTTTTTCTATAATTTTTAAAATTCGGTAAAACACTTTAAAGCCCTATAAAACAAAATTCAAAATTATGAAGTAAAAATTACTATGAACAAGGTTATATTAAATCCTAAGACTTTTCACTTTTTCTTGGGACCAGTTACTAGCCAAGTTTTACCTTGAGCATTAAGGCGATTGTCTAATCTGTGTTCCATGGAATTAGTAATAAGAATAGTGAACAACACCTAACAACACCGTACAATTGTATTGCGCTATGTCATATTTTTTGTTATTGAGAAATATTCACGTGCAACACACGTGAGCTACAACTAGTATATATATATATATAATCTTAAGCAAACCTTAGTCTACATCTCTCATTTGGGCATTTTGGCAAAAAAACTATATATATATATATGTATATATAATAACAATTGGCAAATAGCAAAAAATTGAGTGAAAAAAGAAAAGAAAAAAGAAGCTGTTGGGATGGGGCAGGGCGAGTACAAGTTTCTTAAGCAATTAATAAGGTAGGAGATGGTTCAACATTTGCTTGCCCTGTCACGTTTCGAGGCGGGTTGAGTATGGGTTTTCAAAATCCGGTTTAGAAATGGTATAGTGCCGACTTGCACCCGAACCGCCCATTCCCATTCCTACTTACAGTCCTAAGAGTCGAATTTACCCACCCTCTTTCATTGATTTCTTTCTTGATTAATTTTTTCTGTCTTCTTTTTTTGTTTTTCTTTTTATAAATATTATTCCGTATTTTTTTTTCCATATTAGAAATTAAGGGTATACCAAACCTTCGACTAATAAGCAGAAGAAAGAAAAATGAAAATAACTAGAGAATTTGAATTTGGTTACCAAAGTTTGATGTTGGGTGAAGTCAAGGCCACCATATGGAACTCTCTTGTCACATTGAAAGTATGCAGGTGAATTGAAATGTTAAAAGAGAAGGAGCCCACATTTTAGGAGCTCACGTAGGGCCACTGATGGGTTGATTTGGACGGATACATTATGAGGGCAAGTGGATTATATTTCTGGGAGCTAATTTTGTTCTGCCTCTAAAATATTTTTAGGTGCTTAAGAATTCATGAGTGTAGTCTTATAGATGATGTAACAATACTTTTCATGGTGTTAGATAAGATCACAGGTGAATTTACAATATTTTTAAAACGTTTTAAAGGACTAATCTTTTCTAGCTAGTAGTACGTACTTGGTAATTAAATAAATATGGAAATAATTAATGGAATACTGATGTCAGGAATAGCAGGGAAAATACCTCGCAAAAACAAGGTTTTGATTTTTGATGGAGAGAATTCCTTATGGGTTCTAACTTCTAAACCCGAAAAAAGAAAAAAGGAAAATTAACAACTAGAGGATCATCTCAGAACTTTAAAAAAAAGAAATTGCCATATGGGTTTCAATAAAATGTTTTTCTCTAATAGTGCATTTACTAGGACTGTGTAATTATCCATTTGTTGCATTTGTTACTCTTGAAATTTATTTTTTGGGGACTGGTTCTATATAGCTATTGTCCTGTTTTCTACTGTGGACTAGTGTCAAATGTAGTGTGTGTGTGTGTGTTTTTTTTTTTTTTTTTTTTTGATAATATCAAATAAAATTGATTAATCTTAAATAGTACAACGAGGATGAGTTAAGATCCTGTGTTTTGTGTGCTATAATTCCTTGCTTAGGAGGGGAGAGACTGAGAGCATTCTCAAATTCTGTCATGTATCGTCTAAATTTATGGGCAGATGAATACCAATTAAACTAGAGAAAAGCATCATGCAAGCTCGATTGGATAAGAAACTCACTCTAGCATAGCTAGCTCAAGTCTCTCTTTCTCTCTCTCTCTCTCCGTTGGTAATAGCATATTAAATTGTGCTTAGTGAATTCTGACAATTATCACAAGGAATAGAAATAATGCATCAAACACTATAAAAGCATATACTCCGTATAAAATAAAACTTAGGGATCTATAACATGCTAACGCCCAAGGCGTGGAAATTAATCCACTATCCTTAAGAGTGAATTTGTCCCATTGGATCAATGTCTTTGTGCAATAAGCATAGTGCATAAGTATCAATGTTTTACGACTTGAATCAACACGTAGTGTTTACCGATAGCTGTAGTCCACGGTAAGGGGAACACATGTCTTGAACCTAATACCTTCTTGTGAAGTTCTAAACTTGTACACACTCTTCAAGCTTGGTTTGAGATCGACTTGACAAGTCAACTTCAAATCTTATTTTTGAGTTGGTTAATTTATTAAACAAAGCTCAAATCGAATATTATTTGGCTTTATAAGTACATTGATGTTTTAAATAACCAAATTACTTTAGTTTGGCTCTTTAATAGACAGCTTGATGAAGCTTGCTCATAAGATAGATACATAAGTCAAGTTCAAAGCTTGCTTATTTGGGATTGATACTAGAAAACCACACCAAATTTAAAACAAACCTCTATAAAACAACCAATGACCCTAAACCCTAAACCCTAATGGCATATATCATCCCAATAAGGGTGTGGAGTTTACGGAGATTTTAGTTTCAACTTCGTGTGAGAGTGTGTTCTCCTATCGTTTGACACAAAAAAAAAAAAAAAAAAAAAAATACAAACAAACAAACCCAATAAAACTAAAAACAAAAATCATATAGAATGAAGAAGGAAAAAAAAATGTTTCTACATAAAATTAATGAAATAGCAACAATTTTTCTACAACAAATATTGACAGAATAAAAAAAAAAACACAAAAAACAAAAAAAGAAACAAAAAAAACAAAAAACAAAACCAATCAATGAACAAGTTCAAATCGGCAGATTGGGCAGGAATTGCTCTGTTCCAGCCAACGAGCAATACAGGGTCGATGGAAAAGATGAGAGCAAGGCATCTTGATGTTGACTTGTGTTCCACCCAAGAACTCCTCCAAACACACCATGCACGTCCCAAGATCCGCATGATCCCCACAGTCAAATATTCCCTCCTTCATCAACTTCTCGATCGCCGATCCCGATGCACCATTCCGTACGAAATCTCCGTCGCCCATCCCCATCGACTCATCCAAAAGCCATTGAAACCCGTTTTCCTCATTAACCCACTCCTCTGTACCCACTTCCACTTGGACCACCATATGAAACCCCCTGAACCCAAAACGCAGAGCCAGGTCGGCGGCGAACGAGGCCATCCATGGCCTTAAGAAATTGGACAAACCAGGGTCAAGACCCGAGTAGCGAAGGGCGTTGGTGACATGGAGTTCGCGCAGAGCCCGTGAGGGGAGAAGGTGAAGAGGAATCTCGAACAGAGCATGCCACTCTGGAGTGACTTCTTCGATCACTGTTTCAACACCTTGCAGCGATTGGCGGAGCAGTTGGTATTTCCGTGTCACGTGGATTTCGGCGAGGCCTGTGGACATCGTTGTTGTTGGGTTCGTCCCGTATAGCTTTACAGAATACGGATTCGCAGGTGTTGGTTCCATTGATGGATTCTTGATTGTTTACTCAGAGAGAGAGAGGAGAGAGAGATATTGAGAGAGACAGAGAGAGTTGAGGATCTCTTCTACGCGTGTGTATATATAGGTTAACACAGTTTACCGTTAGATTTGACTTGGGGTTCAAGAGTTTCCTATATAAGTATATATACACACGGAAATAATGGAATACTGATGGAAAAATCCCTTGCAAAATCAAGATTCTGATTTTTTATGGTGAGAATTACTTGAAGGGTTCGGACTTCTGAACCCCCCAAAAAATTAATTAAATCACACAACTGAAAAATAAATGCCATATCGGTTTCAAACTTTCAATAAAATGTTTCGACGGGATTTTCAAATAGACACAAAGGTGAGGAGCCACGCAATGAGTGGGTCCTACAATCAATCCCACTTTTGTATTATCAAATATACTAAAATTGTTTAATCCATTCGATACACAAACCGGGTTTAACACTCTCGAAGCAACCCACATTAATTAGATAATAAATTTGCTTGATCTTTCAAATTTACGAACTCAAAAATCTCTAAAAATAACTCTTGGAACAACCCACATTAATTAGATAATACATTTGTTTGATCTTTCAAACTCGCCAAATCTTGAGATTGCCACAAATCTAATGCAACTTGCAATCTGTGATTTGTCTTTATGGTTTTAGAAAAGTGTGAATGCAAATTTTATGAAGAACCATTCTATCTTAGATTTCCGGTCGTCATTTTTCTCATTGCAAGTGAAACTCTGGCAAGTTTTGGGGCAAATAGTTGGTACCACAGTATTCATGAGATTACTACAAGTCAAACACAATATGTGTGCATGATCTAGACTTCTAGTCCGAGAAAAAAGGGTGTGCAAGAAAAAAAATTTATCTACTTTAGCTAGCAAAATGACTTTTTAAAACATTCGCTAGCTAAATGACAATAGATAAAATAGATACCCCTTTACCCTTCTTTTTATTTTTTTTGTCCAAACGATAGGAGGTTCACACACACATACACACCCACACCCACACCCACATGAAGCTAAAACCAATATCTCCACAAACCCCACACCCCTACTGGGATGGGACATGTCATTAGAGCCAAGGATCATTAGCATATAACTAGCCCTTGGAGAAGGAAAAATTTTATTTAATTAGCTAAACTAGTCCAAGAAGCTAGCAATCTAGCATTCTAGCCCCTTAGGAGACGCACTCAGCATTGGTTATAATATATGACTAGAGACCTTTCATTATGGATCTGGATTTGGTGAAATTTGGGACTTTAAATGTATTGTGAAATTACCGCTGGATTGACGTCACGTGACAAGGGAAAAGATGGTTCACCAAATCCCAATCCATTCATTATAGCCTTGCTTGTTGAGATGCACGCCGATTAACTATCTTTAAAGTGATAATTATGACACATGCATATCTAATCTAGGAATTTTTCTTAATGAGTTGAGATTTAGTATTTCCGCTTAGGATAATACTTTTACGCATAGTGACTGACTTATTAGAAATGACGCCTTAGGGAAAATTTCAATCTCATGACATGGGAATTGAAAGAGTTATTGTCTAATTAGATTAATGCAAGAAAAAAGTCTCCTATTCAACTGCCCCCATGGTCACCCACGAACAACATTTTTCCAGGCATTAGACGATGCATAATTGGCAATGAAAAATCCCCGCGGGGGGGGGGGGGGGGGGGGGGGAGGTGGAAATTGCAGCCATGAATCTTTGATTCCTTATATATGGTAAGAGCCTTTTTCTCAATTAAAATGGTAATATGCAAACTTACATTGCCAAATGACTAGACGATTTAAGTTGAATAATTTTATTTTTTATTTACTAATTTTTAATCAATTATATCTATAAAAAAAATTCATAATTTGTTTGTTTATAGCATCATTATCATTATGACAAATTATATATTGATTCTTTCAAAGACTTGATCCCCTGCACATCATGAGCAAACCATTGGTAATTTAACATAATGTAAACAGAATACGCAATCATTATCACTCATATAGATTGACCAGTAGGTTAATGAGATAGATCTAGTGTCCAGGATTTGATTCAACAAGCCTATTGCCAAGATAATTTGTTCAAGTTTGTAACATTGAAGTTAAAGGAATAGATCAATTACACACTCAAGATCCAGATACATAATGGAATACTGATGGAAAAATCCCTTGCAAAAACAAGATTCTGAGTTTTTTAAGGTGAGAATTACTTAAAGGGTTCGGACTTCTAAACCCCCTAAAAAAATAATTAAATCACACAACTGAAAAATAAATGCCATATGGGTTTCAAACTTCCAATAAAATGTTTCGACGGGATTTTCAAATAGACACAAAGGTGAGGAGCCACACAATGAGTGGGTCCCACAATGAATCCCACTTTTGTATTATCAAATATACTAAACTTTTTGAATCCATCCGACACACAAACCGGGTTTAACGCTTTCGGAGCAACCCACATTAATTAGACAATAAATTCGTTTGATCTTTCAAATTTTTTTATTTTTTATTTTTATTAACTATTAGGGGTATCCTAGGTTTTACTCCCACTGAGGTTTCGGCCCAGACTATTCCCCTTACGGCCTGTGTGAGATGCCCTATACCCACACAAGTAGCGATCTCTGCGAGGAGTTGAAACGATGACCTCTGGGAGCACACCCAGAAAATCTACGAACTCAAAAATCTCTCAAAATAACTCTTGGAGCAACCCACATTAATTAGATAATACAATTGTTTGATCTTTCAAACTCGCCAAATCTTGAGATTGCCATGAATCTAATGCAACTTGCAATCTGTGATTTGTCCTTATGGTTTTAGAGAAGTGTGAACACAAATTTTATGAAGAATCATTCTATCTTAGATTTCCAGTCACCATTTTTCTCATTGCAAGTGAAACTCTGGCAAGTTTTGGGGTAGATAGTTGGTACCACAATATTCATGGGATTACTACGAGTCAAACGCAATGTGCGTGCATGATCTAAACTTCTAGTTCAAGAGAAAAAGGTGTGCAAGAAAAAAAATTTATCTACTTTAGCTAGCAAAATGACAATAGCTAAAATAAATATCCCCCTTCACCCTTCTGTGTTTTTTTTTTTTTTTTGGCCAAACGATAGGAGGTTCACACACACACACCCACACACACATTAAGTTAAAACCAATATCTCCACAAACCCCACCCTTACTGAGATGGGACATGTCATTAGAGCCAAGGACCATTAGCATATAACTAGCCCTTGGAGAAGGAAAAATGTAATTTAACTAGCTAAACTAGTCCAAGAAGCTAGCAATCTAGCATTCTAGCCCCTTAGGAGATGCACTCAGCATTGGTTATAATATATGACTAGAGACCCTTCATTATAGCCTTGCTTGTTGAGATACACGCCGATTAACTGTCTTTAAAGTGATAATTATGACACATGCATATATATATCTAATCTAGGAATTTTTCTTAATGAGTTGAGATTTAGTATTTCCGCTTAGGATAATACTTTTACGCATAGTGACTTAATTAGAAATGACGCCTTAGGGAAATGACTACTAGCTTCACATATGTTTAGCGAAAATTTCAATCTCATGACACGGGAATTGAAAGAGTATTATTGTCTAATTAGATTAATGCAAGAAAAAAGTCTCCTATTCGACTGCCCCCATGGTCACCCACGAACGACATTTTTCCAGGCATTAAACGATGCATAATGGGCAATGAAAAATCCAGGGGGGGAAAAAAAAGAAAAAAAAGAAAATGCAGCCATGAATCTTTGATTCCTTATATATGGTAAATAGCCTTTTTCTCAATTAAAATGGTAATATGCAAACTTACATTGTCAAATGATTAGAAGATTTAAGTTGAATAATTTTATTTTTTATTTACTAATTTTTAATCAATTATATCTGTAAAAAAAAAATTCATAATTTGTTTGTTTATAGTATCATTATCATTACGATAAATTATTGATTCTTTCAAAGACTCGATCCCCTGCACATCATGAGCAAACCATTGGTAATTTAACATAATGTAAACAGAATACGCAATCATTATCACTCATATAGATTGACCACTAGGTTAATGAGATAGATCTAGTGTCCAGGATTTTATTCAACAAGCCTATTGCCAAGATAATTTGTTCAAAAGTTTGTAACATTGAAGTTAAAGGAATAGATCAATTATACATAATAAATGGTGCCTAATGTTTCTTCTAATTTAATACAATAATAGAATTGATTAATGAGAATTCTTTTTAACCTTTCTAAATAAATATACTTTCACAAAAGGTACAACATGGGAAATAACAATATTTGTTAGACTTATGACACAATAAATGGGATCACTTCCGACCTTTTTTACTCAAACCTTTAATTTTTTTATTTACTTTTCAAAGCAAAAAACATGAAGTAGAAACTTATTTAAACAGGCCCTAAGCTCTTTGCTGGTTACTATAAATACAAATGAAGTATCTAACAATTCAAGTACATTCTGGTATTCATATTACATTGCGGAAAACGGAGGCAATCATCATAGAAGAACAAGGCATAAATACAAGTGAGAAACTCATGGTTTTTATCACCAGTGAGATGGTTCCACAGCTCCAGTTTAAGATCTTAGGTTTTCTCAATCCAGTTTCTGGTATCGAGTCACAAGAACCATCTTCATAACAACTAAAACTAGTTCATAAGCAAATATTATAATGAAAACTAAACAAAGAAATTTTGATCTCAACAAATTGGATCTGTGTTATTTTTCTTCTATATTACACTTGATCGTTATAACAAAATATTTATACCTTTAGCTAATAACAGAATGATAGATAGAAAAAGTGCCTAGAACCATTCTTAAACTCATCAACCATAAACAGATAAAAACTAAGCAAAGAAATCTTGATGTCAACAAATTGGTTCTGTGTTATTTTCTTTGATATACTAGTTATGCCACACGTGCGTTGCACATGGACTTATTACAAGTATTTTTGGTTTACTTTTGATTGCTCGTATACCACTTTAAATTGTATTTATCTGTTGCTTCCCCAAAAATCCCGCTTGGTGTGCACTCCCTTGCGAGGAGTGCTTTTGGAGGGTTAAATAAGACCCCTGATTGGCGTGAAATAAAGATTGTGGAAATTGGATGGATTTGAACAAACTTATTAGGTTTAGTTCAAGGGTGCCTCAACTAATCTAACATGCAGGCATATTTAGAATAATGAAAGCTATGGAGTCGCCATCAATCATTGGTTTGAGGACGTGATTAATCCTCTTAAGACTTATATGAAAATAGGTCCATTTGAGTTTCAAAAAAAGGGTCCATCTGAGATCTATTTGAAAATTAGTCTATTTGAGGTCTGTTTGAGGAATTTGGTCCATTTGAGGTCTTATTGAAAATTGATGCATTTGAGGTCCATTTAAGGTTTTTTTCGAAAATTGGTCCATTTGAGGTTCTTTTTGAAAAATTGAATAACTCCTAGAGGTCTACGTGACTAGAGATTGAGGGTAAGGGGGTTTGATTAGGAAAGGTATTAGGCACCCCACATCGCCCGTTAGAATCTAATGATTTCTGATTTTGACAATATTTCTATTACAATTCCCTATTGATATTATTAATTTCCTCCATGACCAAATTGATATGAAGATACCCCTTTTAAAGGATGATGAATTAAATGGAAAATTGGAAAGACAACAACTTGAAAACGTCCTTAAAGGCATTAAACCAAAATTTAAGTAGAAGACATTTGAAAATATGCCCTTAGGGTTCATATAAAATTGGTCTGCTCCCAAATCATTTGAATATCTTGTCTTATGATGGTAGAATTAGATTTAAAATTATGGAAATGAAAATGATGTGGTTCCATTTTCAATGAATTATTGTTAGGTATGTGTAAACCTTAGACTTAGGGAATTCAAATTTTGAAAACCTAGAGAATGAATTGAAATGAGTACTTTTTGAATGCATGAGTTCGAAATATATAATGCCTTTCTTAGGGCAAGTGGGGGTCTTTTTGAAGACAAAAGTTCCATTTGAAGGAGAAGTAGCGCATTTAAAATGTAAGTGTGATTCATTTTGTAAAACCGGGAGAATTATCTCATGGTGCTTTGGAATGATCACAAAGGAGTTATCTTTTATGAAATGATGGTTTTGGATAAAAAAATTCATGACTCGAAACAAAAGGAAAAATGGATGTATCTTTTATTGAAAGATTGATAATTTGGATATGTCCTTTTTGAAAGGATTTGCCTGACTTATCATCAGAGAATATAAAAATAAAAATAAAAATCCCTAACATTAGGATACATTTTTGAAAACATTTAGAGATCACTATGTTGAACCACAAAAAAATTTCGTTGGCCACTAATGTGATAAGTACAGCAAAGGGAATGGTGGCATTTCCTTATTGGCCCAAACAAATAGGAGACGACAGTTAACCAAGAATCGGGGAGGAATTATCCCTTTATTAACGGGTCCCTCATTCCCCCGTCTGATTCTCTCTCACATATAAAAAGAACAAAATGGTTAAGCAACCACCATGTAACTTGTGATGACTCCCAAAAGTGGTTACATGTTTGAGTATAAAAAGGGGGAAGTTTTGGTCTAGAAGAAAAGGAGAGAGCATTCTAAAAAAGTCAGATTGCATTTTGAAAGAAGGAAAGACGGTTTACATAAAAAGAAGAAAAGAAAGGAAGATCATTGAAGGATTATTACCAGTGGCATATACTCGGTTGGTGATTCAGGTATACTTCCTTTGTTTATTTTCTTCTTTTCAAGTCATTCTTCTTTTTATGTCTAACAAATTGGCAAGCTTTCAGAGGAAAGCCTATCAATAAAAATCAGTTTGATTCAGGAACTTGATGTTCAGGAACATTGTGAGAGGCGTGGTATAAATCTGATGTTCAAGAACATCACTTACAGTTGAATGAAGCACACACTGATTTTTTAGAGAAGTCATAGATTGCTTGAGGGGTTACCTTGGGCCTTGAGAGAGTCAAATATCTCTCTGGCTATCTGCAAAATATGGAAGAAAACAAAGAAAAACAGAGCACTGTGATCCTATCCCAATTCACTGATTTAGAAAAGTAATTATTTCAAATATTAAGGTGTCAGACAAGTAGATATTTATATAGTGGCTCTCGTGGAGATTTCCGAATTCAATGATAACACGGAACCAACCGTGTTTGAAATTGAAAACAAGTTCAAATTTCATGATTAAAGCCAATCCAAAAGTAACGTTATGGTGTGATGAGGTTTATTTTCATACTATACTATGGGATGGAAAACTAGATCACACGATTCCATGAAAGATGAATTGTGTGGTGAATTTCTAAATTGATTCATCAATTTCAATAGAAATTTATCAATTTTCGATAATTGTTTGGTTTTAGATACCATCTTTCAAATCCAAACCATTCTTTTTGAACTACGTTCGGTTGATCTCACTTTGGTACGTAGGCAATCTGAAAGCCATGTAAACGAACATTCAAGTCCAACCAATTTAAATGAACATTCAAGTTCACCCAATTCAAACTCATTCAAGGCTCTTATGAGTCAGTTATTTAGATCAATGAGTCATCTAATGGGTTATTTACTCATTAAATATTCCCATTACTAATCAATGAACTACGAATTGGTTTTATCCCTATCATGGATACGTAGGCAGCTTGAAGCATTTTTCTAAGCATAGCTACATGTTCATATAAATAACATTTCCTCCCTTATGGTTTGCTAACTTTGATTAATTCATAATTAGAATCAAAGGGTATTATTCCCTTGTAACAAGGGATTGTAATTAATAGATGCAGGTGAATTGAAATGTTAAAAGAGGAGGAGCCCACATTTTAGGAGCTTACGTAGGGCCACTGATGGGCTGATATATATATATATATATATATATATATATATATATATATATATATATTTTTTTTTTTTTTTTTTTTTTTTGGACGGATACATTATGAGGCAAGTGGATTATATTTCTGGGACTAGCTCCTTAACCATTTTGTTCTGCCTCTAAAATATTTTTAGGTGCTTAAGAATTCATGAGTGTAGTCTTATAGATGATGTAACAATACTTTTCATGGTGGTGGATAAGAGCACAGGTGAATTTACAATATTTTTAAAACATTTTAAAGGACTAATCTTTTCTAGTAGTACCTACTTGGTAATTAAATAATTAATGGAATACTGATGTAAGGAATAATAGGGAAATTACCTCGCAAAAACAAGGTTTTGATTTTTGATGGGAAGAATTTCTTATGGGTTCTAACTTCTAAACCCGAAAAAAGAAAAAAAGAAAACAAATAGAGGATCATCTCAGAACTTTAAAAAATAAAAATAAAAAAAATTGCCATATGGGTTTCAATAAAATGTTTTTCTCTAATATTGCATTTACTAGGACTACGTAATTATCCATTTGTTGCATTTGTTGCTCTTGAAATTTATTTTTTGGGGACTGCTTCTATATAGCTGTTGTCCTGTTTTCTATTGTGAACTTGTGTCAGATGTTGTGTTTTTTTCTCTTTTTTTTTTTTCTGATAAAATCAAATAAAATTTATTAATCTTAAACAGTACAATGAGGACGAGTACGTTAAGATGCTGTGTTTTCTGTGCTATAATGCCTTGCTTAGTGGGGGAGAGAGCTAGCATTCTCAAATTCTGTCATGTATTGTGTAAATTTATGGGCA
The DNA here is from genome assembly GCA_039720395.1 of Liquidambar formosana. Lineage (NCBI taxonomy): Eukaryota > Viridiplantae > Streptophyta > Magnoliopsida > Saxifragales > Altingiaceae > Liquidambar > Liquidambar formosana. The sequence continues at coordinate 8,320,828 of CM077823.1, read as the reverse complement.
GATGAATACCAATTGAACTGGAGAAAAGCATCATGCAAGCTCGATCGGATAAGAAAGTCACTCACCATCCCTCCCTGTAGCCATGGTGGTTAAGTAGTTATTAAACCATCCTACGGTTAGAGGTTTGAGGATTGGTATAGAAGTGTAGAACATGGATAAGAAACTCACTCAAGCATAGCTAGCTCAAGTCTCTCTCTCTCTCTCTCTCTCTCTCTCTCTCGTTGGTAATAACATATTAAATTGTGCTTAGTGAATTCTGAAAAATCATCACAAGGAATAGAAATAATACATCAAACAGACAAACACTATAAAAGCATATTCTCCGTATAAAATAAAACTTAGGGATCTGTAACATGCTGAGGCCCAATGCGTGGAAATTAATCCACTATCCTTAACACTATGTTTGGATAAAGAATTTCTAGGCGGAATTTTCTTTTGAGATGGAATTTGTAAAAATTTTATAAGGATTTTGTCTATAAAAAGTTTACAAATTCCATCTCAAAAACAAATTTCACTTAAAAATTCCTAATCCAAACATAACATAAGAGTGGATTTGTCCCACTGGATCAATGTCTTTGTGCGATAAGCATAGTGCATAAGTATCAATGTTTAACGACTTGAATCAACACGGTAGTGTTTACCAATTGCTGTAGTCCACGGTAAGGGGAACACATGTCTTGAACCTAATACCTTTTTGTGAAGTTCTAAACTTGAACACATTCTTCAAGCTTGGTTTAAGATCAACTTCATAAAAGGTTTATTTGGACTGGCAACCTCAAATCTTATTTTTTAGTTCGTTAATTTATTAAACGAAGCTCAAATCGGATATTATTTGGCTTATAAGTACATTGATGTTTTAAATAACTAAATTACTTTAGTTTGGCTCTTTAATAGACAACTTGATGAAGCTTGCTCATAAGATAGATACATAAGTTCAAAGCTTGCTCATAAGCTTGCTTATTTGGGATTGATACTGAAAGCCACACCAAATTTAAAACAAACCTTAATAAAACTTCCAATGACCCTAAACCCTAAACCCTAATGGCATATCCCATCCCAATAGGGATGTGGAGTTTACGGAGGTTTTAGTTTTAACTTCGTATGAGTGTGTGTGTGTTTGCCTATCATTTGGCCAAAAAAAAAAAAAAACAAACAAAACAAAATACAAACAAACAAACCCAATAAAACTAAAAACAAAAATCATATAGAATGAAGAAGGAAAAAAAAAAATTGTTACTACATAAAATTAATGAAATAGCAACAATTTTTCTACAACAAATATTGACAGAATAAAAAAAATTAAAAAAAACCAATCAATGAACAAGTTCAAATCGGCAGATTGGGCAGGAATTGCTCTGTTCCAGCCAACGAGCAATACAGGGTCGATGGAAAAGATGAGAGCAAGGCATCTTGATGGTGACTTGTGTTCCACCCAAGAACTCCTCCAAACACACCATGCACGTCCCAAGATCCGCATGATCCCCACCGTCAAATATTCCCTCCTTCATCAACTTCTCGATCGCCGATCCCGATGCACCATTCCGTACAAAATCTCCGTCGCCCATCCCCATCGACTCATCCAAAAGCCATTGAAACCCGTTTTCCTCATTAACCCACTCCTCTGTACCCACTTCCACATGGACCACCATGTGAAACCCCCTGAACCCAAAACGCAGAGCCAGGTCGGCGGCGAACGAGGCCATCCATGGCCTTAAGAAATTGGACAAACCTGGGTCAAGACCCGAGTAGCGAAGGGCGTTGGTGACATGGAGTTCGCGCAGAGCCCGCGAGGGGAGAAGGTGAAGAGGAATCTCGAACAGAGCATGCCACTCTGGAGTGACTTCTTCGATCACTGTTTCAACGCCTTGCAGCGATTGGCGGAGCAGTCGGTATTTCCGTGTCACGTGGATTTCGGCGAGGCCTGTGGACATCGTTGTTGTTGGGTTCCTCCCGTATAGCTTTACAGAACACGGATTCGCAGGTGTTGGTTCCATTGATGGATTCTTGATTGTTTACAGGGAGAGAGAGAGAGGAGAAAGAGATATTGGGAGAGACAGAGAGAGTTGAGGATCTCTTCTACGCGTGTGTATATATAGTTTAACATAGTTTACCGTTAGATTTGACTTGGGGTTCAAGAGTTTCCTATATATAGGTTAGTAAATATGGAAATAATGGAATACTGATGGAAAAATCCCTTGCAAAATCAAGATTCTGATTTTTTATGGTGAGAATTACTTAAAGGGTTCGGACTTCTAAACCCCCAAAAAAAATAATTAAATCACACAACTGAAAAATAAATGCCATATGGGTTTCAAACTTTCAATAAAATGTTTCGACGGGATTTTCAAATAGACACAAAGGGGAGGAGCACACAATGAGTGGGTCCTACAATGAATCCCACTTTTGTATTATCAAATATACTAAAATTTTTTAATCCACTCAACACACTAACCGGGTTTAACACTCCGGGAGCAACCACCATTAATTAGACAATAAATTTGCTTGATCTTTCAAATTTACAAACTCAAAAATCTCTCAAAATAACTCTCGGAGCAACCCACATTAATTAGATAAAACATTTGTTTGATCTTTCAAACTCGCCAAATCTTGAGATTGCCACAAATCTAATGCAACTTGCAATCTGTGATTTGTCCTTATGATTTTAAAGAAGTGCGAATGCAAATTTTGTGAAGAACCATTCTATCTTAAATTTTCAATCGCCATTTTTCTCATTGCAAGTGAAACTCTGGCAAGTTTTGGGGCAGATAGTTGGTACCACAGTATTCATGGGATTACTACGAGTCAAACGCAATGTGTGTGCATGATCTAGACTTCTAGTCCGAGAGAAAAGGGTGTGCAAGAAAAAAAATTTATCTACTTTAGCTAGCAAAATGACATTTTAAAACATTCGCTAGCTAAATGACAATAGATAAAATAGATATCCCCCTTCACCCTTCTTTTTATTTTTTTTGGCCAAACGATAGGAGGTTCACACCCACACGCACACCCAGACCCACATGAAGCTAAAACCAATATCTCACAAGGAGCTAGCAATCTAGCTTTCTAGCCCCTTAGGAAACGCACTCAACATTGGTTATAATATATGACTAGAGACCCTTCATTATGGATCTGGATTTGGTGAAGTTTGGGACTTTAAATGCATTATGAAATTACCGCTGGATTGACGTCACATGGCAAGGGAAAAGATGGTTCACCAAATCCCAATCCATTCATTATAGCCTTGCTTGTTGAGATGCACGCCGATTAACTATCTTTAAAGTGATAATTATGACACATGCATATGTAATCTAGGAATTTTTCTTAAAGAGTTTGAGATTTAGTATTACCGATGGATTGACGTCACGTGGCAAGGGAAAAGATGGTTCACCAAATCCCAATCCATTCATTATAGCCTTGCTTGTTGAGATGCACGCCGATTAACTATCTTTAAAGTGATAATTTTGACACATGCATATCTAATCTAGGAATTTTTCTTAATGAGTTGAGATTTAGTATTTCCGCTTAGGATAATACTTTTACGCATAGTGACTTAATTAGAAATGACGCCTGACGAAAAATTTCAATCTCATGACATGGGAATTGAAAGAGTTATTGTCTAATTAGATTAATGCAAGAAAAAAAGTCTCCTATTCAACTGCCCCCGTGGTCACCCACGAACAACATTTTTCCAGGCATTAGAAGATTTAAGTTGAATAATTTTATTTTTTATTTACTAATTTTTAATCAATTATATCTATAAAAAAATTTTAAAAAAAAAAATTCATAATTTGTTTGTTTATAGTATCATTATCATTATGATAAATTATTGATTCTTTCAAAGACTTGATCCCCTGCACATCATTAGCAAACCATTGGTAATTTAACATAATGTAAACAGAATACGCAATCATTATCACTCGTATAGATTGACCACTAGGTTAATGAGATAGATCTAGTGTCCTGGATTTTATTCAACAAGCCTATTACCAAGATAATTTGTTCAAAAGTTTGTAACATTGAAGTTAAAGGAATAGATCAATTATACATAATAAATGGTGCCTAATGTTTCTTCTAATTTAATACAATAATAGAATTGATTAATGAGAATTCTTTTTAACCTTTCTAAATAAATATACTTTCACAAAAGGTACAACATGGGAAATAACAATATTTGTTAGACTCATCACAAAACACGTACATCATTTCGACGAGATTCGATTTTGGGGTCTATGCCACGGCGACATTCATCTACAAGAGCCAGGGTTAACATTTCTGTGCAGAATTGATCATCCGGTTTCAGCCACAGAGCCTGATTGGGAACAAGAATAATGGACCAAATTTAAAAACAAAGCAAAACCAAATGAATTATTCATAAAACATTTAGATTTCGAATTATCTTTGAGAGGTATATATGACATTACATTAGCTCTACTTATTTTCCTAGAAAAAATTATTAAAAAAGAAAAAGAAAAAGAAAAACAATTATCAGCAAAATGTCAATGATTCTGAAACTCACTTACCTTGTGGTAGTATGTAATTGCTGCAGTAAAATTATCCTAGCACAAGAGGGGAAAAAGAAATCAAATTATCAGCATGACTTTCACAAAATTATCATCATAACAGATAAGAGAGGAGCAAATGAAAAGTAGAGAAAACAACTCCATATTAGAACTAGACAAGGAAAAGCATGGAAATTTGGCAATTTACTGTCACATGATATGTTGACCCTTCCAAGCATGGTCAGCACTTTAAATAATAGAAATTTGGATACAGCAGAGATTATGACACAATAAATGGGATGCTGTTACCTAATCCAAAAAACCATGGTAAAGGATTGTAATACCTACTTATCATTTTAGATTCACTGATTCCATCAATTGAAGGGCCCGTTTGGATAAGCTTTTATTTCCTGTTTTTTACTTTTAAAAGTAAAGAATTGAAAATTTTTTATAGTTCTTTTTAATGCAAAATTTTGATAGTTACTTTTAAAAAGTTGAGGTAGCAAGAATTTCTTACAACCTCAACTTTTAAAAGTAACTTCCGACTTTTTTTACTCACACCTTTAATTTTTTTATTTACTTTTCAAAGTAAAAAACATGAAGTAGAAACTTATTTAAACAGACCCTAAGCACTTCGCTGGTTACTATAAATACAGACTAAGTATCTAACAATTCGAGTACATTCTGGTATTCATATTACATTACGGAAAACGGAGGCAATCATCATAGAAGATCAAGGCATAAATACAAGTGAGAAACTCATGGTTTTTATCACCAGTGAGATGGTTCCACAACTCCAGTTTAAGATCTTAGGTTTTCTCAATCCAGTTTCTGGTATCGAGTCACAAGAACCATCTTCATAACAACTAAAAGTCTAAAACTAGTTCATAAGCAAATATTATAATGAAAACTAAACAAAGCAATCTTGATCTCAACAAATTGGATCTGTGTTATTTTCTTCTATATTAGACTTGATTGTTATAACAAAATATTTATACCTTTAGCTAATACCAGAATGATAGATAGAAAAAGTGCCTAGAACCATTCTTAAACTCATCAACCATAAACAGATAAAAACTAAGCAAAGAAATCTTGATGTCAACAAATTGGTTCTGTGTTATTTTCTTTTATATTCGACTTGATTGTTACATCAATATTTTATAATGTTACCTTTGGCTAATTGTTTTCTTTCAACTCTTGCCATTACAGCCCCTAACAGAATGACAGAAAGAAAAAATGCCTAGAATCATATTCTTAAATTCATCAACCATAAACAGATGAACATTAATTACAGAGGCATGCTATTATGTTACAACAGAGAAATCTCAGCACCACTCATTTTCAAACATAAAAGTTTAAACACATTTTTGTTTCAATACATTTAGAATAAAATAATTTTCAAAAATAAAAACACAAACAAAAGGAAAGCTTATAATACCTGCAAATGGTAAGTGTATGCAAGACCTGCATAAGTGCTCAAACTTCTGGTTGATAATGCAAGTGCTTTCTCATAGTATGAGATTGCCTCATGGTAAATCCTGTAACATTCAATGTCTATATTAGTAGAATCAGCAAAACCTATAGCTGTTTCATTCAAGTTCTATATATTAGTGTTTCCAAAATGGCACCATAATTTGTCTCCAGGAAGAGAATCAGAATAATCAACATAGTAAGAAGACAATTTTTTATTCTTATTTTTTGTTGTTAGTCTTTTGATTATTATTATTATTATTTTTATACTAGAGATGAACATTTTTAAGGAGAAGAAAAGAGCACCAAAAAGGCAGATGGGGAGGGAGAGAAATCCTTTAATAACAACAGGAAAAGGAACAAGAATAAATGCATTTAAAAATTGAAGCAACCAGAACAAACCCTCAATCCAGCAACAACTCGAAAGAGGCTTGTAATCTCCAAAATTACCCTTCAGGCTACAAGCCTCCCAGTCCCCCACTAGCAAAATAGTCCACATCTAAAATTTCTTCTCTCAAAGCCAACAGAAATATTCAATTCTGACTTTGTAAAGCTGGTGCAGCTGTTGCCTGCATGTAGGGCCATCCAAAGTCTGGCTGGATGAGCCCAACATGGCAACATTTCTTGATAACTGGAAGTGCTTTACAGTCACAAAAAAGACCAGGGAAAAAACTGTATGTAACTCCTGGATTTCTACTTTCAGGATCTGGCTTCCACAAGCGAACAGCCCAACTATGTTGGAGTTTGCTTGTAAAACTTTTGTAGAAAGTTATGATCAGCTGATTCCACCCTTTGCAAGAATATTTGGTCTTGCAGGATTCTGCTTGACTATTTCCAACAAAGCAAAGCTTGCTTTGAAATTAATTTCCAAAATTGCAGAAGAGTTTTTCCTATTGATGAACTCTCAACTTGCATTATAGGAATGTCCTTATGAGCCCTAAGGAAAATATCTTCATTCTCAGCTGCTCGATTGATTTCCTCCTCTATCTCTTCTAGTGACTTCATTGCATCTTTATCAACAGAAAGCTCAATGCTTCTTAAGATCTCGCCACATTGTAACTTGAACTCTTCAAACTGTTTTGTTTTTTTAGGAACACATTATTACACAACCATGAGTTCATCATTCCTTTGATTATTCCTAGATCATTTGGCAGAATTGGCACTTTTGGGATGATTCCAATCCAAGCAAATACAAAACTACAACGTAAGAAATGCTTTGCCTTGAATTCAGCCGATGACCCAGAAACCATGACAACGGCAAGTTCAATAGCAACAATGGGTGCAACAGGAATTGGGTTAAAAGCTGTTTGCAACTGTCTGTACCCTCGTAACTATGTTTTCAGCCTATCCATGAGCCATTCTTTAATTTCCAATCCCTTTTTGCATAGTTATCTTTCTTGTTCTAATTCCTGAACTTCCTTCTCATAATGTGTTAAGAATTAAAAATTTGAAGTCAAATCTAACAAACCTTCAGTAAAATAGAAATATCTCGCTTTATAGAACTTCAATTGATGAACCGCCTACTTCATTAGAAACTAGACACAATAGAAGTATAAAATACTCTCACAAAACCATGGAAGGAGAATTCTTGGAGCATAAAGTGATCTCTCCCATGGTCAAGTTGATAGTAATATGTTAGAAAGCCCTCCAGGTCTAGTTTCTAACATAGAAGGCGGTTCATCAATCGGAGTAATATAGAGGGAGATATTGCCTCTCCCTCTCCCTCTCTCTCTCTCTCTCTCTCTCTCTCTCTCTCTCTCTCTCTCTCCCCCCAACAAGACTAGAAGAAAATCAACATAGATGTGAAAATGGAGGTTTGGAGTCTTCTAGAGGGCAAGGGTTTTACTCAAGCAGGTGAGATTCCAAGATGTGTCTCTCTTTCTCCCTCCAAACCTCTTGCTTGCCCTAAAAGTGGCCCATCATGTTCTAATTTAGAACTTCTAAATACACTTAGGGTTGAAAAGAAGGGAAAGGGGGGCCAAAAAAAAAAAGATGCATTTTTTTGAAGCAGAAAATGGCTTCCTGCATGTCCCACGTTTGAACGGGATCATAACATTTGAATGTGGAGTCGCCATTGAGCAAATAAAGCTCTCTGCCACTTCAAAGTTCGAACTCTAGCCCTTGACATTTGAACGTCGGACGGCCAGACAACACTGACAATCTTTACGAAAACGGCCATAACTTTCTCTAGAAAACTCGGATTGACAAACCGTCTAAAGCATTTGAAACTAGATTCAAATTCAAATGGCTTTTAAATGATGTATAAAAGCATTTAAAAAGCACAGTTCATCGTATCAACAACAAACATTTTCAGTTCATAATCGATTCTCCCAACACCCTACAAAGATAGCCACAAAATAAAATGATTACCAAGGCCAAAATTTTATCCACTAAAGGTTCAATAATAGACCTCTAAGTCACTTACCATGCCTAAAGGTGAGATTTGTGTCCACTAAAGGTTCAAAATAAAACGATTCTCCCACTACTATCTCAAAAAACCAAAGTTTAAACCCTTTCGTACGGTATGTTCGAAAAATGTTCTTTTCAAGCCAGTAATCGTTACTTAGGACCGGTGGTGCAAGTATAGACTGGTGAACGAAAAAGACATCATCATTTAATTACGTTCTTTCTTATGTACTTACTCTTAGAAAAAATCTCTGTCCTTCCTTTTACTTCTCTTATTTTTTTTATTTTTTTTTAAAATTTTGCTTCATTTATTATCCCAAAAAAAGGGGGAAAAGGGAGAGAAGAAGCAAGGCACTGGAAGCAAACAAGCATCAAATAGTTATAATAGGAATTTCAAAGAAAGAATACTATTATTCAAAATACTCATGAATACTTAAAGCTAGGGTTGGACATGGTTCGGTTCGGTCGGTATTTGGCGGGTAGTATCAACCGAACCGATGTAATCGGTTTTCATATTTCAGCAACTGAAACCGCCTATTGAATGTATGAAACCGCTTATTTCGATTTGTGGCGGTTTCGGCTCGGTTCGGTCGGTTTACCGGTTTTACGAAATGGGTTGGATTTGCTTTCAGATTGGTATCTATGGGAGTAATTTTGAGCACGGAAATTGCAAGGGAAAGAAAAAAGAAGGGAAAAAAATGTAAAGAAAAAAAAAGGAAAAAAAAAATAGAAAGTTTTCTTGTGTTTGATTATCTAGGGAAAAATAAGAAGAAAGAAAAATAAGAGTATTCATGTACGAATATAACACCATTTCAAGTGAAAAATTCAGAACAAATAATTCAACATGATTAGCTACGAGTCTAAAACTATTGAAACTTATCTTAAAATAAAAAATTAAAATTATGAAAATTACTTTTAAAGGGGCAATTTTGAGCACAACGTTTACCCAAATATTAAGGTTACTCAAAAATAAAAATAAATAAATGAACACCTAATGGAAAGTGAAAAAATGGATTAAAAAAATGGGAGTAGAAGATAAAGTTTTGATTTTTGAAGCTTTGGCTGACAAAGACAGTGCCCAGTGCCCAGTGCCCACCCATCGAAGGTTATTCATGATTTCATTCATTCTTTTGTAAAAAAACAGAGGGCAACTGTTGAGAAAAAAAAGAACCAGAAAACTAAAAAATAAATACCTGAAGAAGATCCGTGCTGAGTTGCTCACACTCTTACAGATCCGAAGTAACAGAGGCCAGAGGGTCTCACACTCTCACAGATCCGTGCCCAATTGCTCATGAACTCACGAATCAGTACATGATCACCTTGATTGCTTGACAAGTCGAAGGGGACCAGGGAAGATGAAGTAAACAGAGGTGAGAGAGAAGATGAGTGTTGGAAACGGTGGAATTGTAGAGAGGAGTGAGGAATAGGGGAGACGGGAGAGAAGAGAGGGTGAGTGGAGACGGTGGAGGAGAACCATTTGAGATTTGGGAGAGTAGAGAGGGTTGGGGTTAGGGTTTTTTGAGAAGACAGAAATGGCGAAGGGGAGAAGCTTCGAGAGGTAGGATTGTGAAGTGTGAAATGAGATTAGGATTAGGACTTAGGCATTTCTCGTTTGGTTATATACCCCTGGTTTAGACGGTGTCGTTTGAGAATAAGGAACAACCGGTTCAGGCTCAACGGCTCAGCGCCTTATGTCATGTTCTCAGTTCGGTTCAGTCAGTTTCGGTAATAAACATAGGAGAACTGCGGACCGAACCGAAAATAAAAAATTTATTAGATATGCAACCGAACCGACCAAGGATTGGGAAAAAACCGGCCAAAACCGGCTGACTCGGTCCGGTTCGGTTCGTCGGTTTTCTCGGTTTGATGGCCATCCCTACTTCAAGCAAATTTTAACTACTACCATAAGTTAAATGTAGGATATCACAAGACTCCTTAGAGGCACCCAAGGGTCCAACATGATATTCAGAAGTCCAAGTTGCCAAAAATCAACCCCTGTCCCTTTAATGTAAAAGTAAACCTCAACAAAGAGGGGTGGAATGGGAAAAAATAATGACGAATAACACAAGCTAGCCACTTAATAATCTTCTACCTAAGGTAAACATATTGCAGGTTAAAGTTTTTTACTCTAAAGAACTCCCATCATAGGTATGGTTACAATGAAGGTGTAGGACAACTAGTTCACGAAAATGCTCCATGTGATTTTAGTTCCAGAGTACAATAAAATCCATGTGATACCATTCAAACGCTTTCTACTCTAGTGCTGGAAACATAATGATTGTTTCATTAGCAAAGAAGACATTGTAAAGGGTTACCCCCAGATTTATTGTTTTTTTTTTTTTTTTTTTATCACTTTTACAGTGAGCCATGATCACAACCAATGCATGTCAGATCCTTTCATGCAAAGATGCTATATCTGACACCATTGCAAAACCATGTATCATGAAGACAATGTAACCCAATTACGATAATCCATCAAATTTAAATAGAAAACATTATTTTCATTCAGAACTGAAGAATAATATATAAAAAAGAACCTACACTAATTGTCCTTAAATCATTTTACTTCATAAAAAAAATTCTACACTAATTGAAGTTTCTTAGAACTCCCAAAAGACAGTAAACAAAGGGAAAAATGTAGGAGAAATAAAATAAATAATTCCAAAAACTTTAGCAACATACTTTAACTTCCTGTATGCATGAGCGAGATTAACCACAGTTGGTTCCCACATTTCACCTAAAGAGGATGGAATATGAGCCAAAGTCTTCTCGAACCACAACACAGCTTTTTGATACCTAAAAGTAATTCAAAAGAGAAAATTACACTGGCAAAAACAGCTTAACAAGATATAGATGAACAGATATACGGCTTAAAGCTGTTCATAACCAATTACCAGAAACCCAATAAAAAGAAAAGCAAAGAAAACAATAGTTATATAGTTGACATAGATATTTACCAAATGATATTCACTATATCAAACATAGATCATACTGGTAATAAGCGTTACCAGAAACCCTAAAAGGTTTTTTTTTTTCCAACTACACAATGGGACAGAAATGAACTTCTTGAGAAGAACATCAATCTTTGCTCCCTTTTTATCTCTTACAAACATAGTGATCATCCTGTCATAGTTCTTCCACTAAAGGATAATTTGCTTATAAGAATAAGAATAAATTGTAAGGTTAGAGCACAATCCTTTACTTTCTTCTACCAATTTCCTTCTTTTACTACTTTTTGTTCCTTCTTCTTTCTTGTATAGAAGCTCCAGATATCAGACAACATAACTCTTATGTGCTATCAAAATGATCCTATCAAAGCATCCGTTTGGAACCCCAAGCAACAAATTGTAGATTCTGACCTAGAATCATCCATTAACTATCAAGATTGTGCAACAAATTGTAGATTTTGACCTAGAATCATCTATTAACTATCAAGATTGTTATTAAATGGGTCGAATTTAGCATAGAAGCGGCAAGTTAGTGCTGGTTTTGTGAGTTGCAACAGTTTTTATTTATTTATTGCATTACTGGTTGGAGTATGGAGTACCCACTATGGTGTTTGGGCTTTGGTTTGCAATGTTTAGAGAAGCACATCCCTAAAAATATGCATGGAAAACAATAAAACATAAAATATCTACAGCAGGATATTTCACGAGAGGCAAATATCCTTACTCTTTCATATGATATGCAACAACTCCAAGTTCATTATATACAAGTGGATCTGAAGGGCAAATTGACTTTGCCTGCATGAAAAACTGAAACCAAATAGGCTCATCAAAATTTGAACTTTTCTCTATTAATATAAACTACTAAACAAACCAGGGTAGAGTAAAATATATAAAATGAAACAATGAAGATTGGAATTTGCTTCGTCTTTAGATTTTCTAACCATCAGCAACTTTCAGAACATAGCCCACCAGTCTACATAGTATGTACAAAGTTTCAGCTAAACAAGTACAAAATGAAAATTTCAATCGAAGAAACAAATGTAATACACTCCAACTTTATGAACCAGACACACCAACATGGATGCATCTTCAATCATTTTGGGCTTCGAAATCAATGTCACAGTTCATTTTTATTTGAGAATGTTACGTCAATCACCATATATCCGTGCCACACAGCAACACCCATGTCAATTTCCTTGTGATAAACGATTAACACAAATACATAAAATTAGAGACCGGAATCAATAAGGGTTTTTCTAGCAATATTTGTATATAAGAAAAGAACACTATGAAATCCATCAAACATTGTCATGGAAAATTACACCAAGAGTAGAAAGTTTCACATCAAGCAAATATAATTCCAAGATCCTAAATCTAGTGCCCAACTGATCAGGCATCAAAATATAAAGTATGCAACTGACCTCAAAGTGACAAAACTAAAATATTTTCTAGGATCATCAAATTATGGAATTAATCCAAAAATATTTATAAAAAAAAAATTGCAAAAATGATACAAAACGAGGAGATAAATATAATAATAGGAAAAACAATAGAGGAAAAGGGGATTCTCTTGCTCTGCCTGCAAACAGAGGACAAGGAAATTAACTTTTAATAGCAATAAAATAAGAAGATAAAAGCAAATATAATACAATAAAGCGAAAGAAAGCAAGCTCTGTAAAAATAGGAAGGACGGCCATGGTGGTTGTAGAAGTAATGTGGTGTCGTCAAGAGAATGTGGATTCCCTAACTTTGGTGAGAATAGGGTACAAAAAATAGTGGAAATGCTGTCTGTCACCATGCTACTTGACTTCTTCATTTTATATGATGAAACCCTCTTGTATTAGGCAAAATGCGAAGTTTACAACGTGTTTGGCGGATGGACACCTTGGATGGGGTTAGATGGGTGATTTGGGTGGTGTGATGAGGATAGTTATAGAGCACAAGTGGGGCCATGGAAGAGTTCGACAAGGATGAAAAGGTCGGGCAAGGTAAGACAAGAGGATCACATTAGAAGTGTGAGTTGGGAGGTGTTGAAGAGAAGATGGTGAGAACAGTGATGATGGAGGGGGGTTTTCAAGGATGATATTTCCCCCGTGATCACAGGTGGTGGGTATGTGACAAGAGGATAAAATAAAAACAATGAGAGAGAGAGAGAGAGAATAAAGGGGGAGAAGTTTTGAGTAGTGATCAATCCAGTGGCTTTGTCAAAGAAAATGTCCCAAAAGTAGTCATTAAATAACAAGCCACACAGATGAGTTCAGAAATTGGACCTAAATCAAGATCAAAATGGCAATTGTCAATGTAAAACTGACATTTTACCTGCTCGGCAAGCTTGAAGCTGTGGGTTCGCATGTATTCCATCCCAATGTACAAAGTTGGTAAATGGCACCTGGAATAAGAGAATATCAAGATTCAACCTGTAAAAAGACATTCATAAGTAATAATAGAATTTCCACTATGCATAACTCAAGAAACAATTAGAATTGTGAAATTATGTATATCACCAAAATGACAATAATCATAACAATCTTGTTTAATCACGAGAACAAGCATTGCCAATAAGCACAGGCAAAGTGAGAAATATTTTTCTTGAGAGTCCATGCTAGAAACAATGTCTTTTTTTTTCTTTTTCTTTTTTTGATAAGTCTAGAAACAAAGTCATTAGATTCTACTATTCTAGATACCCTTTGATATTCTAACAGTACTATTAAACGTTATGTTTCACTTGGGAAGCTTCCAACACTCCAAGCCTTCAGACCACCTTAGGGCAAGCATTTGTGCACTTCCCCACAAGCCCTAATTTTGTACCAACTTGAGCTTTGTACTTAAAATGTACGAAATCATATATTGTATAAGTTACTTCTTCTATTTTTCTAATAAGACCTAAAAAGAGATAATTATGTTATTAGTCATTAGTCATTAGTCATTACCACAATTACCTAACAAACACTAACTCCACCAGGAAGCAATTTTAAATGGAGAAGTGTTCTGTACTTATAGAGTTATAGCTAAGTGACAAAAAACTAACAATCAACTACAAACAGAGAAGAAGAGTCCAATAAACTATTATAGTAAATTACCCAGGAAATAAACGAGCAGCAGTTCGATAAGCAGACATTGCTTGATCACCCTCTTCTTGAGCAGCGTAAGCATTTCCAAAACCTATCCAGGCAGGCGGAAATGTTCCATCTAGATTTGTGGCCTTGCTGTAGAATAAAACATAACCAATGACAAAAAAAATTTGGCCAATATAATTATGACTTATTAACGCTACAAACTTGTTAAAATCAATTGAAGAGACATGTTGACTACACATAAAACAAAAAATATATATTAATCATTGACTACATTGTAGTTCTAGTCATAATGGAGATATTTATACATTAACTGAATTTCTGCCTTTCTGGGTCTGTTTCTTTATCCGAATTCAAGATTAAAGCATACAAAACAAGCAAGCTTCCAAACTCTTCCACATATAAGACATATCCACAAAATCACCTACTTAGATATAGGATGTGTGGCCATATATGACATACAAAGAAGAACCGCATCTGATGTAACATAGAAATGGTAGAAACTGAGCAGTTGCAACTGTACTCATTCATAGCCTATGAACTTTCTGAAACTGATGCATAGAATAGAGCTAGGAGTACTAAAAAATTCACCATCCTGTAGTCACCAACCAATTTATCTTCTGTTATTTTTTATTCTCCTTATTGATCGTATATAGAAGAGATCTTTGCAGCATTAAAAAGGCATTGTATTATACTATTACCCGTGCATTGTGTCATGTAATTGGCATTGTTTCGTATTGATTGATGAAATATGCAGTCGCTACCCTGGTAACCTTTCCTATTCCCCAAACTGCTTATGGCCACCTAGTCAACTGATATATGCTTTAGCGCTTACAATAAATAATAAATCAATCAATCATTCAATAAATCGATGAAAATATACATGTTCAACTAACAATATTTGTGATATATCTAAATTGATATCGAAATTTTCAATATAACCATCGATATATCCAATATATCCGTGTTTTTAAACCTTTAATATATCCATCGATATCGAGATTTAAGTCCTTGGACAGCACATTAGTGCCTCCTACAGTATAATGGCAAAAATCAATGTAACAATTGACGCAACTCATATAATTTAAAACAAGTGAAGACATATTTTCCAAGCATAACAAATTAACCCCATTTTTATCAAACAGAAGGGGAAAAAGTGCACACACAGAAAATGACACAGTTAAATGTATGGCACCTATCACACAACTTAAATGTAAAGTGGGAAAACTCAATACAAAGATACATTAGCTTTTATTTTAAAACCAGACTGAGTTCACTACTAAGCAATGTATCATTATTACCTGAAATAACGGCGTGATTGGTCATACTTCCTGATACAATAATAGTAGCAACCAACGGCAAACCATGACAAAGCCCTAAAAACAAATTTCTATGAGTACATGTCTTAAAGCTCAGAAGACCACTTGAACATAAATGTTAAAAATGAAAATAAAAAAGCTATGTATTTTAGCTGGTCAACACACCAGATTTGGAAGAACACGAGAATAGTCATTCCTTAGATTTTTATGGGAAGGGAATGGTGAAGGGAAGAGTGACCATTTGGTTGGTTGGGATGTGCTGTCTCATTCTAGGCCTAAAGGGCGTATTGTTGGTGGTAACATTATTGCCAAGAACACTACATTGGCTAGAAAATGATTAAGAAGATTTCCCCATGAAAGAGATTCTTTATGGTATGCGGTGATCAAAAGCAAATATGGGATTCAAGAAGATAATTGGGATTCTCAGATCAGCTCTAGGGTTTCAATTTGAAGTCTATGTTGAATATTGGTTATGTTTTATGTGTTTTATTCATGCTTTACTACTTCTACTTAGTTGAAGGGTATTCTTGTAATTGTAGCATGTAAGAAGTATAAATAATATGCTAGTAGAGAAGGAAATTCACTCCATTATTCTCCTTCTCTTCTCTTCTTCTTCTCTTCTTCTCTTCTTTTCTTATTTCTCCATTCATTTATATACAAACCAACTTTATATACAAACCAACTTGGTATCAAAGCGGTTTTGATCGATCCTAGGCATCAAGTTGCAAAAAAGAAAAAACAAAAAAAAAACTGCTAATGTCAACCGTACGAATGCTGATGTCAACCGTACGGATGCTGACATCAACTGTACAGATGCTGATGTCAGCATAAAGCTGACCCTCCCATCTTGGTCGACTCTCAAGGGGAATATGTCCATGAAGTTTCAGGCTAATCGGAGTTGATTTGGTATGGTATTATGATTTTTCTTTGATTTTCATAAAAAATAGGGTGTATTTTCAGATCTGGTTTTGGGAGCACTTTGAATGCAATCTATCACATGGGGTTGGACCAGAGGGTTACGAAATTGACCCTAGAAGTCTGCCATTGGGGTTTACAACCTTGTATAAGGGTTTAATATGTGTTTTGTCTCCTTATCAAAAAAAAAAAAAAAAAAAAAAAGATGTGTTTTGTCTCCAAAAAGTGGGTCGACACCCCTGTTTTTGTGCTGTCCAGTTAGTGGTGATGTGTTCTACAGCTTTATTTCTTGTTTTATGCCTTGATAATTGATCTAGACCCCTACTACTTCATTGTTGGTGTTGTGTTAGTACTGTTTGGTAGTTTAAGAGCGTGTTTGGGTAGTGTCTGAGATTATTCTAGCATGTCTAAGTTTAGTGTAGTCAACCAAACCCAACCCAAGGAGGTTATGGGTCAAATTGGCATGAATATTGATAACCCTACTCTCCAAATCACAACTTCAAAGTTAGATGGGACTAATTATTTAGCCTGGGCACGATCAGCAAGGCTTTTTCTTACTGGGAAAGGAAAGATGGGCTACGTTACTAGAAAGACTGTAGAACCGCTATGGAATGATCCTTCTTATGAGAAATGGGATGCTGAGAACTCTATTGTTATGTCTTGGTTATTGAATTCGATGACATAGGAAATTGGTAATGGATATCTATTGATGCGAACCGCAAAGAAGATATGGGATGCGGTGGAGCAAATGTACTCCCAAAAGGGGAATCTTGCACAACTCTTTGAATTAAGAGGCAAGATCTATGATACACATCAGGATGATAAGTCTTTGACTACTTATTTCCACACACTACATGGGCTTTGGCAAGGATTCGATCATTATCAAAATTTTCAGGCAGTATGTCCTGTATATGCCTCGAAGTTTCATCAGCTTGTGGAACAGGAGCGTATTATGGGGTTTTTGGCTAGTCTTAGAGATGAATATGATCAAGTGCGTATTCAGATTCTTGATAAGGAGCCAATTCCCTCTTTTCGGGAGATTTTTGCCTATGTGAAGCAAGAAGAGAGTAGACGAGGTGTTATGATTAGTACTACAGCACAGGAGAGATCTGCAATGGTTGGTAGTTCTCAAAGAGAAAGTTGTGGAGGTCAGAAGCCACGGGAATAGAATAGACCAGGTGATTCTAGATCATATGAGAAAGATAAATTGTTTTGTGACTATTGTAATAAGCCCATGCATACTATGGAAACTTGCTGGAGACTCACGGGTCGGGTCCTTCTAGGGGTAGAGGAGGTCGCTCCAGGAAATACCAATAGACCTCGAGCTCATCATACTATAGCTGTTGATTCTATGGCTACAGTTACTTCCTCATCTGGTTCTCAGGCTCTACCATCTGACACATTCAGTCTTACTCGAGAAGAAGTTGAGTAATTCAAGCGTCTTATGTCACAGATGGATACACCCACCCCCAGTGCTTCCACTTCTTTTGCTCATTCAGGTAACCTCACTACTTCCATAGGTGCATTCTGTAATTTGTCTTCCAAACCTTAAATCATTGATTCAGGGGCTTCTGATCATATGATTAGTGCTCCTACATTGTTTACTTCTTATCAAACTTGTTCAGGTAGGAAAAAGTTAGAGTAGCTAATGGTTCCTTGTCTTTTGTGTCAGGTAAAGGTTCCGTCCTTGTTACACCTACTTTGTCATTTTCTTTTGTTCTCCATGTTCCAAAATTTTCTACCAATTTACTTTCCATTAGTCGAATAACTAAAGATCTTAATTGTTGTGTGACTTTTTTCCTTTCTCATTGTGTCTTTCAGGACCTAGTTACGAGGAAGACGATTGGCATTGGTAGGGAGAGCTGAATCATCATTCTGAAGAACCGCAACAACTACAACAAGCCCATTATTCAAAGAATCTTATTAACCCAGTGGAGAGAATTTGGCTTTGGCACAAGCGTTTGGGGCATCCTTCTTTTCTATTGTTGCAAAGGATGTTTCCTTCTTTGTTTTCTCGGACTAATGTTTTTAAATTTCATTGTGAGATGTGTAAACTGGCTAAACACCATCGGATGTCATTTCCTTCCGGTAATAATAAAAGTTCTGAGCCTTTTGCTATTGTTTATACTGATGTTTGGGGCCTTTCTCGTATTATTACTTTATCTAGGTACCAATGGTTTGTTTCTTTTATTGATGATTTTTCCCGTACTACTTAGGTGTAATTGTTGAAACAGAAAAGTGATGTCTTTGTTTGTTTCCAAAATTTTCATAAAACGGTGTTGACTCAATTTAATCATCCTATTAACGTTGTTCGGTCTGACAACGGTGGTGAGTATACTCATGGGGCCTTGGTTCATATTTCCAAGAGCATAGGATAGTTCATCAAACTTCATGTACTGATACTCCTTAACAGAATGGGGTTGTTGAGCGAAAGAATCGTCACCTCTTAGAAGTAGCTAGGGCATTGATGTTCTCCACTCATGTTCCTAAGTCTTATCGGGGGGATGCCGTTCTCACCGCCACGTATCTCATCAACAGAATGCCCTCTCGGGTTCTCAACTTCCGCAAACCTATTGATGTGTTGCCTCACTCCTCACCTACCTCAACTCCTTTTTTAATTCCTCCCCGGGTTTTTGGGTGTGTCAGTTTTGTCCATATTCCGGGTAGAGATAGGAGTAAGTTAGATCCTCGTGCCTTCCGATGTGTGTTTTTAGGATATTCTCCTACCCAGAAAGGTTACAAATGTTACCACCTTCCTTCCATCTGGGAAAAGGTTTGTCTCTATAGATGTCACCTTTCTTGAGTCTTCTGTCTATTTCTCTCCTCCCCAAACTTCTCTTTAGAGGAGAATACTAGTAAAGAACAGTCTTGATCTTGGTCTCAATCTCCTTTTCCTTTCGTGCTTCCTACAATGGATACAATTGCTCCTACTTGTATCAATACGAGCAAAGGGAAACCAATCAAGGAAATTCAAGTATACTCGAGGAGATAGAAGCATAAGGCTCCTCTTCTTCCTACTTGTCAACTGGCTTCTTCTGACTCAGGTAAGTTCAATGATTGTGTTTCTGATCCTCTCCTTAATGCTTCTGATTCTCCCATTGATGATATAGATGTTCCTATTGCCCTTCGTAAAGGGGTTAGATCTTGTACTCAGCATCCTTTGTCTAACTTTGTTTCATATGAAAAACTCTCACCATCCTATCGTGCTTTTGCTTCTCAGTTATCCTCAGTTTCTATTTCAAAAGATTTACAGGATACACGTAGTGACCAAAAATAGAGGGAAGCAATGAATGAAGAGATGAGAGCTCTTCAAAATAACCATACTTGGGATTTGGTGAAGTTACCAAAGGATAAGAAGACAGTGGGGTGCAAATGGGTGTTCACTGTAAAGCATAGGGCAAATGGTTCTATAGATAAATACAAGGCAAGATTGGTGGTAAGGGCTATACACAGACATATGGGATAGATTATCAAGAAACATTTACTCCGGTTGCAAAGATGAATTTCATTCGGGTCTTGTTATCCTTAGCTACTAATTTAGGTTGGTCACTCCAACAACTAGATGTAAAGAATGCATTCCTTCATGGAAATTTGGAAGAAGAGGTGTATATGGATGTTCTCCCTGGGTTTGAGAATCCATTAACGATTGGTAAGGTATGCAAGTTAAAGAAAGCTCTATATGGGTTGAAACAGTCTCCTAGAGCATGGTTTGAAAGGTTTACTTGAGTTATGCTAAAGTGTGGATATAAACAGAGTCAGGATGATCACTTTTATTCATTCGTCATTCCACTCAGGGTAAGATCACAACCCTTATTGTATATGTTGATGATATTGTGATAACAGGTGATGATGTGGAGGAGATATAAAAATTGAAACATGACTTAGCCAAGGACTTTGAAATCAAGGACCTTAGGAATTTAAAATACTTTCTGGGTATTAAAGCTCCTAGATCTTAGAAAGGTACTTTTATTTCCCAAAGGAAATATGTTCTTGATCTTCTTAAAGAAATGGGGATGCTTGGATGCAAAGCATGTGATATTCCCATAGAACAAAATCAGAGACTAGGTGAATAAATAGAGGGATCTATGGTAAACAAGGGGAGATATCAACGATTAGTTGGTAAATTGATTTACTTGTCTCACACTCACCCAGATATTGCATATGTTGTTAGTGTAGTGAGTCAATTCATGCATTCTCCTCGTGAGTCTCATATGGAGACTGTTTATTGTATCCTTCACTACTAGAAGTCTGCTCCCGGAAAAGGGATATTGTTCTCAAGACATGATCATTTGAGAATAAAGTCGTATACAAATGCAGATTGGGCAGGCTCTATTACTGATCGAAGATCCACCTCGGGTTACTATACTTTTGTAGGTGGAAATCTTGTGACTTGGCAAAGTAAGAAATAGTCTGTAGTTGCTAGATCCAACACAGAAGCTAAGTTTAGATCCATGGCTCATGGGGTGTGTGAGTTACTTCGGTTGACGATATTGCTACAAGAATTAGGTTTTGAATGCTAAGTTCCTATGCAGTTGTATTGTGATAACAAGGCAGCTAAATATTGCACATAACCCACTTCAACATAATCGAACTAAACATATTAAAGTTGACAGGCACTTTATCAAAGAGAAGTTGAGTTCTAGAGAGATTTGCAATGCATATATGAGAACTAAAGATCAACTTGCTGATATCTGGACCAAAGGAGTACCTAGCAAAGTGTTTCATGATGTGCTAGCCAAGTTGGGCATGAAAAATATCTTTGCACCAACTTGAGGGGGAGTGTTGAATATTGGTTATGTTTTATGTGTTTAAGTGTTTTATTCATGCTTTATTACTTCTACTTAGTTGAAAGGTATTCTTGTAATTGTAGCATATAAGAAGTATAAATAATATGCTAGTAGAGAAGGAACCCTAAGGTTCACTCTATTATTCTCCTTCTCTTCTCTTCTCTTCTTTTCTTATTTCTCCATTCATTTATATACAAACCAACTGTCTATGGACGTTTATTTCACAAAGTCTATCTCGCTTCTTGTCTCATACTTCTTTGGTGGTGGGTAATGGGGAAAATATCCATTTTTGGGAAGATGTTTGGACAAGGGATAATCCTTTTTCTACTCGTTTTTCATGTTTTTCTAATTTGTCTCTTGCTCATGGTGTCTCCATTCAAGGTTTGGTTTCTTCTTTCTCCTTTCTTCTTGGGTGGGACTTTAAATTCCTTAGGAATCTTAATGATGAGGAGGTGTAATGATTTGTTTCATAAGAGATATACCTATTGTTTATCACCTCAATGGTGTGTTATGTGTAGAAGGGAGGCTGAGAGTGTGGATCGTTTATTTTTACATTGTTCTGCAGCATATTTATTATGGCAAAACCTCTTTCAGATTGCTGATATTTATAGGGTTCCACATGGTTCTTACTTCAATATGTTTTATTATTGATTTCGGCGGTTTTGGATTTTTAAAGAAGGCCAATTGTGGAATTGTGCTATGCTTGCCATCCTTTGGGTTATTTGGTTGGAAAGAAATGCTAAAATATTTGAAGATAAGTAGTGGAGGATTGGTGTTTGTGGGACAAGGCTGTGTTCTTGGCTTCTTTTTGGGCTTCAATCACTAAAGAATTTGCGGGAATTCCATTGTATAATATTAAGTCCGATTGGAAGGCAGTTTGTGGAGAGTAGAATTTTTGTTGTCTTTTTATTTTTTTGGCCTTTTTCTTTTCTTGTAGGACTCCTTCGTCCTCTCTTGTAAACTTTTTTCCTTATATTTAATAAAATTATTTGTTGCAGTTCAAAAAAAGAAAAACAAAAAAGAAGATATCTCACTTTTGAGGATAGTCTTTCACTAAGTTGCATGCCATAAGATAGAGCTCATTTGAATGTCCAAGCTCCATAGCAGCTGCTAAATGCACTAAGGTGCATTTCAGATGGAAGGGATCCTTTTCAAGCAATCTGTGATAATGGTGTAAGACAAACATAAACACTCTGGTCAAGTTAGGAATTTCAAGTACAAATTACAGATCTACTCTGTTCAAAAGCAGTTACCAACTTACACAGAAGTTAGTTCAAAGCATTTTTGATATTCACCACATTGATGGTAGTATTCAGCTTTGCAGGCCAAAAGATCAGTGTTGTTTTTCAGTGTGCACATGATGGACCCATCTGAAGGGTTGGTGCTACAACTTTCTTTTTCAAGTTCTCTGAATTTTGCTTCGACAACATTTTCTTTGTCATACTACACAGAGGAAAAGAAAATGGTCAGTACAAAAGACAAGCACAAGAAAATAGTAATTCATGTGATTGGGAAAGAAAAAAAAAAAGAGGTGAATTACTAAAACACGCATAGGTTATTTGTTTTTAACATAATTTACAGCCAGCTTATCACATATTCAAGTTACATGTGTGTCTACCTTCTTTATCAAACATGAATAAAATGAAGAGAGCCATCCATCTTCAGGAGCAAATTGCAATGATGAAAGTAGACTTGTTTCTGAAATTCGGTACCAAATCAAAAAAGTTAGAATTCAATTAAAAATCACATTAAAAATCTAGCATCATGATTACTCATGAATTCATTTGTCTCTTTACTGAAGTGCATAAATGATTAGAACATAACTCTCACAAAAAAAACTCTGAAGTCCACTTACCTTCCTCACATGTAAGCATGTGATTTTCAATAAGACATTCTAGAGCCTGAAACACAATTGTGAGAAACAACCATGAGAAATATTCTAAAGAAAGAACAATCCTAGAAAAGGGAAATAAATCAACATCCTTAAAGTCAAAGGACAGAAAATTCAATGCAGGTAAATAATCTTCCAGAACAGTTGATCAAATTCTGTATACAGCCATTTAGAAATGAATGCCGAATTGCCAAGTCCCTGCTTTCAGCAGCCGCAAATGT
The DNA here is from genome assembly GCA_039720395.1 of Liquidambar formosana. Classification (NCBI taxonomy): domain Eukaryota; kingdom Viridiplantae; phylum Streptophyta; class Magnoliopsida; order Saxifragales; family Altingiaceae; genus Liquidambar; species Liquidambar formosana. Next base: position 8,297,298 of record CM077823.1, on the reverse strand, counting down.
AACAGAACTCAAGTAAGAAGTTATCATTGTTTGTACACATGAACCAGCAAAGAAACACGTAACCATGCTAATTGTAAACATTTATGTATACCTCATAACATAAAGGATCGGCTTTGACAGCAGCTTTGTACCTTCAAGCATTATCAAAAAAGTAAATCAAAAGAACTCCATCAAATAAAATAAATTAAAATAGATCCTTCAACCAATATATAATTTTGTATTGAATATAACCAGGAGAGTAATGCAAAGGCACTATAATACAACAACATCAAGGTGAGAACATAACAGAAATCCAGAGAATAGCTTCGGGAAAGGAAAAGGCAAAAGCAAAAAAAAATAATTATGATGATGATGATAGTAATAATAATAATAGTTGCATGCCTAAGCTCATTAAAGCTGAAAAACAATGAAGTATAAGGACTTGCACAGGAATTTGCCATCGGCTATTGAATCAACACATTGAGACGGGAGAATCAAAACCAGAGGTCAAAATCAAGTGAAACATGAAAAATGTTTTGGTATTAATAACTGTTTCCGTTTCTAAAAAATTAAAAGAATGAAAAGGCATTTGGATAAGTACATTGAATTTTAATAAACTGCCAGAGTGCCAGATGTAGTCAGGGTAATAGTGGTGGAGTGGTGGTGGTTGGCAAAGTGGGGGTGGTAGTGGTGTGACAACGGCTGTCACGGGAGAAACAGTGATGGGGGTGGTGGGGTGGTGGCAGCAATGGTGCAGCAGAGTTGGTGGGGTGGCGGCGGCGATGGTGGGGCAATGGTGGTGGATTGACTGTTGTAGCAGTTGAGACTTTAGGTAGTGATTGCAATGGTATGGTGGTGGTGGCTGTGGCAGAGTATGTGGGGTTATGTGGTGATGAGAGTCACGATATTGGCAAAGTAAAGGTGGAGCATTTATAGGCTGTGCGGCGACAGTGGTGGCGCAGCAAAGCCATGTGTAATGGAGGTCATGATGGTCGTGGAGATCGTTTGGCAATGGTAGGGGCAGCGTTGGCATGCAGAATTCTGGTAACAAAGTTTCAAAAATTTTATAAATTTATGCTTCTACAATTCTCAAAATTTTGAAAATTATTTTCGAGAAAAAAAAAAAAAAAAAAAAAAAAAAAAAAAAAAAAAAAAAAAAAAGAAAGAAAGAAAGAAAGAAAGAAAAGACGTACCAAAAATGCTTTTTGGAAAATTTACCATTTTTTTATTTTAAAAACAGATGACAAGAAACAGGAACGTAACCAAACAGACCCTTGTATTTAATAGTTGGGATTAGTATCTAAGCCCTAAGCAAGCTAAAAAGTGTAAATAATCTTTGGTAGAGCATTGCAGATTGTTTTGAGTCAAATACAAACTATTCTTTGAATAATTTTACTCATACTCTACTAATTTATGATAATTCTAAGGAAATATTGTACTAAATACTACACAACTTCTCCAAGAACCCAGGATCCAAAGATCAATCAAGTCACCTATCTTCTTTGGCCACCCATCTCTTTTTACTCTAGCATAAGAGTATTGTTGTGCGGCATCAGCTGAGAGGAAGCAAATATGTTCGAGAGCAGGCTTTGTAGCAAAAGTGATGTTAATCTGCTTACGTGAACTTAAGTAGGGAAGCGGTAAAAAAAAAAAAAAAAAAAATGCAACATAACTTGCAACTAGTCTACACACAAATGCCAATGACTTCATTCCACTTCTACATCAAGTCACAAACTTTTCTGGCTATGTGACCTCATTTTACTCAAGACCCACCTGTTTTGTGCAGTCACCAATTATTCTAATGTGTTCCCTAATCGAACCATTCCAATTAACTCCCTCCCCTTACTCTCTCAACAAAAGAAGCAACTCCAAGTTTCCACAAGATGATTTCATCGCAAAATGTCATATCAAATTCCGCATTGGCTTACCTTGGAATTTCCATCTAGCCTATTACTCTCCATGTAAATGGTTCTTCAAGCAGTAACTCACTAAGAGCAGGCCTTGCTAATGACTGCATAATGCAAACCATAACCTTTTTTCTTTCATATTGATTTGAAGAAGAATGAAAATCAAGGAAAGTTACCCCTACATACGTAGAAGCCTATTCATAGCTCAAATTTTCAATTGACTCGATTAAAACATTTGTTGTTCCAAAACGACCAAAACAAAAAAAATTAAAAAATCCTCAAACTGACTGAAAACATTAACATACTATTCCAACAATTTCACCAAAAGCATCTGAATTATTTATATGTTATTAAACCAATAAAACACTCAAAACAAAGTGATACCATCCTTCCATTGACGTCCTCTCAAATCTTCCAATCTGACATGATTTTAGAGCAACACATATGCCCATAAGCTCATGTAAGATTTGACCCTATAAGAAACCGCAAAAGCCAATATATTATGTTTTGTTTTTAATTCAAACTGATAAATCACGTCATTGGACAATCTTATTCAAACCTCAAATTGAAAACATTTAATTAGATGCCCTGAATATTTGGTGAAACCGTGAAAGAAGTTTTTCTTGTTTACAATTAAAAAATATTTAATTGCCTTTTCTCGTCACATTCCCTCAATGTTACTTCTACTTCTGCAAGAGTCACATTCTGTGGACCTTAATCTCAAAGCATTAAATTTAAAAAGTATCTCTCTATAGTTCCTAACTATAAATCTTACTCTAGTTTTAGCTTCTAAAACTAGCTTACATGTGACATCATACATGATACACTCATACACCACACAGAATGTGCCCAATAAGTCCATCCATAACCAATGCAAAGAGAAAAGGATCAAGATTGAGCTCAAACTATAAGGGCCCGACTGGACGCCAGAAATGGAGGCAGAATTAGACCTCTGATTTGGAATCAGGCTTCCAAATTCTAATTCTACCGTTTGGAGGCCCACAAGATTTGAAATTTAAATTCCATGACACAATTCTGCAGAACTTTCAATATAACATAAACATGTGTCTGCCAATTCTACGAAGGAGGGGTCGGAATTGTAAGTTCTATCGGATGAAACTAAGACAGGTGCTGGATCCCGATAAAAGCTGAAAGCCCAAACGTTTCTCTCACTCTCTAGGTTTGGGAGTTCCAACGACCCCATCGCTTCCTCTTCTCTGACTGACCCACCTCTCTCACTCTCTAGTTTTTGGGGTTCCTAACTTCCTACAACCATCACTGCAAGCCAAGAAGCTCTCTCTCTCTCTCTCTCTCTCTCTCTCAATGTGAGATTAATATGGTTAGGGTTTGATTTTTTGAAATCATTGTGAATTTACATTGTGGCTTTTGGTGTTGCATGAATGGGTTGGGGTAACTTCTTGATGGATTTTGGGTTTGAAACTCTATGTTTTTGGTTGGGGTATATTGGGTTTGAAATCACTGTAAAAATTCATGTTTTGTTTAGTCGGGGCAGTAATTTTGGTTTTGGTGTTGGACTGATTTGTTGGAGCATTGAGTGGATATGTTGGACAGATACCTGCATGCATTTTCTTTGTCCTGGGACAAGAATGGAAGAAGAGGGTTAAGCCCTTTTCTTATTGTAGTGATGGCTTTTCATGTAGAGCATAGTGAGAACAGACTTGATACACAATAATTTGAAAAAAGATTGTGTATAGCACAATAGAGTTTCTGTAAAATTCAATTTTAATTCGTCTAAACACTGGAATTGGAATTGGATTCAGAATTTCAATTTCTTATTCAAATTCTTTGTGCCATCCAAACGTCAGAATCAGAATTCTGGCAATTCTGGCTTAATTCCAATTCCGACAGAATTGGAATTAGAATTACAATTTTGAACTTAAATTCCAATTCCAGAAACCAATCAAATTCAAACCCTAAGCCTTATATGATCAATATTGATAATGTCGTAATCATTTTAACAGTTCATTGTCTTTCTATTTTTTGTACATTATAAGAATTTCATTACAAAGGTTTGAACTCAAGACCTCTCACACAGCCGCCTTCACTCAAACCAATTGAGCAATAGCTCATTACTTGCTGACTTGTTGTTTATAATCTAAAAATAAAAAGAATCTTATCTTCATCAAATAAATAAATAAAAAGAATCTTATAATCATATTAAATCATAAACATAAGTTTTTTTTTTTTTTTATTTCACCCTAATACACGTGCCTCCACTAGTAAGGTAACGACATAATTCTTTTACTAGTATAACTTTAACATGCACAGCAATAATTTCACTTGTTAAAAAATTCAAATTTGCAATAGTAAATCTTGTATTCGTGTCAAACGTTAAGTACTTGGGTCATTTGAGGCTCTTTATTTTCAAATATTTCATCTTGAACTCCAATAATTCTTTGACCTTCCATAAACTTCCTTTATTATCACACAGCATCCATAGACTTGCATAAGCAATGTAGCAATGTAACCAGCAGACAGCCCACACATCCATATCACTGGACATGAAAGATCAGAACCCATCAAATGATAGGCCCCAGTTAGTTAATCAAGTGCACCAACTACCAAATCAACCTGATTTTTTTCCATTTGTTCTTGATCATACCCTTCACCAGGGTAAAATTTTTTTAGATAATACCAAATTAAGTTGATTTTCCCTACACTTAATAAAAACAGATGGGAACCACGAATTGCACAAGACCCCAGTGCCCAAGCAAGCGAAGCAGGTGCCTGAAAAGAGGGAGGGGAAGAGTTCCCAAATTGAGAAGGTTAGATTTGAAGAGGGAGAGAGAGGGTTACGAATGGAGAGTGGGTATATGACATAAGATTCAACAATCAACATGTTACATATGATAATATGAATCTTTGACCTATTGAATTTTAAACACATGCAACAGCAATGACCCTTGTTCAGTACCTTTTTTTTTTTTATGAAATAAGTGTGTACTAAAAAAGGAGGCAAAGCCCAAGTACAAAAGAACAAGCCAAACCAAAAGAAAAATCCCCAACCGAAGCTAAAGCTTCAGGGAGTCAAGAAAAGAGGCAAAAGAAAGATTACGCTCGCCAAAATGGCTACAAGACCATCAAAAAGGGGTCTTAGTAAAGGAAGACTTAAGGGCAATACTAGAAGCCTCAATCTCTTCAAAGGTTCTCAAATTCCTTTCCTTCCAGATACACCAAAAAAAGGCCAGCGGAACCATATTCCACACCATCAACATATCCTTGCGAACCACCTTGCTAGACCAACTCAAAAGAAGGTCATGAGTGTCCGAAGGCAAGACCCAAAAAATCCCAAAAAGATTGAAGATGAGAGACCAAAGATTCCAAGCCATATGGCAATGAATGAATAGGTGATCCACTGTTTCCGCTGCCTCTTTACACATGATACACCTATTAGCCATGACCCAACCTCTACTAACCAAGTGATCAATGGTCAAACATTTATCCTTAGCCACCAACCAAGCATATCATGTTAAGTACAAATATCCAATTGTAACTTGTGGATTTGTGAGACTGGGAGCATATCATGCTTCTCTATCATTTCAAATATCTTATCTTAAAACTACAATGGTTCTAGCCTTCCATGAACTTCAATAATTTTCATAAAACTTTGTACACTTGCATAGGCATCATTAAAGACATTCTGTTTCAAAAGCAACCAGACTTAATTCAAAATTCAAACATATATATGGAAATAATGGAATACATAAAAGATCTTTGTATCCATAAATATATGGATACATAAAATAACTGATGCATAAAAGATCTTTGTTAGTTGTCTTCAATCCAGAAGTGCCATAAAATTTAAATCTTAAGAGGTGACGAAATTAAACACAAATTGAGAATATCAGTTATTTAAGGAAAAAAAAAGCATAAAACATCACATGATTATGCAAAATGGCTAAGAAGAACTCACCACTGTCGAGCCTGGGCACGATTTTCCAGAGCTTCATATGCCTTGCCTCTTAGAAAGCATATTGCTGAAGATATCTGTTACAATATAGAAAAATCACATTTCCCTACCAAAAGGCTAAAATAACAAAACGCAAATCCTACTATCCTGCATCATTAACAAAAATTATGCAAACAAAGATGAACAAAAGAACATGAACTATGAGGCTAACAAATTGGTAACTAATTCAGTGAATGTACATAATAACCAAGTGAAAGAGTAATTACCTGATAGGCAACATTTGAATTTTATGTATTTTTTTTTTCTTTTTTTGAAAAACAAGAAATATATTAAATAACATAATATTTGTCACATCTAGGGATACAAGTTCCTCAAAAGTCATCCAGAATGACAAATTTTATAAAGGTTTTATCAGCAAAAAGATTGGCACTCTATTTAGCATTTCTATCTCTCTTGAAAACAATTTTTTGATACATGGCCTGACCAAAATCATGCACTAGTCTATAGCCAAAACATATGGAAACCATATCGATTCATAAGCCCCGAAGACAAAATTGATAAGCATTCAAATGAAATATAAAAAGCAATGGATCCCGAAAAACAAAGGTCTAGGTGATAATATCTGCCAGAGTCCACAGCAAAAGTTGCTTTCTGAAGTCTGGGCTAGCACAAAGGCCAGATACATAAAAAATATCTATAATTGTCATTTGATATCTCCAAAGCCAAAGAATTGGAATGTTGTGAAGTAGCATCCAGTAGATCCATAATCCGATGACTATTAATAGAACAGTAATAGAACAGTTGCATGACTTGTTGCCTTGATATCCAATCCCCATTTCTAAAAATCAGTAATTCAGGGCCTGTTTGGCCGTGAACTTCAAGAAGACGGGAATTATTTTCAAGAACATGCTTTCAAGAATGAGGACAAAGAAGATGTATATAGTGTTTTTTAATCCAAGAATTTGTTTGAAAAGGTAAACTAAAAAAAAAAAATTAAGAGAACAAAAACAGCGAAATTGTTTGGTGATGCAGGTTGAAAACAGGGGAAAACACATAAAACTGTCTGGCATAGCTGTTTTTGAGATTCATTTTTCTTTTTCTTACACCAAGTCATTTAAAGTTGGCCAACTTGAGACGTTTGGAAAAAATTTATAATGCAAAAGCATCTCCTTCAAGTAGTAAGTAATAGCAATAATATGGAATTTTTTTGGTAGCATCTCCATTTCCATTTAGCTTGATATAAAAGCATATATTATGGATTTTTTTTAGGGTACAATTCTACAAAGAACACTCGAAGAATCAATTTCACCCAATCTCTATTATAAACTCAAATAAATGACAGCCAAACCCTAAAGAGATAAAGATCATTTCAAAGCATCATAATTCATGTCTAATCTAGAAGTTGTATATCTAGGTAATTGATTGAGAGAAAACTAACGTTCTATAAGCTAGATATGCATGGTCATGCAAAAACTGCATTACGGGTCATTTTATGTGAAATTCAACCACTTATTTTATGGACATAGAGAATGGGAGGAAAATAAAATATACAATACCTATTGACTCGACTTGAGACCATAACCAAGATGGATTTTTTTTTTCTAATAACCATAACCAAGACGGAACTTGCTTTTATTATAATGAATTAAAGTTACAATCTATCACATATCAATGTCTAAAATGGTCCACACCAAACCAGGCAATACCTGAGTAATATTCAAAAGCTATGGTGGTTCTTAAAAGGCAATATTATACCTCTCAATGACCTCAATGCTCTTTCCTAGTTTCCTAAATGCGTAAACATCGTACCTCAATTTTAAGTAATCGGACTCGTGTTACTTTGTTAAAACATGGCCATTTGATTAAGCTCTCATTGAACAAAGTCAGCCCAAAGAAGATGATAATGACAATGAATGAATGAAATAAAAAGGACATCAACTTCTAGCCCAGCAAAGACTCAGTAATGTAAACAAGATTTTCACAATGCATGGGAAGCTTGGACAGGATATAATTGAGCATTTGAGCTCAGGCTAGCCCTTTTAGCAAGCTCAACTCATTGATAACCTATCAAAACATGCACATCTTTCATTAAATTTTGATAGGATTTTGAAACCTTATAATAAACTATCATAACTCGTGTTAAGTTTTCAACCTAAAAGCCCAAGCTATAAGGTAGAGGGCCCAAACAGGTATATGAAGTAATAACAAACTCGATATTTAGACGATGTGCGATGTGGGACTTTCCAACACTCCCCCTCACATACAGGCCTAAGATGATAAGAATGGGTCTATCACATAAACAACAAAGACGGTCTCACAAATGAAATGGTCCCAGAAACGACATGCTCTAATATCATGTTAAGTTTCCAACCTAAAAGACTAAGCTATTAGGCGGAGGACCCAAACAAGCATAGGAGTCATATCCAACCCAATATTTGGGCAATGTGGGATGCTAAACTTTCCAACACTCCCTCACGTGTAAGCCTAACAAGACAAGAATGAACCTATCACGTGGACAACAACAACGAGCTCACATACAGAACAGGCCCAAGAATAAAAATGACAACAATAGGCACTGATGTTAACTTTCCAATCTAAAAGCCTAAACTGTTAGGTGAAGGGCCCAAACAGGTATATGAAGCAAAATCAAATTCAATAGTCATATGATGTGGGATGTGGAACTTCCCAACACTGACCCTCATGTGTAGGCCTAACACGACAAGAACGGGCCTGTCACGTGGACAACAAAGACGAATGAACAAACAGAATGGACCTACGAACAACTTGCTCTGATACTATGTTAAGTTTCCAATCTAAAAGCCTAAATTGTTAGGTAGAAGGCCCAAACATGTATAAAGCTATAAAATTTATATAAATAAATAAATAACTCAATATTTAGACACTATTGGATGTGGGACTTCCCAACAATCCTATCAGAAAGAATCATCCGCCTATGAAATGAATTATACTATAATATTTCGTATACGCGTAATACAACTCATTCTCTTATTAAATAATGTGTTATGCAATAGGTTAAGATAAACCACTTCCTTCCAAACTATTACATTTCTTTCCTTTTAATATACATGCACACATACATGTAAGACACATATTAGCTATCAAATAAACATTGTTGGAATTTCAAAATAAAGATGTTCCAATATTTCACCTACTAGAAAACTACAAAGAAAGCATGTGTCATAAGCTCCCGGTTCCAAGCTTCAAGACTTCCACAAATATTAGCGATATTGCATCTTGGTCTCAAATAATGAGTAGCTTCAACCGGCACATCTAGGTTAGATCAGTTACCTTTTCCTAACCTAAATTCATATTTAAATGGCTTATAGAATGTGTTTCAATGCGTTAATGTTGTGTTCTTAAATAGCTGTTTGAAATCAACACAAACGTAAAAATTCATCGCTGAGGGTGAAAAATCAAAAACGAATTATGAGTTTAAAGAAATCCACACTAGTCATATAATACAATAAGAATAAAGCTTACATTGATTTCACGATCTTCCCCATCTTTATCTAAGTACATAACATTGCAATCCTTAGTGTCATAAACATTTCCATGTTCATCCACTTTAGCATCACCAAGCATTAATAGACATTGATCCCACTCCTTCAATTCCTCCTGATTATATATATCCAAAAAAACAAAAAGAGAGAGTGTTTACACATGTCAACTAAGCAAGACAACATATTAACAAAAATAACGCTTTGGTTGGTTAGCTAAAGTTAAGTGGAGTGTGAATAACTACTAGGAAGCTTGCATGCAAACATTTGTTATTATCAACAAATTACCCTCGCATACATATTAAATCTAAAAATTCTTTAAACCACATGCTCTGCTCATTAAAAGGCTAGTGGAGCTTACACAAGTGCAAACATAGGTTTGTCTTCTTCTTCAATTGAAAAAAAAAAAGAAAAAAAAAAACAAACACACACACACACACAGAGGTTGGTCTTCTTCATCCCTCAATCAGCAAGTAGTTCAGGATCAAGTCCTGCCAGCACAAGTTCGATTTCAAGAAAAGCCTAGATTAGTTGATGTGGATAGAGGTGTTAAATTGGAAGTTGCTGATTTTTAAGGGGAAAGCAGCCCAAAAGTATCTTTTAACATATTATGTTATCATTAGATTGTGGGGTGACACGAAAATCGCTATTACACATTACTTTGTACCGGCTAAATGGCTAATTATAAGCAGCAAATTCACTTGTCGTATTATAAAAACTATCAAACTATACATACATCTCCAAAAGACCCAATTTAATAAAATCCACAAAGGAAAAAAAAAACCAATGCACATAAAAAAAAAAAATTAAAAAAAAAAAAAAAAAAAAAAGCCCTAACTCTGTGGGTGAGTGTATGTTGTTCGGTCAGTTTCAGTTGACGTGCGAATTTTGTTTAACTGGGTTTTTGGGTTAGGGTTTTTCTACGTGAATTGGGCCTCTTTGATACATACATACATACATACATATATATATATATGTAAATCGGGTTTGATCGATATGCATATATAGGGTAGTGGCAGAGACGGACCAGGCATTTGGCGGCGAGGTAGCGGAAGCGGAGGTCGCGGAGGACGATCTGGGAGGCGTTGAGGAGGTGGAAGGCACGGCGATAGTGGCGGCCAAGGAAGAGGGCTTGTGCCTGCATGTAAATGTCGGCGGGGTCGGACGTGAAAGCGGCGACTTTGTCGGCGAAGAAGATGGCCGATGAGTAGAGGTGCTTGCTCACGCAATCCCTCACTACTCCTCTTAGCTTCTCTATCTCTTCTTCTCTCATTTTGGATTCAATGAGTGTTTGGTTAGTCTGAGAGAGATAGAGATTGAACCAGTGTTTGTAGAGAGAGAAGAACGATTTTGGGAGCTTTGGGAGAGAAAGTCGGACTGGACACAGAGGTACGAGCCTATAGAACAGATCCTGTTCAAGTAAGGTTTGAAAATGAGAATGATACAAGAAAAGAGAGAGCAGAAAGAGCGGGACAGATTTGTCAAGGCCTGTAATGGGCCGGATTGGGCCTGTTTTTGTGCCGATCCGTTGCCTTTGTTTTTTGTGCGAAGAAGAGTTTTGGAGTGTATTAAGTACACTTTTTGTTTTTATTAACTATTAAGGGTATTTCAGGAATGACCTGAGTAAGATATCCTATACCTACATAAGCAACAATCTTTGTGAGGAGTTAAAATGATAATCTCTGGTGTGCACTGTGCACTCGATATTAAAAAGATTATATGTGTATGTATATATATTAGTCCTTCTATTATTAAGTGCACTTAGTGCAATTTCCCAAAGGAAAAAACTTGCCTCCACCCATGGGTGGAGAAGCTCTTCCCCTCCTCCCACTCATATTTCACCACTTGTCCAAATAAATAAGGAGAATTGATTATGTGCATGTATTCCTATGTTTTCATAATTGTGAGCACATTTTTATAATCCCATATTTGCGTGTTACGTGTTTATGTTAACATAAATTCATGTTCACAGTGTCCACCTTTGGGTGGAGATGAGTAGTATTCTTCTCCAAAACCTTTATTGACAATTATTATTGATTGGCCAAGTTACCAACTCATTTAAATAAGTAGATTTTAGCAAAATATTGGAGTTATATATCATTTTTCATACATATAAATCAAAATAATAATTACAATGGGGGAAGGACTTGTTCGTGGGGGATATCGACGTGGAGTTAATAGGCCTACATGGGTTGCAGTCCATGGAATTTAGCCATGCGAAGTGGCTGGATAGTTGTTGGGATCATAGTGGGTCACCCCGGGATAGGGATCGTCGACATAGGACCCCCTGAAAAGGATCGTTGGTGGATCGACCTAAAGGAAGACTGTTGATATTGGGATCCCTCGGAAGGGATTGTTAGTATAGCACCCTTGGAGGGGAACTCAACTGTTGAAGGAAGAGGTCCTTCAGAAAGGAACTCCGTCCTTAGTCATGTGAAGTGAGGAGATGGTCGGAGCAACCAAGTCGGAGGAAAGAGAGAAACAACCTGATTGTTAGTTATATGCCTTACAACCAATCATAGAGATGATGTTTTAGGGATAAAGAACAATCATAGGATTTCATTTATTGTATATCACATTTATTATTAATTAATAAAAGGTTTTATTCTATCATGTTTATTTTATTCTTTATATTTGCATGATATGTCAATGGAGTTAAAGTTGAGAATATCAAATCACAAAGAGTTGTGATTATAAGACTATAAATATATTTCTGTACTTAACTCCTAAATCATTCCTAGTTGAAGGTTCACTATGATGGACAATAATAAACCATATGACTAGCACATGTTAGGTTGGCTCTATAGGAGGATAGTTAGTCTCAAGCTATTTGTATAGAAGACACTAAAACCAACATGTGGGTACTTGTTTAATATAAACAGGTACACTGAATGTGACCAAAGTATTTTGCGATAAACTGAATGGAGTTTTACTTGCCTGTCAGTCAGTTTCTCATAGTTGTAGTGGTACAAGTAATCTTTAAACTTGAAATACCATAGTTGTCTTATGCATGGAGCCTTAGGAGTTTGATAGCACTGATTGTATATCCCAATGGGGTCTACAAGGGTGTTCATTGGCCCTATTGCTTCATGTATGAAGGCATATGTCACACCCCAAACCCAAAAGATTGGATTTGGCGACATGATTGTCATAACCCACATAGGACTACGTCCCACATAGGCTAAACTATTTAACAATATCAACCTATGATAAATTTGTCTCCAGTAATTCATCCATAATAAAATTCGAATCGTAGCATAACTAAAGTCTCAATAATTAAATGAAATAACTAGATAAATCCACATCCATCAAAGTAATTTGTAACCTCCAATAACCTACTACAATATCCACTGAGACAACAAATTAAATTCTTCTAACTACCAAAATAAAGTTCCAACTAAACTAGCAGATCAAGCTGTTGACATTCAAGCTCTTCGTACGCGGAAGCCATTCACATCAAACTATTCATCTGTGGGGGAAAAATATAAGGGGTGAGCATAAAGCTCAATAAGAAAACATTACACAATATATACAGGAAGAGGTCAAGCATATTCGCACGATTGATTTAAAAACATGAGTAGTAAAACGATAAAGTTTTACAATAAATCATTTATTTCAATTCGGTAGGCATATAAACTTTTAGAAATAATTCTCTTGCTTTCAATTCAATAAACAATGACACTGAAATACTTTCGATAACAATTCATTCGTTAAATCACTTTAAAATCATTCATCAATATAATACAAATCAATAAAACATTGGTTCATACAAGTACTACCTCTGGCTAGATTCACACTTTATAAGCGCCCATCATCGTGGGACTTTACACTACATCAGTACTGATGACCAACAGAATTAGAATCCCCTACTGGCACGGACCAATTTTCCAACAGTATTAGAATCCCCTGCTGGGACGGACCAATAATATAACCAGAGTTCACACTTATACAATAAACATTCGGCAAATATCTTTCGCAAGTAAAATAAATTTAAACACATGTAAAATAGTTTCAATAAAAGACTATTTTGCTTGACCCATAGCATATAAGAAATAAACACTTTAATAGTGAAATAATTTTGAAAACAATTGTCTATAAACCATTGGTTCATAAAATTGGAATAAAAATCAGATTTATTTTATTTAATCAAAGAGGGCAATACATTGTGCAAATTCCTTTACCTCAAGCCAAACCTCAACAATCCAAGCGATTAAACTCCTAACAATCCCAACGCTACTCAGAACCTCAAGCCAAACCTTCAACAATCCAAGCGATCAAACTCCTAACAATCCCAACGCTACTCAGAACCTAGTGTGGGTGATTTTACCTTTGCTTTGGTTGATGTGGAGTTGATTTGAATAAGGTTGGGAATGGATTAAGAGTGAAAACTTGTTAAAACAGCAAAATTACCAGTCAATCCGAGAGAAGTTGACTGTCAACAGATGTGAAGTTGACAGTCAGAATGTAGTAAAACAGCAGTAGATTTTTGTATTAACTTCCTATGCTACCCAAGGCAAAAGCAGAAGTTCACCCACTAATTTTCCCTCAAAATCAGTCCATAAATCTGTGGGAGAGATGTTTGTGGAAGGGTGTATGGTAGGGTTTGACAAAATTTATAGTGTTGGACATGGGAAGTGGTGGTGGAAGTGGTGGAAACCACCATTTTTGGCTTTCCTTGTCACCAAAACCCAAAGAAAGAGATTTTTGATGGTTGGATGATCTTGTGCAGCAGCTATGGAGGGGTTTTTGAGTGGTGGTGATGATGGTTTAGTGGTTGTAGAAGTGATAGAGATGAAGGATTGGATTAGAGATGAAAATCTTGGTAACACAGTGACGTTACCAGTCAACAGATGGTAAGTTACCTATAAACAGACACGAAGTTGGTAGTCGATTTGTACAAAAACAGCATCAGCTCCTTTCTTTTTCCTTCTCTCTTTTCTTTTGTTCTCTCCTGCTTCGTTCCCTTCTCTCTTGCTTTCTTTTCAATCAAAAGAATATAAATCCTCCCTAAAGGTTTCTTATATAAGGTGCAAGTTAATCCTAACCTAATTAGGATTACCTTCAAAGTTATTGTTTGATTAGGATACAAAAGCTATCACTCATTGATTAAAAAACAATTACCTTGTTTGGCTACAAAGTTGAACGTGTTCAAGGTTAATCCTAAATTAATTTATACATTTAAATCTAACTAAAGGCAATCAATTTTATAGTTAATTAATTAAGCCTAAGAAAAATTCGGGGTTTTACAGCATATGAGTGATCAATAAGGAATCTATCACTTCTAGTAAAAAGGAGAGAATGTCTCACATAGCATTTACTAATATAACTCATGAAAATCCATGGCCATGGTAGGATGACTATAGAAAGGAGTTTTCATAGTGCATCAATGAGTTGATATTTGTAAAAGATTATAAAAGAATTGAACTAGGGACTTGACAGACTTCCATGTTCTATTAGTTCAATCAAAGACATTTTGTATGATGGAAGGATGTAATTGTAACCTTAACTGTAACTGAAAGGTTCTTTGTATGATTTTATTCACCTCATTTAGAGCCACACCATAAGCCATGCTAGGTGTTACTCATGGTTAGTAGAAGCCCTAATTGATATAAGTTAGTTATAATCAATTAGGGAATTAGAAGGTGTTCCAATTAGACCCTTAATGGAAAGTGTTCCATTAGGCACTCCTTGTGACATTTCCTACTACTAAATGTTGTGAACCCAATGGGTCACACACTAATAAGTGAAGAGGCACTTTAAGTTGTGAGAAAAAGGGCATTAGTGCATTAAGAAAAGTTCATAAGGGCCATACTTGCATTTGATGTAAAAAGGAGGAATTAAAGTGCAATTTGTGGAAATTGCAAATCCCACTTAGAGAGGGATTCCCCTTTGGCTAGCCCTTGTGGTGTGGCTATATATAGCACACTAGCAAGTGCTATGTCAAATCACAATTCACTCATTCTCTCTCTTTAGGCCAAGTTTGAGAAAGCCTCTTTCTCTCTTTTCTTCTCCATTCTAGCAAACCCTGAGAAGAACTAGAAGACAATTTGAAGACTTTTGCTTAGTGTGAATACCGTAGAGGCAGGACATTTGTGTTGCTGGTTTCTATTTGTTTTGAAGATCAATCAATTGTCTTAAGAACCTACTGTAAGTTCTAAACCATCTCTTTGTAATTAGGGTTTTATTGTTTTGTATTACATCACGACTAGATTTATGATTTAAAGAAATTGAATGAAAATTTTTATTATTTACTTTCTTCTGCATTCTTGTTTTCTTTGATTCAATTCCTTACACTAATAGTAGTATGAGGGAGAAGAAAGGGTGGTGAGGTCTATGACCTCAAGGCATGATTTCAGCCTTTGGCGGGTTCTAGTCCAATAAAACCTTGGAGATGTACTCTAAGAGTGAAGGTAAAGAAGTGGGGTCGACTCGCCTTCCTTCTTTGGTGGTGGTTATCTGATCTCGTTGTGGGGTTTTGGATGTTGTGGTGGTTATGGTTGTATGTTAGATAGTACTAATGATGGTGGTGGTGTTGGATAAGCGATGGTGGTCCATAGTGGATGTTGGTTATGGTGGAGTGTAGGAGTGTTAATATGTTGGAAAGTTGGGAAGAAGGCCTTAGTAGTGGGTCGCAATGACCCTTGGTCTTTGGATTGTGTTGGTGTGTTGGTTCAATCGATGGGTTTTCAATCGTTGGTCCGATGGGGTTTGTCGTACATCTAGTCTAATCATGAGAATGAGGGCAAAGATGGCCTTTTATAGTGGTGGAGTCTAGGATAGCCTAGTAGGGCAAGTAGGTTAGCTAGATAGGTAGGGTAATGGGGCGGTAGGTCTAAGTTCAGAATAAGCCTGCTGTGACAGTGTTGTGTGCAAGTTGCCGATGCTGTGTTAGGATGACCATGCTGTGTCAAGCTGTAATGTGACCGGTGTCGCGTCCCTTCAACTGCCATCAGAATGACTAAGGTAGGATCGCTGATTCCCAATACCATTGGAGCGACCCTGG
Organism: Liquidambar formosana; assembly: GCA_039720395.1. Taxonomy (NCBI): domain Eukaryota; kingdom Viridiplantae; phylum Streptophyta; class Magnoliopsida; order Saxifragales; family Altingiaceae; genus Liquidambar; species Liquidambar formosana. The sequence goes on along the minus strand of CM077823.1, from coordinate 8,280,960 downwards.
CCTTAGAGAACCTTCTCTCTAGCCACCAAACCAAGAACCTCCAACCATCCCAGAGAGAACCTAGGTCAAGGTCAAGGACCTTGCCTAAACACCAAGCTCGAGGTTAAGCTTCCCAGGTACTGCCCAACCTGGGTAGGCATGGTGCTAGGGTGTAGTGCTATTATGGCACTCTAAGTGGACCGCGCTAGCTAACAACCTTGGCTCCTGCTACATGATACAGCAAGCATCCGACCCGAAGGGGGTACGAGGACCCACCTCGAGATAACTTAGTCATCTTGACAGAAGAGGCATCGATCCAGAGATAGGCAGCCTCGATGAGGTGTGATGTACTTACTGAGGCTACTTAGGTCGAGGGCACTAAGCAAGCTATGTCATAGGCTAATGGTGACTTAGGATAGGCGAGCAAGGCATCCTTCCGGAGAAGGGCATCTCCCGGAGGAGGCATCCATCCAGAGATGGGGGAGATATGCCCTAGGCAGATGGTGACTAGGTAGGATGATGGAGATTGGTAGCACTATGTCGCGCTATGTATGACATCCCGTTGAAAGGGCATCCACCTTGAAGTTGAGATAAGGTGAGCTTGGCAACTCAATGTAAGAAGCGACCTTGGTACCTTTGCGAAACGAGGTAGAGGTCGACCAGGAGACCTTTTGGGGTGGGGTAATGAGTGAGATTGGTGACCTTCTGAGAGGTGAGCCAAGATATGGCACCTTGGAGCGTTAGGAGTGATACTATATCACTAGAGTGGTAGGCACGTATCAAGTGCAGCATCAAGCCCAAAGGTAACTTCCCATTAGACTGGGGGGGGCACGTGTCAGCTTGTCATTAGTCTGATGTGGCTGATGAAATCCATGTATAAACAGGACCAAAGTAAAAATTATGAAAATAAGAAAATATGGGGTCAAGAGTGAAGACAACTAAGAACAAAATGAAGAAATTTGTAAAAGGAAACCGGAGAGAAAAATATAAAGGAGATAAAAACAATCTTGAAGGCCAACTTTATGCTTAGCGTTAAAAATAATAATAATAATAAAATTAAAAAAACCTTGAAGGCCAACTTTATCTAACCTAGCCTCGACAACTAGTGGCTCTACCCTAGTTGTTGAGGCTAGGTTAGATAAACTATAAATAGTAATTTTTTTTAAAAAAAATCTTACTATATAATCACTATAGGAAAGGGGAAAAAATCTAAAGATTATCCATGCTCTACGTTCATTCTCACCTATGTCAACCCTTCTTCTCTCATGTTCATTATCTGCAATTTTATTGTAAATGTTTTATTTTTATTTTTTTCCTGTATTTTAGTTAATAAGTATATTTACTCTATTACCATGTGTACTTATGTTTTTATTTTATTATTGCTTCATAAATATTTGATTTCATGAATGCTAGATTAGCATTTACATCCGTCATAGTTTTAGTTAACTCAATTTACGTTAAGCTATAAATATTTTTGTTAGTTATTTTTGAGTAGTGATATATAAGACCACTTAGTGGGCCAAATGAGTTGTATTAGGAGGCCTTTAATGGCACCCAAAGACTTGTTTTTCATCCCCCACTTATTTTATATTTTAAAATTTTATGAAAAATATATAAGGTTTTCATAAAAACTTATCGCACTATCGATTAGAAATTATCATTTTGAACAACTTTTTGAAAGAAAGTTTTTCCAAAATCTATATTTAAGTGGACTTTTTAGTCATTTATGAAGCGTACAGTATAAATGGCAAAAAGTCTATTTAAACGAAAGATTTTGAAAAAAAAAATTCTAAAAAGTTGTTCAAAATGATGTTTTATAGTAGAATACGCGATCAGTTTTTATGAAAACCTTCTATATTTTTCATAAAATCTTAGAGTGTAAAATAAGTGAAGGATGAAAAGCAAGTGTTGAGATGCCAATAGAGGCCCCCATTATATTAATACCATTGGCCTGTAGTTAATAACACTGTATGTTAAAAAAAAATGAAATGACATAAAAAAAAAAAAAAAACCCCTGTTTCCTAATTGGAAACTTTTGGAGTTTATTTTAATAAAAAGTAATAACGGTCTAATAAATAAATAATATATATATATATATATATATATATATATATATATATATATATATATATATATATATATATATATATATATATATATATATTTATTTATTTATTTGTTTGTGTAACCTACGATTTTATGGCACAATTTATTGGCCAACCTCTATTCTAATATTATGATGGCCTTTATATTGTGCTAGACTGTTACACTTTCTTACCTCTATATATTGAGGACATTCCCCAAGCTTTTTGAATAAGATTTTCAGAATTATCTACTCTCTTATTTCTTTCTAAGTTTTTTCATATTTTTCTATTTCATTGAGTATAGATGTTTGGGCAAAGTAAGGTGTTGGGAGCAGTTTTGTCTTCTCTAATGGTGCAAATTAGAGGAGTTACAACAAAATGCTGAGTTGTTGTATCTTAAAGGCAGCGTGCTAGTAGAAGCTACTGCATCAAAATATACCTGTAGTGGCACAAACCGTCTTAAAGAGAGTGACTTAGACCAGGCCTCAACTCAGCCTATTTTTATATACTTCACTATTTTTGAGGTAATATCTGTATTTGGTTCCAACAATTTTAAGAAGGTTAGCCATAGAGATAAATAGTTTCACTGAAAGTCATATGAGTTTTATTTTAACAAGGAAACCTCTAGTAATTTACCATGAATTCACATTAAGAAGTAACCCTAAAAGGGGGAGAAGAGAAAGGATTAAGTAAGAAAAAGGTGAATTGGGGCACCTTCAAACCCTACTTACCTTAAGCAATAGCGATCTGTCAAAATAACCACCCTATTTCATAAGGTAATTACTTTATTTGCAAGATTTCATCTTGTCATAGCCAAAATAATCACCCCACATTAGTGGGGTAATTGCACCTGTCATATCCCACTTTTTATGGGTTTATACCTGTCAAGCACCCGCAATTTGCATGCAATATCCTCCAAGAATCCCAACAAACCAAACTAGTTTCCAATCAAGCAATTATCATGCTTACACAGAGGTTATCACATGCTTAAAATATGACATTAATAATAATAAACAAATCTGGACAAAATTGAAATAAGGCTTAAAATCATCCATAAGTCATGTGAACAACACAAATCATGAACTAATATAAACCTTAATTCAGCCCTATATGCAATGACATGCAAAAAACCCTAAAATCAACTACCATGAATGCAAAAATTATCATAGTTATTCCATATGCAGCACATATACAGCAACTATGAAGAAAAATCAAAGAAAAACCCTATGCTACTATGCTATATGAAACTAAATCAATACAAGGATGATAAAAACCCTAGAATCACAACTGTGCTTTAAACCACATAAAATAACTCTAAATCATGCAAAACCAATTATGAACAGAATTCTAATCATGCATATTAACAACTAGATGCATCAACACATGATAAAAATGCAAGCTTGAACATGAAATATGCTATTCTAAGCAAAAACTCAATTTCAGCACAACAGAAACCCTATTTCAGCATGATAAACTAATAGAAGCATCATCACATGATAAAAATGCAAGCTTAATCATGAAATATAGCTATTCTAAGCAAAAACCCTATTTCAGCAGGATAAAAACCCTGGAATCCCAACTATGCATTAAATCACATGAAATAATCCAACTATATGCAAAACTCATCATGAATAATATTTAAACCATGTATATTAACCATTAAAAGCATCAACACATGATAAAAATACTAACTTGAACATACATTAGAACTGTTCTAAGTGAAACCCTAATTTCAATATGAAAGAGAGGGAGGTATACCTATGGTGGAGTTCTCTTGCTGCTGTAGAGTTTTCTTCTCCTCTTATGAACTGCTCGAAACACTCTCTTTCAAGCTTCTAAGCAAAACTCCAGCCCTCCTTCAAGCTCTCTCTCTCTATCTCTTACTCAGAAATTATGTTAAAATGCCATAAGGATGGCTGTAATTGCTTCTAAGTGCCTCCCCTAATGCTGAAGTATAGGGGATATTTATAGAGTTTGAGGGGAATCCCTCAATGGCTGGAATTAAAACCCTATATATTGATCCAAGGGTCCTTAGAGACTTCCTTGGGGCTCAAGTAGGTCAATTAGGGTTAAAAATAAAGTGGAATGGCGGCTAAAGGCGGAAAATCCGTCAAAAATAGGAAAGAGATCACAAAACCCTAAAAAATGACGGAGTCCCTCGGCTAACCACCCAGGGCTCGGTGGCTAGCCACCTGGGCCCAGGTGGCTAGCCGCCCAGGCTTGGGTGGTCACCCGAGGGCTTCGTCAGCACTTGCCTTTTTTGTGTCCTTTCGACTTCCAAATGTGTTTCCGGGCCCAAATTAACTCTGATTTTGACGAAACGAAAGCCAAAACGACCTTGTTTCAAATGGGAATGTAATTTGAGACGTTTAAGGACAAAAATCCCTAGCCATGGCTGCATGGTTAGGTTTTACAAAGGTGGCTAACCGCTATGTACCACTGTCGCTAACCTTAGGTATGCACATAGGGTCGCACCAAATGCTTTCCAAATTGAAATTCAACATTTCAAAACATCTTTAGGGATGAAATTAAGACTAATTAAAGTTAAATAAGTAGGAATTGAGTGAAAATCATGAGCCAACTTGAGCCAACCCAAAGTGGGTCTCTTAACCAACTTGAACCATATTGGGCTATTTTAATCCCGAACCATCAATTCATCAAATTGAACCTATAAATACCTCCTATGTATCAATATGAACTCTAATTGATAACTTAGAGATCATTTCAAGGTCAAATAGAAAAGATACGACTTAAAAGACAATAATGCCCTTAAAGTCTCAAAATCTCTAATTGACTATCGAGATCAACTCCAAATTGAACCAAAATTCATACACAATGTCCTTGTGATTCTAGAAAACTAATGCAAGTAACTAGACTCAAAAACAAAACAAAAACATGCATGGAATGACAAACCCTAGTAAGGTGGTGCCAAAATGGGGTATGGCACGAGGTTTTCTGGAGTATAGTTTCAGACGTCTGAAACTACATTTCAGACGTCTGAAAGTTGCGATCTGCAGTTTTTATAAAGGGCTAAAATGACTTTTTTGCCCCCCTTTTCTATATAAACCCTTTAACCCACGAGATTCTAGAGCCTTCTCCATTTTTCCAACCGAGAGAAAAAGAAAATGAGAGAGGGAGAGTGACGGGGGAGGTCGTAGGTGGCTCGCCAGACCATGGCAGCCCCGATCCGATGCTGGCAAGCTCGGATTCAGCATAGTTTAGCCCGATCTATGTACGTGTAGGGATGGTTTGGCATTTGCATCACTCATTTTTGAGGTAGGGGGACATTTTCTCATTTTGAAACCTTTGTTACATGGGGGTTTGGGTATAAATCATGTAGATTTACATGTATTTGTTAGCTTTTGCATATATATCATGCATGGGGTATATATTTGCTAAGTTTTACAAATTGTGGGAAATTTAGGGTTTGATTCACATCATTTTGGTTGTAAAAATGTTGTTTTTGAAATCATTCATTTGGAAATGATTTATGGGGGTTATTTATTGTGATTTTTATGAACCCATCTGTTGTATGGTTTTCTTGGAAAATTTATATATATATATATAAAATTTTCCAGTTTATATGGAAATTATGGAATTATTTCATATGGTTTTCAAAGCACAAACCTATTATGTGGTTTTTTGGAAAATTTATATATAATTTTCCAAATTATGTGAGAATTATGGAATTGATAAATGAATGGACAAATGGTGATGATATGGACGTGATGATAAGGGGTATTTTCCAATCCTAACGACTGTAATGTTTCCGAAATGAGGTTACTTTCTGGATCCAAGCAGATCCATAGTGTTTCCTCATAATGAGGTTACTTTCTGGATCCATGTAGGATTCATAGTGTTTCCTCTTGAGGTTACTTTCTAGACCCAGATAGGGATCCATAATGTTTCTTCTTATTTTCCGCGTGCGAGGGCCCTGTATAACCTAAGTAGGATTTATCAGTTTGAAAAAACTGATGTTATGGATTGCCAGATATGGTTGATGATGATTATATGGCTTATAAGGCCGTGAAATGATATCATAAATGATGATTTTAATAACAAATAAATTGAGTTATTTCTTACCTCTTTAAAAAGGAGAAAAGGGTATTGGTATTAAATGATTTAACTTTCACAATTTATTTCATTATATCTGTATCAGTTTTATTTGTTGAAAATTATATTGCAAACTAATCAATGGTTTTGCAGGACTCCTTGAAAAATAGATAAATTATGGTTTTTAAAACTTTGGGTTATTTTGAGAAATGTCTTCCTACTGAGCATGTAGCTCATACCCCTACAATTTTCTTGTAGGTCATATTTTCAAAACTAAGTTGACCTAGGTTTTGGGAGCACGTCGACATGCTTGCATTCATGTAGAGAATATTTGAGATAGGCTTTGAGCCTAGGCATATATTAATTTTAATTTCATGGCCTATAATAATTAATTAGTAGTGATGTGGACTGAATGGGACCTATGTGACTACGATACAACTTGTGAATGTGTTTATTTTTGGACTATTGTGTGGATGAACTGGAAATATTATTATTGTGTTTTTCACAGGTTTTTGAATAGTCGATAACTTGGTACGTCCTATTTACAGACAGGACCATGCCGGATTTTCTAAAAAGATTTTCAAAATAAATATTTTTATCAAACATCCACTAAAATTAGTTTAAAATTGATTTCTTACTACTTAACTAACAGCCCCAATTTTGGGTCGTTACACCAGGCCTAGGTGGTCACCCAAGGGCCTCGTCATGTTTTGCCTTTTTTGCACCCTTTCGACTTCCAAAAGTGTTTCGGAGGTCAAACGAAGTCCGATTTTGACGAAACGAAAGCCAAAACGACCGTGTTTGTGAGGACCTGTTTTTTTAATAGGGATTATTATGGCTTAATGTATGATTTGCGTAATTAATCCCTTGATTTGTTGGATAACCCCATATATGGGTAATCCATATGTATGATAATATGATATTTGTGATTTGATGCTTGTTTTTATGCATCAAGTGTCCATAGGGAGTGTTGGGACTTATTTGCGGCTTCGGGTTTAAGCTGCTAAAATTTGGCTAAGTGTGGGGGAAAAATGAATTTTCGTAAATTTTCGTTTTTAAAGATAATTTTTTGCGGTAATAGAAGTTTATAATATTATAAGACTTCTACGATTTTATGGGATTTTATTAACATGTTTGGATTGGGTTCCTCATATGTTTGTTTTAGAAAAATCTGTCGGGAGACGGATTTTGTACTAAAACTTGGAAATGAGATTTTGATATATTTGGAATTTGATTTTTTTGATATTTTATTTGGATTCAAATGGGGGGCTCCATTCTTTATTCTCCCTTTTACTTAAATGTTTTTAATTAATATAATGCTGATGTCTGTGCTGAGGAGGTGTAGCCTGATTGACTGTCAATTTTCAGCTGTCTGTGTGTTTTAGACGTTTGAAACACATTTCAGACATTTGAAAGTGACATTTCAAACATCTGAAAGTTACATTCAGACGTCTAAAAATTACAGAGAGCGATATTTTTTGGAGTATAGTTTCAGACATCTGAAACTACATTTGAGACGTCTGAAAGTTGCGATATGTAGTTTTTATAAAGGGTTAAAATGACCCTTTTGCCCTCCTTTTCTATACAAACCCTTAACCCACAAATTTCTCTCCATTTTTCCAGCCAAGAGAGAGAGAGAATGAGAGAGGCAGAGTGACGGGAGAGGTCGTGGGTGGCTCACCGGAGCATGGCAGCCTCAATCCGACGCCGGCAAGCACGGATCTTGCATTATTTGGCCCGATCTACATGTCTCCGGCTATAGTTTTGCATTGTCATCACTTTTCATTGAGGTAGGGGCATTTTTCTCATTATAAACCATGGATTCATGGGGGTTTTGGGTATAAATCATGTAGACCTTGCATAAATATCATGCATGGGGGTATATTTTATGGGTTTTAATAAATTTTGGAAAACCCTAGGGTTGATTTACATACTCCCTTTTGTTATATTCTTGTTATTTATGAAACTCTTATATGTTTAAGGGTTTAAATGGGTTAATTTTAAAACCTATTGGATTGTTTTTGTGTGATCGAAATATTGGGGGTCACTTTTATATACATATTTTTGAAACCATTATTTTGAAAAATGTTTGGGGAATGATTACCATGATTTATGAAATTATTTCATATCGTTTTCAAAGCACAAACCTATTATGTGGTTTTTGGAAAATTTATATATAATGTTTCGGATTATGTGAGAATTATGGAATTGATAAATGAATAGACAAGTGGTGATGATATGGATGTGATAAAAAGGGGTACTTTCCGGTCCTAACGATTGTAGTGTTCCCGAAATGAGGTTACTTTCTGGATCCATGTAGGATTCATAGTGTTTCCTCTTGAGGATACTTTCTAGACCCAGATAGGGATCCATAGTGTTACCTCTTATTTCTGCGCGCGAAGGCCCCGCATGACCTGGGGAGGATTTATCAGTTTGAAAGAGTGATGTTATGGATTGCCAGATATGGTGAATGGTGAATGATGATTATTGGCTAATAAGGCCATGATATGATATCAGAAAATAATGGATAATTCATTTGTCAAATGATGATGTTAATAACAAATGAATTGAGTTATTTCTTACCTCTTTAAAAAAGGAAAAAGGGGCGTTGGTATTAAATGATTTAACTTTTATAGTTTATTTCATTATACCTGTATCAGTTTTATTTACTGGAAGATTATATTGCAAACTAATCAATGGTTTTGCCGGGTGCTTAAAATGTATATAAACTATGGTTTTTAAAACTTTGGATTATTTTGAAAAATGTTTTCCTACTGAGCGTATAGCTCATACCCCCACAGTTTTCTTACAGGTCATATTTTCAAAGCTAAATTGACTTGGGTTTTGGGAGCACGTTGACATGCTTGCATTCATGTAGAGAATATTTGAGATAGGCTTTGAGCCTAGGCATGTATTAATTTTAATTTCATAGCCTACAATAATTAAATTAGTAGTGAAGTGGATTGAATGGGACCCATGTGACTATGATACAGCCTGTAAATGTGTTTATTTTTGGACTATTGTGTGGATGAATTGGAATTATTATTATTGTGTTTTCCACAGGTTTTTGAATAGTCGATAACTTGGTATGTCCTATTTACAGACGAGACCATGCCGGATTTTCTAAAAAAGTTTCCAAAATAAATATTTTTATTAAACATCCACTAAAAATTGGTTTAAAATTGATTTTCTTACTACTTAACTAACGGTCCCAATTTTGGGTCGTTACAGTGTTTTGAAAAGGAACACATTTTTAGATGTTTTAGGGCAAAAATCCTTAACCATAGGTACATGGCTAGGTCTTACAAAGGTGGCTAACCGCTATGCACCACCGTCGCAAAACTTAGATATGCACACAAGGTCACACCAAATGCTTTCTAATTCAAAATTCAACCTTTTAAAACATCTTTAGGAATTAAATTAAGACTAATTGAAGTCAAATGAGGGAAAATTGAGTGTAAATCATGAGCTGATTTGAGCGAACCAAGAGAGGGTCTTTTAACCAACTTGAACCGTTATGAGCCGGATTAATCCCAAACCATCAATTCATCAAATTGAACCTGTAAATACTTCATATGCATCTATATGAACTCCAATTGGAGACCATTTCAAGGTCAAATGGAAAGTTTGTGACCTAAAAGACGATTATGCCCCTCAAGTCACAAGATCTCTTATTAACCCTCAAGATCAACTCCAAATTGAACCAAAATTTATACCCATTATCCTTAAGACCCTAGAAACTTAATGCAAAATACTAGACTAAAAAAGGAAACAAAAAGCTATATGAAATGTCAAACCCTAGCTAAGGTGAAAAAAATGGGTGTGACACTCTCTTTTGATGTTCAAGTCCGCTTTAGGATACTAAGTATCCTAGGTTTTCTTTTCCCTTTTTCTTTTATTTATTCTCTTGTGATGGATAGTTGATGTGGATGGATTTGTGATTGATTAGCTTGCTGTATTTTATTGTTTGATATTGATTTGCATGTGAATAAGTTGTTAATTTAGCCCAATTAAATTAAGAGACCAATTAGGACAATGTGGGTGCCTATGGGTTTGGCCTAGAACCTTCCTACTTCGTAACTTAGCCCCCAAATCCGATTTTTGGTTCAAGACTTTTGCCTTTCCTTTTAAAAATGGAGTCATGTGTGTTTTGGGAATAATAATATTTTTAAGGTTTCCCCCGTTCCTTAAAAATAGGGTGGCGACTCCTTGTTTTTCATATGAGATTATGTGGGCCATTTTCCTAAGTTCACAACTGTTATGGAGTAAAATGGAAGGTTTAAAAATAGGGAGAGAAGATTCAACAATTTTTATATTGAAGTTCAGATTTTATGCTCCATTTATTTATTTTGTTCAATAAAAGAGATGCTTTGTTTTGGACGCATACTAACTACTGAACGCTCTAATTCCCTCTCCCCATTTACCTACTTGTTTTCCCATGGTTCGAGTTTTACCGAAGATATAGTAATTTATTTATTGCTTAGATTTGTTGGTCACATATGTTTTTAAGCACTATTATTAGAAGTGTCATGTAGTGCTGCAAACCCACAAATCAGATAATCCTAACTGGGAATTTTAAAGAGGACAAGAGGTATGGTGATTTGACTATGTAAGTTCATATGTTGCATAGTGCTTATTCTCTTTAGTAATTTTTTATTCATTTGTTCCTCTAGGATTATTCTATTCTAGTTATAGAATTTTCTCCACATTTACAATGAGTTTTTTCTTTCTATGTCATAAATGTGGATATGTTCCTTTAAATCTAGAGATGGTGGGGGTATACTAATTGATTGTGGATATGTAGTTCTTAAAACTACGTATTATATCTTATTATATATGTGATATCTGTTATACTTGAAGGGTGTAGAGATGTGAATTGGTACATTCAATTTGGTGATTTTGTAATTTCCACTTGTTATGTGTTTATATTGGGAAGTGGAGCTCTTTGTTGGAAAGTCCACTATGAAGTTAGAGCTTATAACTCTAGCCTCAACCAGTGAAGAAATAGGTAGGTTATGTGATTTTATTTATGAGATATCTATGTGGGATATATCAGTACCGTTTGTCTTGCTATATTGAGATATGATATGATTGTGATAGTACTGCTGTGATTGGCAAAGTACATAATAGATATTATGAAAAATCTAGATTTGTGAGATGATATTTAAGCATTGACTCAATAAATGTTGATTATATGAAATCATGTGATAGTCTTGCGCGCGGATCCTGACTTGAAAAAATAATTTGGAATATACATCAAGGGAGATGGGACTTAAATCCAAAAATAATTAAATCACCCATGAGGATACCCTACCTAGGGACTAGAGATCCTAAGAACTAGGTTAAAGGGTCAAATGAATCATAGAGTGGTTTGTGAGTGGACATGCACAATGTATATAGTTTCTTAAGACTGATAGTCCATCCTATGGTGTGGTGCATACGATCTTGTAACGATTTGGAAGTTAAGATTATTTGTTAATGAGTTCTATAGCCCTTATGGGTGGGATGTTAGAGTTACAGGAGCATCCTTGATAAACTCACCTATATGAGTGTGGAAGTGAGGCCGCTTCTTATGAGAATTGGGCTAATTCTCTAGAACGCTTATGAAAACTGGGATTAAGCACATGACCATAATGTGTTGGCTTATGAAACTTGTATGGAGACACCTAGAATGACATGTATGTGACGTGATTTTTATGTATCCCCAAGCAGTCTTAGTTTCAAGGCTTAGTCCACTTTGACTCTAATACGGGAATCGCTAAAACTCTAAGTGAGGGTTTCAAGGCATTGCTACCCTTATGATGCATGAAGTTCTAGCTTTGCCCAAATTGACTTATCTAATTTTTATTAAAATAAGTGGGGGATTGTTGGAGTTTATTTTAATAAAAAGTAATAACGGTCTAATAAATAATATATATATATTTGTGTAACCTACGATTTTATGGCACAATTTATTGGGTAACCTCCATTCTAATATTATGATAGCCTTATGTTGTGCTAGACCATTACACTTTCTTAATTCTATATATTGAGGACATTCCCCAAGCTTTTTGAATCAGATTTTCAGAATTCTCGACTCCCTTATTTCTTTCTAAGTTCTTTTATATTTTTTTATTTTACCGAGTATAGATGTTTAGGCAAAGTAGGGTGTTGGGAGAAGTTTCGTCTTCTCTAATTGTGCAGATTAGAAGAGTTACAGCAAAAAACTAAGTTGTTGTATCCTGGAGGCGGCATGCTAGTAGATGCTACTACATCAGAATATACCCGTAGTGGCACCAACCGTCTTAAAGAGAGTGACCTAGTCGCACCTCAACTTAGCCTAATTTTATGTACTTCACTATTTTTGAGGTAATATCTGTATTTGGTTCCAACAGAAACAAAATCTACCCATAGCTCAAATTCAAAACAAAAGTCAAGAGGTTTAATAATTTTGCAGAATGTTCTTTCTTTTGGGTTAGGAGTACATCCTCCTTAAACATTGTATTGATAGCTTCTTGTTTGAAATGCACACAACTACTGAGCATTGTCATTTAGCTAATTGAAAATTAAATATACTAGCTACCAATTACTAGTAAAAATTTTCCAATAAAAAAAGGAATGAGTTTTATTAAATTTGCACGCATGTTCGCTCGCTCTCTCGTTTTCTCAACCACAAATAAGAAGCCATGATAAGGAAAAAAAAAATTAATAAAGAAAAATATAATGGCCAAGTTTGAACCCTGATTTATAGTCATGGTTCGATCTACTTTGCTGAGTTCAAAATCATAGGCCCAACACTTATGAACAAGATATTATAGCCTTAAACTCAAAACTTCAACTTAGAACCTCAGTGTAGTCGTTATATGTGTTGCTTGATTTTAGAACTATAGCATTAGCAAATTATAGTATTAGAGCATCTCTAATAGTGAGCTATAACCTATGCTATTGTTGTATTATAGCATTTAGCACAAGTTAGGCTGCTCTAATGGTGTGCTAAAAACTTGTGCTAAAAGTAGCAATAGCTCACCTTTGTGCCAAATATGGCACAAGGGAATTGGCATGAGGGTAAGCTATTGCTATATTTTCCATGTCAAATGTCCCTCTATTTCTCAACAACCAAACACACCAACAACTGTGAAAAATACAATATTTCTCTTCCTCCATTCTCTTCCAAAATTTTCTTAGTAACCAAATAGCCCATAAATAAATACAATATTTTTAGCCCATTCTTCCCACTCAAGCAACCTTGCATTTGATCCACTATTATTATGGGTGGAAGATGATAGTTGGTAGTTGGTTGGAACAATAGAGGTTGGAAGATGGTAGTTGGTAGTTTATAAAAAATAGAGGGAATTGATGTTGTGACAAAAAATAGCATACTATGTCTGTGGACCCAGGAAGGTGGCCCACATGGGGTTTGAAAAAGGGGGAGTTGCCACCTCATTTTTTAAGGAAACGAGGAAAACCCTAAAAATGTTTTATTTCAAAACAAAAGTGACTCCATGTTTAAAAATGGTAAGGCAAAAGATCTTTTTTGGAAAACCAAGGATTGTGAATCCAGAGGCTAAGTTACGATATGGGAAGGTTCTAGGCAAAGCCTATAGGCACCTATATCGCCCTAATCGGTCTCTCAATTTAATTAGGTTAAATCAAAGTCTTAAACACACATAAATCAACAATTATCATCACAAGACAGCATGCATATCATCATTCCATCCATCCACATAGGCAAGAAAATAAAAGAGAAAAGAGAGAAAAAGAAGAGAAAAGAAAACCTAGGACACTTAGTATCCTAGGGCGGACTTGAACCTCAAAACGAGCGCCTACGTAATATGTATGGAAGTACATGGATCAAAGTCTACGTAGTTCGAATAGAATTAGGGTTATAACCTAATAAAGACTTATGGTAAACCCTAGTTTTCCTTCCATAAAATATAGCAGTTTCCAAAGATAAATGATTCTCAAAAGATCTTTAGAAAATATGGTATTTCAATAAAGATAGAAACTTTTATTGAAAAGGGATTTTCTTATGAAAGGAAACTGTAGAACTTACCATATCACCCTATTAGGAAATAACTCTAGGAGGGAGAAGGGAAAGTTTTAAGGAAAGAAAAGTGAATTAGGGTACTTTCAAACCCTACTTACCATAAGCAACATCAACCTGTCAAAGTAATCACCCTATCTCATAAGGTAATTACTTGATTTGCAAGATTTCTTCTTGCAACAGCCAAAGTAATCACCCCACATTGGTGGGGTAATTGCACCTACCATATCCCATTTTCTATGGGTTTTGTACCTGCCAAGTTACTTGCAATTTGCATGCAATATCCATAAAAACAAATAACTAACCAATCTAATTTCCAACTAAGCAATTATCATGCTCAACAATAGGCTATGTCATGCTAAAAATATGATATTAATGACAATAAAAAAATCTAGACAGAATTGAAATAAGGCCTAAAATCATCCATAAGTCATGCAAATAACACGAATCATGAGCTAATAAAAACCCTAGTCCAACCCAACATGCAATGACTCAACTAATATGCATAAACACTAACAAAAACATGCTAGAACTCATAAGAACCTCCAATAACATTAATAAGCATGATAACAAAGAAAACTTTAACCCAAAAGTTAATATTTTATATAAAATATGCAAGAGGGCCTTCCTATGGCAAGCTTTCTTAAGTGAAACTATCCTAAGATAATTTTATGTAAAAACCTCATCATGGGGAGGTGCAATCAACATATCCTACGTAAAATATACATTCTAGAACACAATAGAAGCGATTTCATGCTTAAACACGTCACAGAAATCTCTCATGCAAAACCCTATATGACAAAAGGATAATTATCCTTCGAAAAGGATAATGTCTCCAAAACCCTGAGAAATCAACTACATGCATACAACCAACACCATAGTTATTCTATATGTATCACATATATAACAACCATGAAGAAAAATCAGAAGAAAACTCTAACTTAATAGGCTATATGAAACTTACCTAAAACAAGGATGGTAGAAACCCTAGAATCACAACTATACTTTAAACTACATGAAATAACCCTAAATCATGCAAAACTAATCATGAATGACATTTTAATCATGTATATTAGCTAATAAAAGCATCAAAACATGATAAAAATTCAAGTTTTAACATGCAATAGAGCTATTCTAAGCAAAACCCTAATTTTAGCACTATAGGAAGGATAATAGAACCCTATAATCACAATTGCACATTAAATCACATGAAATAACCCTATAGCATGCATAACTCATCATGAATAGCATTTAAATCATGTATATTAACTAATAGAAGCATCAACACATGATAAAAATTCAAACTTGAACATATAATAAAGCTATTCTAAGCAAAAACCCTAATTTCAGCATGAAGGAGATAGAGGTATACCTATGGTTGAGTTCTCTTGTTGCTGTAGAGGCTCCTTTGTTCTCTTGTGAATGGCTTGAAACACTCTCCTTCAAGCCTCCGTACAAACCCTAGCTCTCCTTTAAAACTCTCTCTCTCTACCTCTCTTTCAGAAATTAGGTTAACTACATCAAAGTGGCTCTAATTGCCTCCCCTAATGCAGAAACAAAAAGGGGTATTTATAGGGTTTTAGTGGAATAAACCAATAAGGCTCAAGTAGGTCAATTAGGGCTGAAAATAAAATGGAATGGTGACTGGAGGCGGAAAAGTTCGTAAAAATAGGAAGGGAATCCCGCTTCAGCAAAAAAAAGGCAAGTGACTCGGGTGACCACCTAGGGTTGGGCGGCTAGTCGCCTGGGTTGTAATGCTCATAATTTTTAAATAGGGTATTAAGGGTTTAATCTGTGGTTAACATTGTTAATCCCACGATTTATCGGTTTATAATTTGCACGTGCGGTACACGTAACCTTTGGACCACTTTTTGATGATGCATGACGTGAGGGTTATTGTTATTTTGCATCATACGCATGTTAGAATGAGCGTGGTTAGCATTTGAACGCGTTTTGGCTCGTTATTGGGCATTTTCAACAAGGGCCGATTGATCGGGCCCTGAGGCCGATTGATCGGAGGTGCCCAGAATAATTGGATTGGGTTCTGGTATGGTTCGATCGATCGGGCCTCAAACCCTAATCGATCGAGGTATAGCAGAATGCAATTTTTTTTTTTATTTTGCGTCAAATGATGCATGTGCCCTTCACCCCTTATAAAAACCCCTCAACCACGATTTTAAAGACCAGATCTGGTCTTTTTGGGCATGTAGAGAGAGAGAGAGAAGGAGAAGGAGAAGGGGGCGAAGCCTCGACGGTGGCTCGCTGGAGCACGGCAACCTTGATCTGACGTCGGCAAGCTCGGATCTAGCGTATTTTAGCCCGATCTATGCGCGTATGGTTGTGGATTTGGGTTTTTCATTCTCCTACCTCACTTTGATGCTTGGGAATGCATTATTATGGTTGAATTCATTTTCTCCAACCTCTTGGTGGAGTTTGGAGCTTGCTCATGGTGACTTGAGCTTGGATTTCATGGATTTTCATCCTCATCAACTCCTTTTGCATTTTTAGAGGTATTTTCTCATGTTTTGGAGCTAGGATTTGTAATTTATTTTGGATTATCATCTCATTCTTACATTTTTAGGTTTATTCATGCATATTGGAGAGTTTTGGTGGTGAGTTGGAGTTGGGACCTCCATTATCTTCATCAACCAAGTCATTTGGGAGCTAAGGCTTGGATTTCGTACTTCCAATATCAAAAGTTGCATTTTTCCACGCATTTGGTTAAGGTAGGTGCAATTTACATAGGTTTAAACTATGGACATGATAATATGGCATAAATTATCATAGTGTTGTTATTCTTGGAATTTAGAATATGTGTATAGAGGATTTATGGAATAAATCTTGAAATGGAATTTTGGGTAATTGATAACATAAATTGGAAATTATGTTTATTAATGAGCTTGGTTAATTTTATACATTCCATGGAGTATAGATTTTATAGTTAATTTCCATGTTTAATTGATATTTTCAATTATGATTTTAAAGCTATAATCATAATGGGAATTTATATTGTTTATCATAATTTTGGTATAATTATGAGGTTATTTGATTATGGGTTATATAGTATATTTTGTAGATGATTTTGTTTAAAAATCATTTTATGGTTTATCACATTGCATGTTAGGCATAATCATGCATTAAATGGACTTAATGAATATTGAGTAAAAGTATTGCATAAAAAGGGGTCATTGGAATTGGACTACTTGTAGTCAAGGGACTTTGCGGTGTTTTCCTTTCCTTTAGTCCTGGGTTGCTTGTGTTAGGATTATGCCCTAGAGCCAATTATAGAGATGATTGTTTAGGAATTAGGAACAATCAATTGATTTCATTTATGCATGTCACATTTTTTATTGATTTAATAAAAGGGCTTATTCTATTATGTTTATATGCATCATTTATGTTTACATAATATGTCCATGGAGTTAGAGTTGAGAATATGAAATTACAAAGTGTTGTAATTTTGAGACTATAAATATATCTCTGTACTAAACTCCTAAATCATTCCTAGTTGAAGGTTCACTATGATGGACAGTAATGAACCATAGGACTAGCACTTGTTAAGTTGACTCTATAGGAGGATAGCGAGTTTCAAGCTATTTGTGTGGAGACACTACAACCAACAAGTGGGTGCCTATTATAAGAATAGGTATACTGAATGTGACCAAAGATATGAGATAAACTGAATGGAGTTTTTACCTGCTTGTCAATCAGTTTCTCATTGTTATAGTGGTATAATTAATCCTTAGACCTGAGACACCATAGTTACCTTATGCATGTAGCTTTAGAAGTTTGATAACACTAAGTGCAAATCCTTATAGGGGTCTATAAGGGTGTTCATTGGCCCTACTACTATGTGTGTGAAGGCATGTGAGTGATCAACATGGAATCCATCACTCTCAGGAAAACGAGAGTGAATGTCTCATATAGCATTCATTGAATATAACTCATTAAATCTATGGGCCCATGGTAGAATGAATATGGAAAGGAGTTTCCATAAGTTCATCATTGAGTTGATATTAATGAATGAGTATAAAGTAATTGAACTAAGGATTTGACAGACTTCCATATCCTATTAGTTCAATTGGAGATATTGTGTTGATGGAAGGATGTAATTGTAACCTATAAACTATAACAGAAGGGTTCTTTGTAAATGACTATTCACCTCATTAAAGACCACACCATGAGCCATATGCTAGGTGTTACTCATGGTTAGTAGAAGCCCTAATTGATATAAATAAGTTATAATCAATTAGGAAATTGAAAGGAGTTTCAATTAGACTCTTTAATGGAAAGTGTTCCATTGTGCACAACATGTGCTATACCTACTACTTAATGATGTGAACCCAATGGGTCACACACTGATCATGCTAAGAGAGCTTGATAGTTTATGAGAGAAAGGGTATAAGTGATTAAAGAAAAGTTCTTTAAGGGCCAAGTTTGTATTTGATATAAATTAGAGGGGTTATAATGTAAGTTAGAGAAATTGCATTAAAACCCTATAGGGATTTCTCCCCATGGCCGGCCCCTTTAGTAGGGGCTATATATATCATGTTATGATGTGTGACATCATCACTTGATGCACTCCTAGCCCTAGCCGTCCAGCCCCTTGGAGGCTTCTCTCGCTCTCTCTTCTATTCTCCACCTCCAGCAAGAACAAGGAAGAAAGAAGAAAGGACTACAAGCTCAAGCTAGGTATGGATACTGTTGGAAGCAGTGCACTTGGACTGCTCAATCAGAATCAAAGCTTGGAGCATAAAGGAGAAGACTTTATCAACTGTAAGTAATCCTAACTCTCTTGGTAGTTAGGGTTTTGTTTTGTATTAAACATAATTGGATTCATAAGATTGGGAATCGTAGGAAAAATTTTATATTCTGCCTTTGTATTTTTCCTCCCTATTCGATTCCCAACAGCTTGCCGTCCTAAGCAGGGATGACAGCTGTGCTCTCAAATCCAGGTACTTTCCGATTCCAGGTAGGAACCCTTGTGTTCCCGAAGAAGAGGCTACTTTCCATCCTTACGAGGTTGCGAGGGTGCAGTGTTGTCCTCTTGGAGGTTGGGTTTAAATCTTTCGTTTCTGCGCGAAAACTCCTGCGGGAGTGGTCAGTAATTGATGGAATTAATGTAAATTGGACATGAGTCACATGCATTGGGTATTATGCATTATTTATTTTAAGTTATGGATTATAACTTGATTTTGATTCTTTTTAATATACTCGGTTGGTATATTTTGATTTAAATGATATAATTGGATTTTATTTATATCATCGCTTTAGTTTACTATTTTAAATTGTATCTATTGAGTCGTTGGACTCATGCCTATTATCTTAAATGTTTTTCAGATAATCCAGGGACTGGTTTATGCTATTATGGGCGAAAGATGCTCTTATTGAAAATTTCATTTTGTTATCTATGAATGTATTTTCATGGAAAGGAATATGTATTTAAGTTGGTTTTCTATTGGGTTAATGTAATTGTAATTAAATCAGGGTTGTAACTTTTATTATTTAATGTTGTATACATGGAATGCGATGCATGGGATGATACCACTTGTATGGATGACAGGAATTTTTATGGAATGGATTTTATAATAGGTTTCATGATGGTATGTCCCATCTACGGATGGGTTATGCCTAGAAATTTTTTAAAATGGTTGAGATTTTGACACGTGTCATCCACGTTTTATCAAAGGATTTATTGAAATAAACCTTGTTTTATTACTACTGATCACGGCTTAATTATTTGGGTCGTGACATGGGTGGTCACCCGAGGCACTTCGTTTTGTGTTGCCTATTTCAAGCCCTTTCAGCTTCCAAATGTGTTTCGGGGGTCAAATTAACTCCGATTTTGACGAAACGAAAGCCAAAACGACCGTGTTTTGGAAAGGAATGTGATTTAAGACACTTTAGGGCAAAAATCTCTAGCCATGGCTGCATGGTTAGGTTTTACAAAGGCAGCTAGCCGTTATACACCACCATCGCAAAGCTTAGGTATGCACACAAAGTCACACTGAATGCTTTCCAATTCAAAATTCAATCTTCTAAAAAATATTTAGGAATGAAATGATGACTAATTAAAGTCAATTTGAAAAGATTTGATGAGAAATTGTGAGTCGATTTGAGCTAATCCGAAGTGGGGTCAACTAACCAACCTGAACCATATTGAGCCATTTTAATCCCGAACCATCAATTCATCAAATTGAACCCATAAATACCTCAAATGTATCTATATGAACCCTAATTGGCAATTTGGAGGTCATTTCAAGGTCAAATGGAAAGTTTGTGACCTAAAAGACGATTATGCTCCTCAAGTCACCAAAATTCTTCTTGACCCTTAAGATCAACTCCAAATTGAACCAAAATTCATACACATCATCCTCAAAACCCTAAAAAATCGATGCAAAAGACTAGAATAAAAAAGGAAACAAAAAGTTACATGAAATGACAAACCCTAGCTAAGGTGACAAAAATGGGGTGTGACAATGTCATTTCCACCATTGGAGCACCTTGTGCTAAATTATAGCATTTGGCACTGTAACATGTGCTAAAATAATAATAGCATAAGTAATTTAGCTTACATCACTGGAGATCCTCTTAGCATGACAAATTTGGCACATGGTTGGAGATGGTCTAAAAACATCTCCAATAGTGTGGTAAAAGGCAATAGCACACCTTATTGGTGCTCCAATGGTATGCAAAAAAATAGCAATAGCACCCTTGTGTTATATTTGGCACACCTTTTGTGAACCACGGGTTTCGATCGAGGGGGAGGAAACCTTTCTTTTAAAAAGACTAATAAAAATTTAAATTAATAAAAATCTAGTTTTTAAAAGGTTCACAAAAACATAACAAAACTAGGAGTTGCCACCTCATTTTTTAAGGAAAAAAGGAAAACCATGAAAATAGTTTTAAAAAGATTATAAATAATGCGGGTTTTGGAGATTTCTTGAATGCTCTGTGGGTGGAGCAAAGGGACAGACAAGAGCCGCTGGCCCTTACTGAGTTGTGGTGGGACACGACTAACACTTTTCACTTTAGCTTTGGGGAAATGACTCTAACCCCAACAGATTTCACCATTATTATAGGACTTCACCTGGGTGGGCGGAGGTTATCATATTATGAGAATTCTTATAGGGATCCCCATTATCTCTTAGAACAATTTGGGATGATGATACCAGTTCAAAGGAGCGGGGTATGCAGAACTTGGTTGAAAAACAATTTCTGTGATCAAAGAGAAGAGGACGAGGCGGATCCCCCATGTCTTGCCCGAGTTTTCATGCTGTACATGTTGTCTAGCATATTCTTTGCTAGTTCTAGCGATGTTGCTCCTTTAAGACACTTTGCTTGCATGGAAGATGTCTAGGAGATTAGTGAATACAACTGGGCTAGTGCTGCACTTGCCGTGCTATATAGGTCCATGGGTGATAGATCTCGTGGAGTGAGCACAAACCACTACGGGATGTCCTTCATCTGGGAGGTAAATCAACCTACAAGCTTCCTTTTAAAAATATTTGTAATGAGTACACATCATCATTTTCTTTTGAAATTCATTTTCTTGAAACAGATTTGGTACTATGGATACTTAGGGTTTGAGCATCTCGCCCTCATCGACAATGATCCTTCATGGCCCGTTATATCCAATTATCACATCAATAATAGGTGCGATTCTGTGGACAATAAACATGACTATGCCCATGCTAGGGCATTCTTGGCTTGTATTACCGCTGACAAAGTAATCTCTAAAACTTTTATCCCTTGAATTCTATCTTTTCTTTATTCAATTCTTTTACTCAACACCAATTCATGAATCAGGTGGATTGGGACCCATGGGCACAGTGGAAATATACCCTTGAGGAGCAACATCACAGGAGTGTCGACATGACTGAAAAGAGGATCTTTCTAGAAGGTCCTATGGGTCGCTATTGGTACCTCGGGGAACAAGTTTGGCGCCAAGTGAAAGGCACCATTAATGCAGCTGTGGTTCCTATGGCACCTCCTAGAGGCATGAGACATGCCAACTCCTTGCAGGGGCGCGAATTTATCAAAGCTATAAAGGGTAGGGAGGCAAGTGACTTCATAGTCCTGAATGGGGACTATTTGAGCTTCTGTAGGAAGTATATGATGCCTCCTAGGGTTGTAGGAGTTCCACCTATAGGGGTAAGTACATACCTAACCCTGTACATGCTTTACAAGTGCTTCCTAGCTGACTATGTGCAACTCTTTTTAGGGACGGCGAGCTCGTGGTCACCATTCCACTATGGGTTCAACTTCAGGCGTGTCAGGGGTACATATAGATAGTGATGACGAAGGTGCCGATAGGGATACACTTCCTTCTTTACCTCGGCCTAAGTGGTCCATTGATTTGTGCCAAGGAGGCGACATTATGTCTACAAACATAGCACCTCCCGTGATGGATGAGGTTCCACAAATAGATCCTCGATATGAGATTGTAAATTTCAAGATTGACTTGATTCTTTTAATCCCCAAATATTCATTAGACACCTATTACGCCATTTCGCTTCACAGACACCCGTCAGGTATACACAAGAATGGATCAATTTCAATGCTAGCTTAAGAAGGGACATGATGAGGATGAGCCTAAGCCTATCAAGGCAAGAGGCGTATAGAGTGAGCGAACACTCACACCCAGTAAGACTAGCTCAAATGAAAAACTTTTGAAAATCTTTGGTTTTCTTTTAAAAAGTAGTACTCAAATCCTTTATTTTCTTGGAAACTTGCATATTGATTCCTTCCCTCAGTACAACCCGGCTGCAGCTCCACCACCTCCTCCACTAACAGAAGAGACAGGGCCAAGCAAGAGAAGGAAACCACCAAGGAAGCGTTGAAGAAGCTTATTTTAAGTTTTAGAAACTTAGTTTAAGCATCTAGAAACTCTTAACTTGTGAAAACCTTGTATTAAGCCTTTATAGGCATTTATGTCAACTTTCAAGTTCTTGCTTTCAAAACCAAGTTCATGCATTCTCCATCTTTAAACTATGATATAATTCCATGTTAGTTCAATTTTATGACTCTTGGTGCAAGCTAGCCCCCAATTTGAGGCCAAGATTGGACTTCCACAACAAGTGGGAATCAAAAGGGGCCAAAACAAGAAAGTGGGCCTTTAACTATTTCTCAAGTGCTTTTATGGCTAGGTCAAAGAGAAATTCTAGTAAGAAAATATGAAACCACAAGTGGAGCATTACCACTCTTTTCAATACAATTCCATGCAAATCTAATGTAGTCATAAAGCTATTCTTTTCAAAACATTTCTTCTTTAAGAACACCTTTTTTTTTTTTAATCAATAATGGGGACATGCCTTCTTAGCAAATGATGTATTTTAAGAAATCTTAATCTGTGGAGATAGAGTGAATTCCTTTATCTTCTTTTTCCTTTCTTTCTTTGTTTTTTTTTTCTTTTCTTTTCAAGAACCCTAACTTTTGTCTAGGCTGCCTTTTCAGGTTTTCAACCTAGCGGGTTACCCTAACTTTTGCCTAGGCCACCCTTTCGGGTTTTCGTCCTAGCGGGCTTCACTTTCTTTTTATTTTCGTTTTTCTTTTTCTTTTTCTTTCTCCCCATATTTCTTGAATCTTGCAACTATTCCAATGATGAAGTCTCATGCCCCTTCTATTCATGTAAATAAATCTACCCCTAAGTTCACAAAGTGTCATGCCTCACCTTATTCTTCAACCAATCAAGACAAATAAATCATTCCATAGGTTATGGAGTCTTATGCCCGTTTCATCTCAGAACTTGCAAACTACCTCAACCATAGCGAATTCAACCCAATGAATCTCACAACCCATTTCTTCACTAGACAAATCAGATGATTCCATAACGACTACTGTTGCCCCTTTTCCATCATTAAATCTATGATAAGAGCCTAAGTTAAGAATGGAACTAGACACGATGGACCATAGGGATAAATCATGCCTAATAATAATTCTCAAAGACACGGTGAATGACCACTGAAGACACAAAGTAAAGGGGAAAAACAAGAACAAACAAAGGAAAATAGGGAGAACAAAACAAAACAAGAAAAAGAACAAATTGGGAAGATAAAGAGAAAAAATAATTGTATTAACTCTCTTAGTGGTGTAGACACCCCATTTTGTACCGGTTGTCAACTTAAGTCCCGTGGCCCCGATGATGAGTTTAGTGTGGTTATTTACGGATTATCCTTTAAGAATTAGTGTGAATCACAGCATGAGATTTTTGGTTAAAATGAAAAGAAAATTATTTTATTAAATTAGCCATTTTTATCATGCCACTAACACGTGTACGTATGTGATGAGTGTGTGTACGCATATACGGTACATGTGCATGCGTGTTAGCGGTCAGTCTCCCAATTTTTACAAGAGACAATTTCCCTTTCCTATTCAGATTAGAAGTCTTTTATCATTATAAAATACCTTTTGATTATTCTCCAAAGAAACCTAGTCTAGGAAGGAAAGGGAAACTCTAGATTTCAGCTATAAATACCCTCTTAATGTCTTTGAAAAGGAGGAGGAGAATAGGGTTTTTAGAGAGTGAAATTCGTCATAATTCAACAGCAGTTTTTCTGAAACCAGCAATCGTATTTTAATCATAACTTTTTCATCCGAAGTCAGAATTTGATGAACTTGGTCTTGTCAGAAAGATAATTCAATTCTCTACAACTTTGTATTTCACGCGCTTTGTCCAATTCCAACGTTTTCATACCCAAAACTGTGATTGAAGTTGCTGCTGCTGCAAAGTGACGAAAATCACTTTTCTTTTCTCTTGTTCTCTTTTTTGTTCTCTATTTCTTTTCAAAGTTGAGTGAGTTTTGATCTCTTTGCTGTGATACCACTTTGACGAAGAGGAGGATTCGTGTTGGTTTGATTCAATCTAAAGACCTGAGGAGCCATGAACAATTACAAAGTCGGTAAATTTACTTTCATTTAGCTTTTATTTTAGTTCTTCTTTTTATTATTTTTATTTTATTTTATTTTTGTCTAAAGCATGATTAGCATGATTTAGGTTTAGTTTTTATATTTGCATTTATTTATTTTTAGGTTTAGTTTTATTTTATTTATTTTGGGATGCATGATGTAAACTGATATGTGAGTTCTGTGATTCTGCGTGAAATGCCTATTAGGTGCGTACGCATATATCAGTGATGCGTACGCACCAATTAGTGATGCGTACGCACCTTACCTCGGCAGACAGATTGTTTGTTTATTATTTTGTTTAGTTTTGTTCTTAGTTGATTAGTATCTGGTTGGTCTTTTGTATATTCTGATCTCTGCTTTCTGCTTTCTAATATATTCTTTTATTCTCTTTTCTTTATTTATTCATTATTTTGGTCATTGCGTGTGTTATTGTTATTGCATGATTTAGGGTCAATTTTAATTGAGCATTTAGATTAATTAAAGCCATTAATCATGTGTGGGGGCCGGTTCCGACCGGGCGTGGCTGGGTGCCTAACACCTTCCCAGCGACGTACCCTAGCTCCAAACTCGAATCTCTGGTTATGACGAGATAGACCCTGCTAGGGTTCACTCGTTCCCAATATTGGGTGGCGACTCCTCTCCGTGTTAATCCTTTGAGGCTAATGCGTATTCTCGAGCTATGTGGTATTTAGGGCATGGCGCTCACAAGTGGCATGTAATATTTTAAGTTCATTAGTTTAATGAACAAAACTGCTTCTTCTTAACTCAGTCACAAAGAATTGCTTTCAATGATTAGTTATGTGCAAAACCTCTTTCTTTTTCTTTTCTCTTTTCTTTTTCTTTTTTTTATTTTTTTATTTTTTTAGACCGCACCCAAGCTGACTTTATGGGCTACCTACATATCTCCATTTAATCTTATGATAGCACAAAAAAATGTGAACAAACAATATTTTTTTTTTAGTGGAGAATCAGGTCTTTGTAGTCAAAACACTAATCATTCACTTTTTCAATGCCTTAACTTTTGCCTAGGTCGCCTTTACAGGTTTTCAACCTAGCGGGCTTGAGCTTTACACATAAATACATAGGGACCACCCCAATTTGGCTTGAACTCTTCTTTGCATTCCTTGAACGGATGATGTACTTGAACTCTTCTTTGCATTTCTCGAACGGATGATATAGTCTTCTTAATCACAAGGTCTTCTTTTGATTGCACTTAATCTTCTTTGGTGCTCTTGTATGTTTGATCTATCCACTCTCTTTCTTATTCAATTTTTTTTCAATTCTTTTTTTTCTTTATATAATGAGAGAGGTAAATCATCTTTAGAAATTGAGCTTTGCAATCAAGTTCTTCTTTCGTTCTTCAAAATTCATCTT
Organism: Liquidambar formosana; assembly: GCA_039720395.1. NCBI lineage: Eukaryota > Viridiplantae > Streptophyta > Magnoliopsida > Saxifragales > Altingiaceae > Liquidambar > Liquidambar formosana. Next base: position 8,254,539 of record CM077823.1, on the reverse strand, counting down.
TGCAAGACTTTAGAACTTCTTTCTCATGTGGTAGAGTAGGAGAGTGGTCTCTATGTTTATCATTTTAAACTTTTCATTGTTTCCAAGTTAATCAGTTACAGTTCATTCATTACTCATTGTGCATGCCCCTTGCTCATTGAGCGTAGGAGGAGCTTATTGAGAAATATTTTCATGCCACTTTGATTGTCAATTGATTGATAGGAAGGATGAGATAGAAAAAGCAACACTTTATTGAATGAAGAACTGAATTGAAAGCCAAACTAACAATGATAAGAGATAACAGACTCAAAGAACCCACTAACACATGAAACTCAAAAGACAAAAGAAAACTAGCAAGCAAAAAGAACAAATCCCAAATCCATACTACGCCTAAACTCTTAAGCACAAATGGTTACGATGGAGCCAGTGTAACAACAATCATTGAATGGAACCATAAGAATTGTCTCCTTCCTTTAGTTGAAGCCTTCATTGGGAGCTTTAGGCTTGACAATAATCCCCTTGTCAATAAGGTTTTGAATGGCGTGCCTCAACCTTATATAGCTGTCAGTTCGATGCCCTTTGCTTTGGTGGAATTCACAAAATTGATACTCATTGTATGAACGAGGTAAAGGATTGGGTACGGGTATTGGATCAAGTGGTGCCAATAAGCCCAAGATCTCCACTCTTCGAAAATCATGGCTCAATGGCATGCTGAGTTTAGTGAATTGGCAAGGCTTCTTTTTGACAGTTTGGGCTTTCGAATCGGTTTGGCATCTCTTGAACTTAGGAGTTCTTGAATCAGGATCATGAGGATTCGCAACCTCGGATTGGGCTTGATGAATAACTTGAACAATCACATATGGCATCCCCTTAACGTCTTCCAATGTTATGTTGCTAATTCCAGCTATGGCGATGACAATGGGTTCCGCTCTAAACTTAACCTTTTAAAAAGATACCACAAGTTCAATCAATCTTCTTTAAATAGCAAATTTCTAATTGGGCATAGTCCAAAATAATTTTATTCTATGACTGCATTAAATTTGATAGAATTTGACTTTAAAAAGGTGCCCCTAGTTCAAATATATATATACTTTTTAGCAAAAGGGTTCAAAATTGCGATGCCCCTAATTAGACAATTCAACCTGAAGTGGACTTTTGGGCCCAATGGTGAAATGACATACTAAAGGTATAGGGGATTAACACTTGACTTTAGCCATTAAGCACAATAAAAACAATTAAGCACTCACATTTCCCAAGACTATGACAACATGGTTATGCAATCACTAATAGTGAACAAAAGAATTAGGCTCAAACTAGACATGCTTCTAGTTGGACACTTCGTCCTTAAGGGTACCCCTTGGGGCAAGGAATAAAGTGACATACTAAAGGTATGTAAACCTATTGATTTTAGAGTCATGTTACCCATTAGAATTAACCACCCACATAGCATTCATTCATATCCCCAATCGCGTTCAAGAGCAAAAATCTGGGTCACTGTATTGAAGGCCTTGTTTCATCTTCTCAAAGAATTGTGACATGATTTGCATTGCCATTCATTCCATTCACATTCATTCCCACAACACGCATTCATGCCATACATACATTCATTCCACACACACACACATACGTACATACCATACATACATTCTCTCTATACACACATTCATTCCATAAGCATAGTGACTTTAAACTAGGCGAGTCCATGTGTCCTAAAAAAGTCCACTATATGCACTAAAAGGGTAGGATAGTGTCCCCTACTTGCTTAAACCAACCATATACTTATCACATGTGGCATGAGGGATGCCGCGTGAGTCAAGTGGTACGTGTTGATCCATTTAATATACCCAAGGGTACGTGGCAAGAGGAATTGATAGCTTTGCAAACATGACACCCGAGAACGAAGGGAACCGGGGTCAAGGCTAGGCCAATCAAAAAAAGCAAGGATACATCGACCTATCATTCAAATGCAATTGCATACACAATGCAATAAAGTAAGCACATATTCAAGCATATGCAAGTGATTGATTTTAATTTAAGTAATTAAATTAGCCCATATAAATTACTTGAGTCTAGTCTACTATTCCCCAGTGGAGTCACCAGACTGTGAACCACGGGTTTCAATCGGGGAAGAGGAAACCCTTTTTTTTAAAAAGACTTGTAGAAATTTAAATTTATAAAAATTTGGTTTTTAAAAGGTTCACAAAAACATAACAAAACTAGGAGTCGCCACGTCATTTTTTAAGGAAAAAAGGAAAACCATGAAAATAGTTTTAAAAAGAAACCCTTTAAAAAACCAAAACTTGACTCCAATCAAGGAAAAGCAAGTCTTACAAAAGAAGAGATGATTCGGAGACTAAGTTACGATGTGGGAAGGTTCTAAGAAACATCCTATAGGTACTCACATCGCCCCAAAATGGGTCTTTGAATTTATATGGGCTATTTCAATCACTTCCTAATTAGTCACCATACATATATAAAGAATCGTCCACAAACTACCCATTCATCCATAGACATCCATAAAGCAATAAACATCCACAAACAAATACGAGAGATATGGAAAGCATGTAAAGAGATAGAGAGTAAATCCATCCTACTCCTCTAGCAATCATATGTGATGGATAAATGGATAAGCATGGGTCCATCCTACTCCTCTAGCACATAAGTGATGGACAAATGGAATAAAAGAGAAAAAGAAAACCTAGGATACTTAGTATCCTAGGGTGGACTTGAACATCAAATGAGCGCCTACGTACCTTACATACAAAGATATAAGGATCAAAGTCCACGTAGTTCAATTAAGAAAGGGTTACTCCCTTTACAATGAACTATAAACCCTAAGTTTCCAACTTAAGAAAGGTTTTAAAAATTTAGGAGTTTCCACAAATAGTTTGAGAAAAAGTAGGTATCTGAGAAGGAATAGAATTCTAACTCAAATAGACTTCCAAAATTATTTGAATTCAAAAGAGAATGGAACTCCAAATAAAACAGGATTTTACAAAGGTTGGAAACTTAAGACTTCTAATCCAAAGTAAAGACAATAACCTAAGGGGGGAGAAGAGAACAAGTCACACAAAACTTACCATGAACCACTTACCATAAACCACTTACCATATGCAAAGTATCCCGAAACATCAATAAAACATCAATTAATCACCCCATGTATTCTATAGGGCAATTATCATGCTCAAATAAACCATATTCATGCTCAAATCATCATTAGAAGACCTAATTCAAATCTGGACAGAATACTAAACATGCATATAACGACCTAATACTCATGCAAAGAATAAAAATCAAAAGAGAAAGAAAGTCCTAATATGCTCCTATATGCTCTAAACACCCTAAAATGCATAAAACTATCAAAAACATGTTAAATATGAATTATCACGATGAAAAATATCATATGACAATCCAAAACATGAAAATAAAATCTAATACGACGAGCTTTCTTAAGTAAAACTATCCGGAGATAATTTTACGTAGAAATCACTCCATATGAATGGTTTCTTCACATATCCTACGTAAAATATATACCTAAGAATGCAAAGAAACTCACAGCGCACTTAAACACACTCTAGAAAGCGCCTATGCACAACCTCACCCTCTAAGGATGATAATTATCCTCGAAAAGAATAATCATCCATACACCTACGAAGATAAGGCTTACACAGCAAGTGTCCAATACAAAAGATGCTTAAAATCATGCATATAATTGAACCATGAAGAGAAAATGGCATAAACACATCAACTAATTTTCTATGCAAAATGTACCTCTATCCTTAAGGGAAAAACTATCCTAGCAGTAAGTAATTCGCAATCCTAATCCACTAACATACCTTTTCACATCATTTGAATCATATATACTCTAAAATATAGAGCATATATGATTCTCAAACCAATATCAAGCCATGATTATGCAGAGAATAGAATAGAAGAAGGAGAACCTATGTACGGATGCAAGGGAACTTACAACAAAGCAAAGGTCTTCACTGCGTTGCTCCTTCTCTTTGGACTTGATTGCCTTCTAGTTCACCTTCAAATTGCTGTAGAAAGCCCTCCCCAAATGATATGGGTGTGTGCAAATTCGTGGTCCCTCTCTCTCTAATGAATATGAAGTGTCAAATGAGCCAAAAGTCCCCTATGCTGATGAATGAGCCTCTATTTATAACCAACCAACTATGTGAACCAATGGTTGAGATTAATTCACCATAAAACCAATATAGGGTTGTAATTAAATCACATAGATGTTAAACAACTCAAAACCACATCACAATAGGTTTAGAAGTCCTTTGGAAGGCAGAAAATTGGAGTAAAAGAGTCCTAAACGTGTCAAACCTTCAAAATAGGACAAACAAAGCGGGGTTCTCGGGTGACCGGTTGGGCTGAACCGGTCACCCGAGACCAATCTCAAGTTTCCTCGGTTTTTGAAATTCTAGCCCATTTCGGACTCCGAACTTCAAACGGATATAAATTCTTTATTTTAACTCCGATTTGAGTGATTCAAAAGCAAAAATTTCAAGGATTCAATGTCTAATAAGTCTAGAATATTCTTGAACCAAAAATCCCTGACCACAGTCAAGTGGCTGGGTTTTCACAAGGCGATTAACCTAAAAAGGGTCAATTAGCTATAGGGTAACATGGTGAACCAATCCAAAACCTATCAATAAATTAAATTGGCTCTTAAATTAGACTCATTTCAACATTCTAAGATCAATGGAGCACTCCAAAAAAAATTTGGAGGTCAATTGGAAAATATATGAAGTAAAAGACGAAATTGCCCTTCAAGTCGCAAAAGTTCTAATTAACTATCCAATCCTATCTGGAATTGAACCAAATTTGACACACATATCCAAAATGATCCTAGAAACTAAATGCAAGTGATGGGACTCAACAACAAGACAAAAATATGTATGCAATGATGACCTATTCTCCTAAGGCTTAAAAAGGCAAAAGTGTCTTTTAAGGCTTAAGGACTCCTACATGCTTATAAACCTAACCAAATGCTATCATGAACTTATGGGGGTGAAAATGAGGTGTCTACACCTTTGTGCTAAAATAGCTCAAAGGTGGTTAGAAAATGAAGGAAATGGTGGTTGTGCCAAAAAATTACATATTGTGTCATTTGCTGCACCATAGAGTACCTTGTGTCAAATTATAGCATTTAACATTGTAGCATGTGCTAAAATAGAAATAACACAGGTAAAATACCTCAAATCACTAGAAATATGCCCTTCAATAGCATAAGAATTTTAATTTAAAATATAATGAGAGAAACAAACTTGAACCCTTGAAATTAAAAAAATAACATTAGTGGAAAGAACCTAGTTTAGTTCCCTTCCTGGAAGGAGAATACTATGCGTATGAACCTTGTGACGTTAACCCTTTCTCATGTGAAAGAGTTGAATTTTTTTCAAAATTAGTACAAATAGTGCCATTTTGCCCCAAATCCATGAATGGTTCCTTTAGAAATGATAAAGCATGCTAATAATCACACAGTCACACATATAAAATTCTTCCCACTAATATTAATTGAATATACACTAAATACATCAAGTGAGACCCAACCATTCATAGATTATCTTCTTATCGAGAAGAACCTATGTGCAACACCGATGTGATGACCTAGATTATTGTAATATGTGAATAATTGAAAATATAAGAATTAAAAGCGAATTGGACGATTTTAGCACGTTATCGTGCAAAATTTAGCAGGGTCAATTGATCGAGTGGCATGGCCGATCGATCAGAGGTGGCCCAGAAATGCCAATTAGCTTCTGTTAAACCCGATCGATCGGGCCCCCCAAGGCTGATCGATTAAGCTTTAGGGCTGAGATTTTTTTTAAACATGCAAAATTACCTTTTTTTCCTTCCTTCCCTTTCTTCTTTAAAACCTGACCCTTATAGGTTTTCTGCCCTTATTCCAGCCAAGAAGAGAGAGAGAAGGAGAAGCATAGGAGAGAGAGAGGGGGCTCAACGATGAGGAACGCGACACCGGGAGCTTAGATCCAACCCCGCGACGCTTGAAGCTTGTGACTTCCACCCCAATCTACGTGCATACACCCTTGGATTCACAATTCTAACTACCGTTTGCGAGGTAAGTGAATTTTTCATTGTTGTAAATCATTGTACACATGGGTTAGGAGAAAATCATGTGGGTTTGCATGTTTACAAACCATATTTTGCATTTCTCATGGTTTGGGTTTAATTTCATGAAATTTTATAGAATGGGTAACCTTATAGTTTGTTATTTACACCCTATTTTGGTATATACATGTTGGATTTAACCCCTTTATGTGTTTTTTAGTGCAATGGGTTAGTTTTGAAACCTATTGGGTTAAATTTTTACAATCGTAATATTGAGGGATCTCTTTGATACAAGTGTTTTAGAAATCATTTCTTTATTATTATTTATGAAATGATTATAGGAGAACATATATAAAGACATTTATATGATATTGTGATGTTAAAGGTTACTGGAGATAGGATTACTGCGGTCCCAAATAAAAGGGACATCGTACTGTGTCTTCCTATCCTTTAATCTTGGGCTTAAACTCGAATAGAGGTTATTGCGGTCCCATGTAGGGATGTCTTGTTGTGTTTCCTCTTGAGGTTACTGCGGTCCCAAGTAAAGATGTCTTATCATGTTTCCTCTTATTCCGCGCTCAAGGGCCTCACATGACCTGGGGAGGATTTATCAGTTTGAAATACTAATGTTATGGATTACCAGATATAGTGGATGATGAATTAATTATTTATAGGCTCTTCCTTTTATTCAATTTGTGAAATATGTTTTTATGTCATATTTATTTGCTCAAAATTGTTTTAAAACCTTGGTTTACATCTTTGAAAAATGTAACCAACTGAGTTTATACTCATGCCTATTTTAAAACATTTTTGACAGATTTTGAGCAACCTAATGATGACTCTTATAAGGATGCATCCAATCGGGGACAGCATGGGGATTGCATGATGGATATTATGTGAATGTAATATTTTAATTTTATGGCCTATATAATATTTAAACAGCCCGAAAGTATTTTATAATGTATATATTGATGGTAGAACCTTATGGGATTGAATGCCAGCTTCACTTTATGAATGGACTATGGATGGTTTATGATTTTTAGATTAAATTGAACAGGTTTAAATGTCAATAACTTGGTATGTCCTATTTTCAGACGGGACTATGCCAAATTTTCTTAAAAATATTTCTTTAAATTTATGATTTTAATTATAAACCATCCTTGATTTCTATTTAATTTATATTCTATTATGATCATGTCATGGCCTATTTTCCAGGTCGTGACAACTAAGATCACCGTTCCACTCAAATTACTAGCTGTTAGAGCACACATCGAGTTTGCTATATAATTAGCATGTGACACAATAATTATTTGAAATACAAATAGTATAAAGATAGTAATGATTCAAAATAATTTGATTGTTATTACCTATCACATTAGGTTAGAAAATGGCAATGAAATTACAAAGTCAAAAGTAAACTATAATATCCTGAATTTTAAAAATACAATATTTTATTATTTTGGATGAGCTTATGATCCTATGTTATAAACCCCACCCTAAGTCCCATGTACTACACCTATACACTTACACTCCAAGTGACAACACACCTATTCTACCCTACTCCCTACACTACCTAAGCCTACACACCCCATACCTCTAGTCCGGCGCTGCACTCCTATTACTCTATTTCGGCTCTCTTTTCAGATTTTGTCTCCTCCTTTATTTTTATACCCATGCGTGAAGAGACTAGTAGAGAGATAGAGAATGAGAGAGCATAGAGAGAGAGAGAGAAAGGGAGAGAAAGAGAGGAGGGAGATCAGATGGCTTCTGGCTGAGCTTATGGAGCTCTTTCGATGAGGTAAGAACCTCACCTTTCTTATATGTATATATTATGTACTAGATATGTTAATATATGGGTCATTGGGTCGTGACCCAAACCTATGGTCCGCCCACGTGTGGGTGCTGGACCCAATTGGTTAAGTGTCCTATTTGCATGAGGTTTCCTAATTATATTTGGAAATCAAGTCCTACTAGGGTTTGGACTTAAAATAGGAGCACATATATATTGGATGTCTCTCTTAGTGATAAAGACTACAACAATACAGCAGCTTCTATAGTTTTTCTCTCTAGTATTTTCTCTCTAGGATCACCATTGTTGCCTAGTGGATTTGGTAGTGTGGATTACGTAGGAGGACTCTAGTAGTGATCCCTACGGCTATCACGACATTGAGGAGCATACGCGGAGGTCAGATCTGCAGTAGAGGAGCGACCATTCAAGCAGCGGCTACGCGGGGCTTGTAACAACGACCAACAAAGTTCCTCGAGTCTCTTCCGCTTAAGGTACGTCCTTGGACCCATTATTGAGTGCTATATGCAGTAGATATAGCGTATTTACATTAGTATCAAAGCTAAAGTCGTGCCAGTGGTTGCGGACGATGCCTAAGATAGGTTTATAAGATAGCACTAGATACCCTCTTAATGAGGCGCCTTTTGGGCATGATGCCCATAAGGACAAACCCGTGAAGGCGATTTGTGTGCTGGGCCAAAGCGGACAATACCTCGAGGTGCGGGCTGGGCCACGCGTCTTACAATGGTATCAGAGTCAGGGTCGTGCCAGTGCCGAAGTGGGGATGTTAGTGTCCCACATCAATTATGGACGATGCCTAAAATAGGCTTATAAGACAGTGTTGGACACCTTCTTAGTGAGGCGCCTTTTGGGCATAAGGCCCATAAGGACAAACCCGTGAGGCCGGCCAGTGGGTTGGGCCAGAACGGATAATACCTCGAGATGAAAGGCTAGACCGTGCGTTTAACAATGGTATTAGAGCCAGAGTCATGCCAGCGGTTGCGGACGATGCCTAAGATAGGCTTATAAGACAGCGCTGGATACCCTTTTAGCAAGGCACCTTTTAGGCATAGGGCCCATAAGGAAAAACCCGTAAGGCCAACTTGTGGGTTGGGCTAAAAGCGGATAATATCTCGAGGTGAAGGGCTAGGCCACGCGTCTAACAAATGAGACCCACTAGCACTCTCCTTATGTGTTTGAGCATGGCCCTACCATCCATTTAATAGACCAATTTGCTTGATATGTGTTAGCATAGTAGTTATAGGATTAAATGGATGGATTTTTAGTAAAATATGAGTAGAGCTTATGTTTTGTTTGCTCTCTGTGTATAAGATATTCCTTGAGGCATAATGTGTAGCGCGACATCCCCATTTATTTATTCATTGCAGTAGATCCATTGTATTAGGACTTTTGGGAATGTAATGTATTTATTCATGTATTATTTTTGGAGGAATTATGTAAGGGGATGTGTTTTCGCGACACGCATTATACTATGGGATTTTCTTATCATAAGCTCTAATATTTACCAAATGATTCCATATGGGAATCCATGTGTTTATGTGGAGCATGTTATCATTATTATTGTTATAATACTATGGGTAATATGTGTATTTGTTCAAAAAATGATTGGAAAATATACTTCTAACCTACATAATTGGGAGATGATTATGAGCAATAGCAATATTTTTCGATTTTGATTTGTAGGGAGGGATAATGTTTTTCCAATCGGGTTTTCTAAATAAATAAGGGATGTGTGGATAATAATGTCAACCCTTGCGCAATTCTTGAATGTAGTGATGGCAACTAAGAGCCTAGCTATTGAACTAAGTCAGGCTGAGAAACTATTTGCGACTAAGTATGACATATAGCATAGGAAGATCACCTACCTCCTGAATGAAATAGATCTGATTGATACGCTGACCACTTCCATAGATGCCCCGTAACTTCAGGATGGGGCACCAGTGGGAGAATTTCGCCATAGGCAAGAAACCTACCAAGCTTGGTTTAAGAAAGATCGTCGTGTGCGGTATACCATGTTAAACTGTATGCATGATGATCTCATTGGGGAGTATGAGAACTACCCAACTACCAAAGAAATATGGGAACAGCTTAAAATTGCCTTTTGATGGTACATCTACTACTAGACTAAGGAGTCTGGTTCTGAAGTTTGAGATGTATACAAAGGAACCCAAGCACTCGATTACTGAATATCTAAGGACGATGTCTAGTATGATTCAAGATCTTAAGGCTGTTGGGAATGATCTCACTGATGAGCAATAGGTGCAAGCTGTTATCCGATCCGTGCCAGATTCATGGGTGCACATGAAACAGATCATGACGCACAATGAGAACATTAAGAACTTCCAGGATATCTTGCGTCATTGTGAACTTAAGGCGAAACGCCTAGAGGCGACCCGAGCTGCTACTCTTATCGCCCAGAGTGGCAAGTGCCAAAGAAACGTGCCTAGGCATAATGGACAAGGGAAACAGTACAAGCAGTGTGGGGCAAGTAGAAATGCGCCCAAAAGGGCTGGCAATAATGCGCCTAAAGGGGCTGGCAACAAGAAATTCAAGCATGGTGGAAAGAAAGATATGTCCAAAGTGAGGTGCTACAATTGTAACAAGATGGGTCACTTCGCTAGTGATTACACTAAGCAGAAGCAAGTATCCACTACACCTAAGACTCTCACCATTTTTGTATATTCTCATGTTTTAATTGCTCATTCTCTCTGTAGACACCCCATTTTCACCCCCATAAGTTCATTTGGTTAGGTTTAGAAGCATTTAGGAGTCCCTAAGCCTTGAAGGACACATTTGCCCTTTTAAGCCTTAGGAGAATAGGTCATCATTGCATGCATATTTTTGTCTTGTCATTGAGTCCCATCACTTGCATTTAGTTTCTAGGATCATTTTGAATATGTGTGTCAAATTTAGTTCAATTCCAGATAGGTTTGGATAGTTAATTAGAACTTTTGCGACTTGAAGGGCAATTTCGTCTTTTACTTCGTATATTTTCCAATTGACCTCCAAATTTATTTCGGAATGTTCCGTTGATCTTCTAATGATGAAATGAATCTAATTTAAGAGCCAATTTAATTTATTGATAGGTTTTGGATTGATTCACCATATTACCCTATGGCTAATTGACCTTTTTTCGGTTAATTGCCTTGTGAAAACCCATCCACCCTTGACCGTGGTCAGGGATTTTTGGTTCAAGAATATTCTAAACTTATTCTACATTGAATCTTTGAAATTTTGGCTTTTGAATCACTCAAATCGGAGTTAAAATGAAGAATTTAAGTCCGTTTGAAGTTAGGAGTCCGTACCGGGTCAGGAATCCTCGAAATTGAGGAAACCTGAAATCCCTCTCGGGTGACCGGTTCACCCCAACCGGTCCGACCGGTTCACCCCAACCGGTCACCCAAGGCCTCCATCCTGTTTTGTCATTCTTTGAGATTTTGACGGAATAGGACTCTTTTACTTCGATTTTCAGCCGTCCAAAGGTCTTCTAAACCTATTGGGATGTGGTTTTGAGTTGTTTAACATTCATGAGATTTAATTACAGCCCTAGATTGGTTTTATGGTGAATTAATCTCAACCATTGGTTCACATGGTTGGTTGGTTATAAAGAGAGGCTCATTCATCAACATAGGAGACTTTTTAACTCTTTGACACTTCATATTCATAAGAGAGCTAGGGAGAACAAGTTTGCACTCACCTATATCATTTGGAGAAGGCTTTCTACTGTAATTTTAAAGAAGAACTAGAAGGGAACCAAGCCAAAGAGAAGGAAGAACAAAGCGAGGACCTTTGCTTTGTTGTAAGTTTCCTTGCATCCTTTTACGATTCCTTCTTCTTCTACTCCATTCTTTGCATAGTTGTGGTTTAGAGTTGGTTTAGGAATCATATATACTCTATATTTTAGAGTGTATATGATTCAAATAATGTGAAAAAGCATGCTAGTGGAGTAGGATTGTAAATTGCTTGCTGTTAGGATAGTTTCTCTCTTAAGGATAGAGGTACGTTTTGCACAGAAAATTAGTTGATGTGTTTAGACTGTTTTCTCTTCATGGTTCAATTATATGCATGATTTTAAGCATCTTTTGTATAGGACACTTGCTGTGTAAGCCTTGTCTTCATAGGTGTATGGATGATTATTCTTTTCGAGGATAATTATCGTCCTTAGAGGGTGAGGTTGTGCATAGGTGCTTTTTGGAGTGTGTTTAAGTGTATGATTGAGTTCTTTGCATTCTTAGGTATATATTTTATGTAGGATATGTAAAAAAATCATTCATATGGAGTGATTTCTACGTAAAATTATCTCTGGATAGTTTTACTTAAGAAAGCTCGCCGTAAGGATGATTATTTCACATTCTTACATAAAATACTTACCTAAGGCATCAGGTTAGATTTTATTTTCATATTTTGGATTGTCATATGATATTTTCATCATGATAATTCATATTTAGCATGTTTTTGATAGTTTTATGCATGTTAGGGTGTTTAGAGCATCTAAGAGCATACTAGGGTTTTGTTTCTCTTTTGATTTTTGTTCTTTGCATGAGTATTAGGTCATTATATGCATGTTTAGTGTTCTGTCCAGATTTGAATTAGGTCTTCTAATGATGATTTGAGCATGAATATGGTTTATTTGAGCATGATAATTGCCCTATCGAATACATGGGGTGATTAATTCGTGTTTTCTCGATATTTCGGGATAATTTGCATGTGGTAAGTGGTTCATGGTAAGTTTTGTGTGAATTGTTCTCTTCTCCCCCCTAGGGTTATTGTTTTTACTTTGGATTAGAAGTCCTAGGTTTCCAATTTTTATAAAATTCTGTTTTACTTGGAGTTCTATTCTTTTTTGAATTCAAATCATTTTGGAAGTCTATTTGAGTTAGAATTCTATTCTTTCTCAAATACCTACTTTTTCTCAAACTATTTTTGGAAACTCCTAAGTTTTTTAAAACCTTTCTTACGTTGGAAACTTAGGGTTTATAGTTCATTGTAAAGGGAGTAACCTCTTTTCAATCGAACTACGTGGACTTTGATCCTTACATCTTTGTATGTAAGGTACGTAGGCGCTCATTTGATGTTCAAGTCCGCCCTAGGATACTAAGTATCCTAGGTTTTCTTTTTCTCTTTTATCCATTTGTCTATCACATATATTTACTAGAGGAGTAGGATGGACCCATGCTTATCCATTTATCCATCATATACGATTGCTAGAGGAGTAGGATGGATCTATTTCTTATTCTTTATCTCTCTTGCATGCTTTCCATATCTCTTTTATTTGTTCATAGATGTTTACATGCTTTGTGGATGTTTATATGCTTTATGGATGTTCATGGATGAATGTGGATAGTTTATGGATGATTCTTTACATATGCATGGTGACTAATTAGGAAGTAATTGAAATAGCCCATATAAATTCAGAGACCCATTTTGGGGCGATGTGGGTGCCTATAGGATGTTTCCTAGAATCTTCCCACATCGTAACTTAGTCTCCAAATCCTCTCTTGTTTTTTTAAGACCTGCTTTTCCTTGATTGGAGTCATGTGTTTGGTTTTCAAAGGTTTCCTTTTAAAACTATTTTCATGGTTTTCCTTTTTTTCCTTAAAAAATAAGGTGGCGACTCCTTGTTTGTTATGTTTTTGTGAACCTTTTAAAAACCTGATTTTTATTCATTTAAATTTCTACAAGTCTTTTTAAAAGAAGGGTTTCCCCCCAATCGAAACCCGTGGTCACACTCTCCCTGATTGGATTATAGACATAGGAGCAACCAAGTATATAGCAAGAGATCAAGTAGGGTATGTAGATTATCACCGCGTTCCGTCTGGCACACGTAGAGTTTACATGGGAAACAACACTAGTGAAGAAGCTCTTGGAGTTGGTTCTTATCAGCTTCATTTGCATACGATGCGCATTTTACTTCTACACGATGTGTTATATATGCCTGGGATCCAATATAATCTACTTTTTGTTTTAACACTATTAGATGATGGATATTCTTTTAATTTCAGTGGTCATGGTTTGGATATTCTTTTAGGAGGAATTGTTTTTTGACATAGTTTATTATCAAATAATTCTATAAAGTTGATTTGGATGATTCTGTTTACTCTTTATCCTATATTGCGAATGCTAATAAGAATATAGATTCTATAACTTGGCATGCTAGACTTGGACATATAGGATGTGATAGGATAACTAGATTAGCTCGAGTGGGCCTCTTGGGCCCACTCGCTAAAGTTGACCTGCCTGTATGTGAGCCTTGTTTGGTTGGGAAAGCATGTAAGAAGCCTTTTGGTAAGGCTAGAAGAACTACTCAACCATTAGAATTAATTCACTCAAACATTTGCGAATCTATGAATGTTAAGGCACGTCATGGCGCCTCTTATTTCCTCACTTTTATTGATGATTACACGCGATATGGTTATGTCCATCTGATCGCTCATCGATATGAAGCTTTAGATTGTTTTAAACACTTTGTAGCAGAGGTTGAGAATCAGATAGATAGGAGCTTGAAAGCTCTAAGGACAGATCGAGGATGCAAGTATATTTCCAATCAATTTAAGGAATTGTGCGAGGAAAAGATACGTAGACAACTCACTATTCTTGATACCCCGCAGCAAAATGGCGTGACGGAGAGAAGGAATAGAACACTTCTAGAAATGGCTAGATCGATGATAGCGCAAGCTAGTCTCCCTATATCCTTTTGGGGGGATGCCCTTTTGACTGCTGCCTACATCTTAAATAGGGTGCCTTCTCAGTCAGTTTCCTCAACCCCTTATGAGCTGTGGCATGGCAAAAAGCTTAATTTGGGTAGCATTTGCAAACTTGGGGTTCAGCGGGTTTTGTTCACAATACCTTCTATAAGTATGGGAAATTAGGCCCTAGAGTTAGAAAACATTTTTATCCGATATTCCAATAGCTCGAAAGCTTATGTAATGTATGGTGAATACCCTAATGGAGGAATGACTGAAATAGAGTCGCGCAATGTTGATTTCATAGAGAATGATTTTCCTAGCATAGGTGACACTAAAATGGATATTGACTTTTATGAGATAGGGGAAAGTGAAAACATCTTACCATCTTCGAGTGAGGGTGGGGAATTAGTTCCTCATCCTATAGTCGCTGAAGATAGTGGGAGTGGACTTCAACCCAGTGGGAGTGTCCCATAGGGTGTTTTGTAGGAAATTGTCCCACAAGACCACCAAGAATCCTAAGTGCGCAAGAGTAAACAAGGAAATATTCCTCGTCGTCATTTTGAGATTGAGGGGGATATCTTCCTATGTGGTCCTAGAAAAGATGATGAGCCGGCTTCTTATAAGGAAGCGCTTTCTTCTCATGCTAGAGATGAGTGGATAATTGCTATATAGGATGAGATGAGCTCTATGGACAAGAATAAGGTTTGGGAGTTGGTTGATCTTTCACCTGGGCGTAAGACCATTGGAAATAAGTGGGTCTTGAAAATTAAACGCAAGGCAGATGGTTCAATCGACAAGTATAAGCCATGCCTTGTTGCGAAAGGCTATACCCAACGTGAGGGTATTGATTATGAAGATACATTCTCCCCAGTGGTGAGGTTTGCATCTATTCGCCTTATCCTAGCTATTGTCACACAATTGTATTTGGAACTTTTCCAAATGGATGTTAAGACCGCATTTCTCAAAGGAGAACTAGACGAAGAGATCTATATGGATCAACTCATGGGTTTTGAGGTCAAGGGACTAGAGTGCAAAGTGTGCCACCTCAAATGTTCCATCTATGACCTCAAATAGTCATCTAGGCGGTGGTATTTTAGATTCCATGATTCTATTACCTCTATGGGTTTTAAGATGATTGAACAAGACCATTGTGTATATTTGAAACGGTCCAATGGGAAATTCCTTATCCTTTCTTTGTATGTTGACGACATCCTTCTTGCTGGGAATGATATAGAGTCTATAGTCGCCACTAAGAAGTGGCTGTCCTCTACTTTTGAGATGAAGGACATGGGTGAAGCAAATTATGTGTTGGGAGTTAAGATTGTTAGAAATCGTTCTAAGAAACTTCTCGGTTTGTCTCAAGAGACTTACATTAGGAAGATTCTTGAACATTTTTGCATATAGAACTCCAAACCCATTGACACCCCAATGGAAAAGAACTGTACCTTATCTATAGACCATTGTCCTAAGACTGAAGAGGAAAAGAATCAGATGTCCACTACGCCATATACATCTGCAATAGGGAGTTTGATGTACGCGATGATGTGCATGCGTCTAGATATCATTCATGCAGTTGGTATTGTCAGTCGTTTTCAAAGTGAACCTAGACGCGCTCATTAGGAAGCAGTGAAAAGAATCTTTTGATACCTACGTGGAACAGCCGACCTCGTCCTTTGTTACCAGGGTGGAGACTTGAGACTGAGGGGTTATAGTGATGCAGATTGGGCTGGTAAGAAGTTAGGGTGCAAATCCACCTCGGGTTATGCTTTTATCCTTGGAAGTGGAACTATTTCTTGGTGTAGCAAGAATCAAACTTGCATAGCCCTTTCCACAATGGAGTCAGAGTACATAGCATGTTCAGCAGCTCTTTAGGAAGCAGTTTGGTTGAGAAGGTTCCTATAGAGTCTAGGCATTACAGCTCATGCAGAGGTAGCTGTGGTCGTATATTCAGATAGTACGTTAGCCCTAGCCTATGTGAAGGATCCCAAGTATTATGGTAGATCTAAACACATTGACATTAGGTTTTACTTCATTCAAGATATGGTTGCGCATGGGGAAGTTGTCCTAAAGCATATCTCCACTGGCAGCATGGTGGCTGATCCTTTGACTAAGCCTATAGCCAGAGATGTTTTCCTTTCTCACATTAGGAGTATGGGATTACATAGGATTTCATATGTTTAGACAATTCAATTGTAATTGACATTATTACTATTGAGATATGATTCCTTTTTGTTTTAGTTCATGAGTTGTTTATATCATTTGTGCACACATCTTTGTAATGTCACCGGGCTTGAATCGACCCACTCACACGAGTGATTCACCTTGGCGCTGAGTTGGTGAGCAAGATGAGACATTTATATCTTTGGCGCCTAGTTGGTGAGCAAGATATACAGTTGCTATATTATATGTCACTTTATATTGAGCTAAGATGAGATCTCTATTAGATCGATCATGGAGATTTTTCCACAAACTCTATGTAGCCTGCTTCATAGCCGACTGTGAGATTTCAAATAGGCGCTGAAAGAGCGACTGGGCTAGAAAACTCAGGTCAGGCGCTTGAGTAGCGATTGGACTAAAATTCGTATGGCGTTCTTTTGCTTTTACTTATAGTAACATGCTCATGTTTATGAGTTAAACACCATTGCATACATTTCATACTGTATGTGCTTTATGTCGACCGATGGTAGGAATGATGAATGGATCCCTGTTTCATCACTGTGTGAGCCACATAGATCGCTATGATCCAACTTTATGCCCTTTTTTACTTGAGACTATGTCATGAAGAGGATGCTTGATGATGCTACTTTAACGTGTTTTGCAAAGGCTAGGAAACAATTCAGTCTTATGGGGGCATGTCTAGGAAAGCGGTTGAGTTGAATTGATTTGGCAGGAGGGCTTAGGGAAGATGATTTAATACTACACCATGTTTTGTGACTCATTAACTGCACAGCGTCTATGTCGTATTTTGTTATGATATGAGACATGGGTACATTACATATATAGGATATAGCATTGCTTTTATGTTTATATGAGGGATTAGAGAGTGCTTATTTGGTGTTTTGTAGATTGTCTGGGGCATATGCGAGATGCCTTTGAGTGATGCATTCTTGTTAGTTTGGTGATACTTAACATTTACGATCCTATAGTTGTATGTTCTTCTTGTGAGGTCGCACGCTCCATTTTTTGTATGAGGAGATGAATATTGAGAGATAGAGAAATTATAGAGATAACTCACCCTACGTAGGCGAGTGAGAGATGTTAATATATGGGTTATTGAGTCGTGACCCGAACCTATGGTCCGCCCATGTGTGGGCGTTGGACCCAATTGGTTAAGTGTCCTATTTGCATGAGGTTTCCCAATTGTACTTGGAAACCAAGTCCTGCTAGGGTTTGGATTTAAAATAGGAGCATATATATATTGAATGTCTCTCTTAGTGATAGAGACTACAACAATACAGTAGCCTCCATAGTTTCTCTCTCTAGGATCACCATTGTTACCTAGTGGACTTGGTAGTGTGGATTACGTGGGAGGACTCTAGTAGCGATCCCTACGGCTATTACGACGTTGAGGAGCATACGTGGAGGTCAGATTCGCAGTAGAGAGTGACCATTCGAGCAGCGGCTACGCGGGGCTTGTAACAACGACCAACAAAGTTCCTCATGTTTCTTTTGCTTAAGGTACGTCTTTGGACACGTTATTGAGTGCTATATACAGTAGATATAATGTATTTACAGGATATATAGAAGATTTCATTTTCTTGAGTTATCTTTGGACATGATGACTCTATTCTATGTTTTTGGGGTCAAGGAAACCATTTAGAGGTAGATTTGAGATTAAATTAACATAACTTAATATTTTGAAAAATTACAAATTTTTGGGTTATAAACCTGAAACTTTAGTCTTAAAAATGGTTATGATTTTTTAAGATTCTGGATAAACAATTTATATGCGCATCTAGTGCTCCGCGAGAGCTTCGATTCGACACTTGAATCACTGAAAATAGTTAAAAAACGAGGGATATATTAATTATCAAAGTTGGCCTGTTGAACACACGGTGTAACCAAGTTACGCAATGCAACCCGCGAGAGGTTGAAGATGACCCATAAGATTATAATCCAGTGTGGGTGCGCTCACCCACACCCACCGTGTTCTCATGTATTTAAAGACCTTAGGTTAACCTGATTGACTCCAAATTTGACGGGCAGATTCGTTTTGATGAATCCTACCATGTGGGACCCTTGGTTGACCACTTGACCATAGTTTGACCAACTTTAACTTTTGGCCTATTTTCCTATTTTCTAAAATTCTGAAAAATATGAAATAAATTCCAGAAATTAAAGAAAATTTCCAAAAAAAAATAGGAAAATGGTTTCAAAAATTATATTGACATTTCAAAACCCATGTCAGCCAATTTGATTGTATTTTGACTATGTTTAATCATTTTACCAATACCCTATTTTTCTTGAAAAATATCATAAAATGGTTGAAAATTTCCAAAAATTGTAAAAAGTATTCTAAAAATTATTCTGACCTCTTGGAACATTAGCTTGACTCTAGAGAGGCCTTGGATGATTAATTTGAGTATACTTTATTATTTTATTTGATGTGTAAACTTAAATATTATGCATGTGCATTATCATAAGATTTTGGTTGGTCCTTAGAAGGACCTTAGGGCGCATTAGCATGGCATTGGCATCATTGGCGTTGTCACAAGTAGGGACTTGGGTTTGGCTTTGCAAGCGAACCAAGGTAAGAAATGTGACTATCTTCTTATGAAATAATGTGTTTTATCAAGTATGTTTTTATACATCAATGATGAATTTTAGTTTTAAATTGAAAATATGATACATGGAATATAGCATGACGTGTGGTGACATTTAATTGTGAAATTGAGGCATATTGATTATGGCGAAATGATTACTTTATGAAAACTGATTAGAGCATGTTATTGAGAAATATTGTTTAAAACCATGCCTCACATGATCATGAAATGTTTTTGGATTTATGCGGATATTTGGTTCATGATATTATTTTGTGGAGACTACAGGTCTCAGATTGTATCACGCGGGTTAGGGCCTATGGTCCTTGGTTAAGAATACTCTTAGAAGTGAGCAAGTACGGGTCATGGGCCCTTAGGTGAAAGCCCCAGAACCCTCGAGGAAGAACGCTATGCAGGTGTTGGGTATTTACGTGCTTGGCTGGCGTCGGGGCTAGTTAGCTTGAGAGTCAGCGATGGGTGATACAGTTCTTGACCCCTGTTTTGGGGTAAGAACGGATGTTGGATGAATCATGGTTTTGGAACGATGTTTCGATGTGAAATGAAAACCTACACATGATTTATTGGAAAACATGTTTACTACTCTGTGATTTTAGAACTGTTTACTTTAATATCCCATGTATCAACATTATATTATTAGTTGAGAGGTCATATATATTCCTATTGGGTTTTGTAGCTCATTCCTGTATTCAACGCAAATTCTCAGGTAGAGGTTGAGGGTTCACCGTGGGCGGACGCCTGGTTGTATAGATTTGAGGTTGAACCTCGGGATAGCATAATAGCATGGTCCTGGATATTTTTAGATGCATATGGTGCCGAGTACATAGGCATCATCACTATTATTGTCATGTGAATATTTTGGGATATTTAGTCTCAACCTATATACCAGGGATATTGATATTAATATTTTAGGTTCATGCAAACACTTGATATTATGGGCATGATGTATGAGCACGACATTTCATATTATTTTATTTGGATGTTATTGATGAGCCAATATGACCTTTATTATCAAAATTATTTATAGAAAAAAAATACACGTGGATTTTGACCAAGTCTTCCGCTAAATTTTTATCCTCTAATTTGTTCACATGTATAGCTTTCCACATTGACTTTTCAATGCTTGGACCCTCCGGGTCGGGGTGTTACATAAACAAATTTCAGCAAGAAAAAAATATTTACAAATTCAATAGCAATAAATATACATAGCAATTGGTCAAATATTTAAGGATGTCTTCTAATTGTATGACTTTTGTACGTAGTTGGGGTTATGATATTTAAAAAACTTACAATAAGATTTTTATAAAAAAAAATTAAAAAAGAAAAATACATAAAATCTCGCAAAAAAAATTAAAAACATTACATAAAAGGGGAAAAAATAAGAGTACACGAAAGTAACCTACTTCAAAATAACAAACTTTCAATAAGATTATAAAAGAAAAATAGTACATAAAACCTAATGATTTCTTAGTCAATTGTGTTTTGATCTTAAAATCTAATGAGGCCTTAGAGAGAGAAGATTAAGCACATCCAAATGGGAAAGGAGAAGATTAAGAAACCTTTTAAAAAAAAAAAAAAACATTAAACTAACGATACGTGAAATATGCTGTCACACCCCATTTTTGCACCTCTTTACTAAGGCTCATCATCTCATGTATGTTTTTGTTTTGTTTTTGAGTCTAATCACTTCCATTAAGCTTTTAGGGTCATGAGGATAATGAGTATGAATTTTGATTCAATTTGGAATTGATCTTGAAGGTTAATAAGAACTTTTGTGACTTGAGAGGCATAATCATCTTTTAGGTCACAAATTTTTCATTTGACCTTGAAATGATCTCCAAATTGTCAATTGGAGTTCATATTGATGCATATGAGGTATTTCTAGGTTCAAGTTGATGAATGAATGGCTTAGGGTTAAAATGGCTCAATATGGTTCAAGTTGGTTAATTGACCCATTTTCTGGTTAGCTCAAATTGACTCACAATTACCAACCAAATCTTTTTAAATGGACTTCAATTAGTCATTATTTTATCCCTAAAAGTGTTTTAGAAAGTTTAATTTTGGTTTTGGAAAGCATTTGGTTCAATCCTATGTGCATACCTATGCTTTGCAATGGTAGTGCATAGCGGTTAACTGCCTTTGTAAAACCTAACTATGCACTCATAGTTAGTGATTTTGCCCTAAAACGTTTTAAAATGTATTCCTCATCGAAACATGGTCGTTTTGGCTTTTATTTCATCAAAATCGGAGTTAATTTGACCTCTAAAACACTCCTAGAAGGAAAGGAGTCCAAAAAAGGAGAAAATTTAAAGAAGTGCTCGGGTGACCCCCCAGCCTTGGGGGGTTAGCCGCCCAAGCCCAGGTGGCTAGCGCCCAACCTTGGGGGGTCACCCGAGGCCAATTTCCTATTTTTGTGCTGAAGCGGACTTTTTCCAATTTTGACGGACTTGGACTCTTTTGGACGAGTTTTCTTCTAGTTTTTGGTAAATTTTGAGTTTCTTAAGCACCAAGGGAGTCTCTAATAACCCTTGGATTAATTATTAGGGTTTTAATCCTAGCCATTAATTCATCCTAATGAAATTCTATAAATACCCCCTATGTTTCAGCACTAGAGGGCAACTAAGAGCCACTTTATGCATTAAACCTGAGTTTATGATAGAGAATAAGAGAGAGGGAGCTGAAGGAGAGTTGAAGTTCTCGCTGTAGCCTTGAAAAAATTTCATTCAAGTCATTCACAAGTCAAGGAGAGAGTCTCTACAGCAGTAAGGAAGCTTTTCCTAAGGTAAAACCTCTTTTTATTCAAGCTTAAATTAGGGTTTCTTATAGGATAGTGCTATTGCATGCTAAAGTTAGGTTTTTTATCATGTATTAATGCTTTAGTTAGTTAATATACATGGTTTAAATATTGTTCATCATGAGTTATGCATATTTTAGAGCTATTCTATAGGTTTTTAAGCATGATTGTGAGTTTAGGATTTCTATTGTCCTTGTTTAGGTTAGTTTCATATAGCATGTTAGCTTAGGCTTTTTTGTTGGTTTTTCTTCATAGTTGCTGTATATGTATTGCATATAGAATAACTATGATATTTCTTTGCATTCATGTAGTTGATTTTAGGGTTTTTATGCATGTCATGGTTCTAGGATTGCATTAGGGTTTATAAGAGTTCACTATTTCTGCTGCTTGTATGTTTAGTGGATGATTTTAAGCCATAATACCATTCTGTCCAGATTTGCATATTATTATTTTTGCATGGTTTTGAGCACGTGTAAGGGTGCAAATAGGAGTGATAATCGCTTTATTGCATATAAGACCGTTGTTGCTTAAGTTTGCTAATGCTTGGAGTAATTGCATAAGGTAAGTAGGGTTTTAAGGTATCCTAATTCACCTTTTTCTTCCTTATTCTTTCTCTTCTCCCTCCTTAGGGTTGTTTAATATGGACATATAGTATAATTAGAGGTTTCCCTAATTAATAAAATACCTTTTTTATCAAAGTTTCCATCTTGTGGAACTTACTTTTATTTCAAGCTTGGTTTAAATATCAGATTTTCTATCTTTCAAATAAGGAAACCTAGGGTTTTTACCATAGGTTTGTATTAAGTTGTAACCCTATTCTAAATCGAACTATGTGGACTTTGATCCATGTATTCCGTTGCATGATATGTATGCGCTTTGAGGTTTAAGTCCGTTCTAGGATCCAAGTATCCTAGGTTTCTCTCCTCTCTCTTTTTTCTGTTTTATTTTATTTTCTTTATTTGATTGTATGGATGAATGGATGAGATATATGATATGCATGATGTCTTGTGATGATATATGATGATATTTGAGTGGAAAAGATCTTAATTTAGCCCTAAAGAAACTAAGAGACTGAAAGGGTGACATGGTTGCCTATAGGCTGTGCCTAGAACCTTCCATGTGTATAACTTAGCCTCTGAATCCCTAATTTCTATGGTTTCGAAAAGACCGTTTTTGCCTTTCCTTTTTGAAACATGGAGTCATTCAATTGTTTTCTTAAAACAAAGTGTTTTTAGGGTTTTCCTTGTTTCCTTTAAAAAATAAGGTAGGCGACTCCTTTTCTTTTTCAAACCTATTTTCTTTTCAATCATGTGGGCCACTTTTTAGGGTTCATATATGCAAAGAAGTAAAAGGAGAAAAAAAATTTGAGGGAAGTGAAGAATCTTACCAAAACTAGTGGTGGCAGCATTTTTTTTTATTTTTTTATTTTTTATTTTTCCAATGAGAAAGGTGTGAGAGAGGAAGAGACCAAACAACGAAGGCTTTCTTCTAGAAAAGGTAACTGTGTTATACTCCCCGTTCCTAAATTATTGTCCCCTTTTCTTTTTGGGATGTTTCAAAATTATTGTCACATTCCAAAAGTCAATGATTTTTTTATTTCATTTCCTAAAATACCCTTAAAAGAGTATTCTTTCTTTTTCCAATGTTCTGTAAATTTGATGGCAAAATTGGAATGTCAAAATATATATATTGATGTGAAAACATTGCAAATCTTCATTGCTTTTTCTTAAAATAAAATATTTTTCTTTTTGCTTTCTAGAAGTCATTTTTATTTCCTCTAACCAAACAGTGTTTTTTGCTTTTACAACTTTTTGCTTTCAAAAGCAAAAAAGATCTTAAACTAAGTGCAACCAAACAGTGACATGATTTTTCAAAGGAGATGATCAATAAGGAAGGGAGTATCATAGAGATGGTGGGAGAGTATTTAGAATTTGAGATTTTGAATGTTGGAAGTAGAATATTGGGAGAAGGATGCATAGGCAAGAGTTGTAACCGTTTGATGGTTTGAGAATGAATGTGGGAGGTTGAGTTTCAGTTTCCTTAGGAATCTTTGTTTGAAAGACAAGTTTAGCCCTCAATTAGTTCAATCTTAAAATCTAATAAAGCATTTTTAGTATTTTAGTGTGTACATCCAATCAAAACTCCAACCTCTTTCTATAATATAATATATAATAGATATATATAATACTAGATTTCGGAGCATCACGCGTTCGCGTGTGTCAAAAAAAAAGATCTCCCAAAAATAAATAAAAAATTTAAATTCAAAATGAAAAAAAAATGATATTAAGTGGTTAAGGAGAGAGAGGGAATGGAAGGATAGTTATGGTGGGAGGAGAGGAGTGAGAAAAGTATCGTTAAGGGAAGAAGAATATAGTAAGTGATTGAGTTAGAGTTTATTTAGGAGTCTTTATATAAAAAACCTTTCTAACCCCATTAACCTCTACCTTTTTAAAACTGACTCGTTATTTCGCACGTGCAATGCATATGTACTAATTTAGTTGTATCCTCATTTTATGTAAAGATGTAGAGATTTTTTATAAGAGGGGGGCTATTGCCACCACATAAAGTACTCTAAGCCCCCCATTAGTTTACACTTTTTAAGATTTCATGAAAAATATAAAAGGTTTTTATGAAACTTAGTCACACTATTCACTAGAATACATCTTTCTGAACAACTTTGTGAAAGGAAGTTTTTCCAAAATGTATCATTTAAGTAGACTTTTTGGCCATTTACAATCTTTATTTCATTTTCCATGAAAAATGGCCAAAAAGTGTACTTAAATGACAAATTTTGGAAACAAATTCTTCTACAAAGTTGTCTGGAATAATGTTTTCTAGTAGACTACGTAATTAGTTTTCATAAATTTTTTTATATTTTTCTTAAAACTTAAAAAACATAAATTAAGTGGGCGACTTAGAGTATTTTATGTGGTGGCAATAGCCTGGCCCTTTTTATAATCGTATATAGTTTTATTAAACTAATTTAATTATTGATGAAAATCTATAGCGATATAATTTCGGAGAAAGTCAGTTCGTTTCAAAAAAAGAAAAAAGAAAAAAAAGAAAGATATAATTTAGGAGAAAAGCACAAAAAAAAATAAAAATAAAAATTGAGACACGATTATGTAAATTAAGTGTTAGATAGTCTCGTGAATGTCTCAAATAGGTAGCTTATTTTATAGGGTAAAATGCAGAAAACCCCTTCTATTTATACTCATTTTGCAGGATACCCCCTTCTAAAAAAAAACCCAACAAAAAACCCCCTATATTATGCTAGGGGGATATGCCGTTAACGGCGAGGTTAAAAGTCCATTATACCCCTTACAGAAAAAATTAAAAAATTAAAATTTGATATTTATAAATGATTTTTAAAAGGTTATAAAAATTAATTTTGTTTTATATATGAAACGGTGTCGTATAAGAAACAAAAATAAAATTGCTCTCCATTCCTCTCACAAACTTTCCGGTCATCTTCATCGGCGCACACATATACACCACCAACAGCGGCAACAATGGCCCATTGGAGGTGCAGCTGGCAACATCCCGTGAAGGAAGCAGCAGCGACAAAAGTTGCACACTGGAGATGCAGCGGCACGGGCACGGGCACCATCATCTTCACTTCACTGACACCTCTGTTTTTTATCTCCAAATACCCATCTGGAGGTGCAGTGGCAACGGCGACAATGGTGTTGTGGACGAAACCTACGCGTGGGCAACGGCGAACAGGGCTAGAACAGGGCTTTTCCTCGTCTGATCCCGAAGCACTCGATGGTCCGATAATTCCGGCGAATGCTGGAACTCAGTGTTCGACGGTGTGAACTTTGCCGGGTCTTGCTCAAAAAGTAATAGTCACAGACGAAATCAGGTAAAACCGAATCAAAGATCGAAACTTGAAATTCAAATAGAGAGGAGAAGAGGGGTGGGAGTGATTGGGCATTTAGGGTTTTTGGTTTGGTACAATTTGGAGGCGGAGTAGAGGCAGCGATCGCTAAGCTGACGGATTGTAGTTTGAAGCTCGTTTATGCAACTCTCTTTTGAACTCATCGATGGCTTCCCTCTTCTCTCTCTCTCTCCCTCTCTCTCTGTATTTGCTCTCTTTGGATGGGCTTGGTAGAGGAAAGCCCCACGATTTTGGCTCTTTGGATTCGAGAGAGGGTGGTCTGGTTCTTCCGTTTGCGTTTGAGTGAGGGTCCAGCGGTGCTACGATCATGGAAATCGGCATGAGGCAAACTAGAAAAAGGGAAAAATAAACCCTACACATTTTCGTCTCTGCAATCAACCCACCACGGCAATATCTTCTCTTGCGTCGATTCCATCCCTGGCGACCATCTTCAGCGTCGTCTGAATCTAACCAGATCTCCTTACCGTCGGATTTGCCGGCGAATCCTCGCCATTAAAAGCCCTTCTGCCGGCGAAAGCTTTCCGTAAAAAAATATTAAAAAATAAAAAAATTGCTGAAGACCGTCGTAGTCTTCGTGAGGCAACATGAACTGCCACCGTGAAGCCTTCCCAACTGTCATCAACCCACCATCGCACCCTCATCGTGATGGTCACGTCGATTCCATCACCGGTACGCCAGTTTGGCAGCTTTGGCTGGTGTGCTTCGCCGGTGAAGAAGGAAGAGAGAATCACGTTATGGTCACGTGATGTCCTTTCATTAGAGCAAAGGGCATTTTTGTCTTAAAATCAACAAATAACATCACGTGATGGTATTCCGTTAGTTTCTTTGACGGCAGATGGATGGTAGGGGGTAAATTGTCAACCCTAGACAATATGAGGGGTTTTTTGTTAAGTTTTTTTTAGAGGGGGGTATCCTGCAAAATGGGTATAAATAGAGGGGGGTTTTTTGCATTTTACCCTATTTTATATATATTTTTTTCTCTTTAAAATTAGATAATGTTTAGCATATATTTATGAATCATGAGTTCTAAAACAACCTATTTGAATCAAAGCTGAATGTCTAAATCTTTTTTTTTTCTTTTTTAAGATAATACAATCTAAATACACACATTAAAGTGCTAAGACTAAGGTAGAATCCAAGCATGCACTTTAATAAGGTTGGTTGAATTTTTTAAAAAGAGGTGACGATGCCTTAAGTACCTATATACACACCTATATTTAACTAATGTAAAACTTTTGTTCATTGTTTTTTCTTTCCAAGATAATATACCTAAATGGGAAATGTTATGTATAGCACTATGTGTAGCACCAAAATACAGTACCTTATATGACACTAAGTGTTTGGACCAAAACTATTTTAATTTATTTAACACGTCTCTTTTTTGTTGATGTGAGTTGGGGCCAAGTCGTTGGCCTTGAAACTCCTGTGAAGTATGGCTTTTCCTCAAGAAATTGTTCTCTCAACAAAGCATCGGACCTTCTTCGTTTACAATTTCAAACCATCTACACGGGGTGCTATACGAAGGGTGCTTCGTATAGTATCATTTCAACTTGCTTCAATTTTTACTCCTTTTTTTTTTTTTTTTTTTTTGTGATTTTTGTTATCTACTTATTTTACATTTAGCCATAGAAAAAACATATGTGCGCATTGGAAGAGTTTGCCCCCTCAAAGTAAAAAGCTTATTTTCCTGGCACTTCTCTTAATTCTCTCTTTCTTTCTTCTCTTAACCCTTTTATCTTTTCTTTCCCTCTGGTTTTCCTCTTGATTTCATCAACCTCGAATCAGAAACCATGGCTAAAGACCAAAAAACAAAAAACAAAAAGGAAAATGTCATGGCCAAGCCGCTACCCCAATTCTTAACCTCACCATAGTAATTGTTCATCTCCCTGCCATTTTGATTTCAAACTCACAGTCCCAAACACCACTACACACGAAGAACATATCATAACACCAACCCAAAATTTAACCCCTTTGCACTCAGATCGAACCTCAACAATTCCCTGGTAGATCCACCATCACGTACGCCACCCCGTCTTCTCCTTTGCCAGTACAAAGGATGGTGATGAGACTCTCTTCGAATGGAGATAAAAATAAGAAGGGATGATAAAAAAAATTGAACGTATTGGTATTGGAAAGTGGAAAGGATGAGAACATAGTAGTTTTAGATGCTTGGAGTCTATTTAATTATTGGTATACGGTTAATACATAAAGGGGGTAATATTGTCTTTATGGCTTTTATTAGGGGTAATATAGTCGATCAAAAGTTTTTATGAGATACAATAGTAAATAGTATGACGGTTTTTTGATACTTCACCTAGTACATTAAACCTAAGTTCAAAACGTTTTCTATATTAGTATAGAAGATATATATAATAGATACTAGATACTAGATTTCGGAGCATATGTTTTGCTTGAGCAAAAAAAAGAAAAATATGACAAAGATCCTCAAAAAAATAATATTGAAAAAAGCTATAAAAAATAAAAATTTGAATTCAAATTCAAAACAAAAATTGATATTAAGTGATTAAGGAGAGAGAATGGGAAGATAGTTATGATAGAGGTGGGAGAAGTAACGTTTAGGGAAGGAGAATGAGAGGATAGTGGGAGCACACACGTTGTGTGTGGAAAAAAAAATAAAAATAAAAATAAAAATGTGACAAAGATCTTCCAAAAAATAATATTTAACAAAAGTTATAAAAAATAAAAATTTGAAATCAAATTCAAAACAAAAACTGATATTAAGTGGTTAAAGGAGAGAGGGTGGGAGGATAGTTATGATAGAGGTGGGAGAAGTAACCTTCATAGAGGAAATGAGAGGATAGTAGGTGGTTAAGTTGGAGTTAATTTAAGATTCATTGCTTAAAAGACATTGGTAACCCCGTTAACCTCTATCATATTTAAAACTGTTAGGGACTTTTTGATAATCTACTTTGTACATCCAATCAGAAATTTAAACGTTTTTTTTATTAATATAAAAGATTTCTTGTTTAAAAGACGTTTGTAACCTTGTTAACTTCTATCATATTTAAAACTGTTAGAGACTTTTTTGTAATCTACTCCGTACATCCAACCGAAAGTTCAAATATTTTTTTATATTAGTATATTAGTATATATATTATATATATATATAGAAGTATGGGGATAATGATTAGATAAGCACGTATTGATATAAGTTATATCAACACCCACATTGAGAGTTGTATTTTGTGTATCAGTAAAATATGAGATATATATTTTGAATCAATGTAAGGGATACAACCCTCAATGTATGGCGTTGATATAACTTATATGAATGTGTTGATGGGATCATAAGTGGAAGTATAAATATAAATAATATAGATAGAGATAGAATAGGTAATAAATAAATAAATAAATAAATAACTATATATATTTATATATTTATTTTTGGTATAAAATATCCTCTTTTGATTTGACATGAAAAGACTCACTGTAAATAACCAGCAACTAAGTTACAGGAGAGGAACCATACCCACAATTTGAAAAAACCGCCATCCGAACGTGTTGCTTCATCTCGACGAGTTCCAGAGGGCGTGAAGTGCACGGTTTGGTTGACGAAAAAAACGCGGCGAGAAAAACGGGCTTCCACGCAATTTGCCGCCATTTTCGGTGGTTGTTGCTGGTGGGTTTTTCTCCTCCCAAATAACAAAAGACATCTGAAGAACCTCTTTCTCTCTCCACTACCATGTCCCAACCCCTCCTCTTCTGATCCTCCGATTCGTCTTCTTTCGCTTCTCTTCCTCAGGTAATCTATACCTATACATACATGTATATGATTTGTTACGGCGTTTTACGATCTCTTTCTTCTGTGTGTGTGTGTGTTTGAGTGATAATGTTTGTGGGTTTGGCGATTTTGAGGGTTTCATTATGATTATTGTTATGCTGTGTGTAATTCGTGTCATCTGTTTCTGAATATCGTAGGCATCGTTTGGTTAGCATTTTCAAAAGTACTTTTATTGCTTTTGAAAGGAAAATTTGCTTTGATCTTTTCTGAAAAAATGCTAGAAAAAACTTATCTTAGAATGCTAACTAAATCAGAACTTAATTGTTAAGGAAAACACTTAAGGATACCGTGTTCTGTGAGTATTTTGTTGCTAAACCTTTCTTCCGCATCTCATTGAATCATGAATGTGTGGCTATAAAGTAATTTCCAAGGCCCAAACGCTAACAGCTAAACAAAAGAAGCCACGAAAGGTAGAAACCATAGAACTTTAAGAGTGGACAGTGGGAACCTAAGCTGCCCATGTAATACTTACAACCAATAAAAACACTTGAATGATATTATTTTAACTAAAAGGACTTAAAGTCTCTTATTCAGCTTATCAGGACGGACGAGGAACCATAAAGAAGAGCAAAAATGCTACTCAGAAGATGCTTTTAACTCCCTCTCCTATGCACCTCTTTGGAATTCCTTGAGAGAAAATGTAAAAATAATTAAAAATCAGAGTTTGAAGATCCGTGGAATTTGAAAGAGATTTGGATAGATCCTAATTAGAGGAACAACATAGCTCCTCCAACTGAAACCTCATTTAATCACCTCTTCTCACTTTGTAGTTCACTCCCTAATGAATTTGGAGATTGAAGTTTAGAGACCACATTTATAGGAACCAACCACCTCTCCAATAAGGAAATACCATGTTTTACTGCAGTCAATGATTGCCAACGACCGTTCCTTCCTCTCTGAACCTATTGCAACAATATACGCCTGACACTCAATCTCCCTTCCACTGTAAAACATTAACCTTTACTATAATCCATCAGGTAACACTTAAACTCTTGATTTCTTTTATGCCTTTTAATGAGTCCCTCTGAGCCCTTTTGAATACAATAGCAACTTCCATTGGATTGACTAAAATGGAAATATGGTAAAGTGAAAGCTTATACAGAAAATTCTGTAGCAGGGTAGTCTACTAGTCTTCCATGCTTTGAAAAAATATTTATCCTCTAAGTGGACATGCAACCCCATAGGAAGCCCAAAATATATGGCAGGAAGAAATATCACCTGGTACCCAATTACTAGAGGGTTCTTGTAGATTGGACACCTGCCAACAATGAAAAACTCATTCTTTTTAAGATTGATATTTAGCCCAGAACACTACCCCATAACGATATACATGATTTGCCTAAACTGATTATGAGACACCCTACAGAGAATAGATATCATCGTCGACAAATTGAACATGTGTTATAAAGCGATTTGCATCAGCTATTATAAAGCCCTCAAATAAATTTGACTTTTGCACCTTGACGACCAACCTGAACCAACTTAAGTCTTCACACACCAAGCGAAGAGGAAGTAAGATAGAGGATTCTTTTGGTTGATACCCCTAAGACTTATTAAGAACTCTGAGACTGTCCCATCAATCTCAAAGAAAAAAGGTAGGGGAAAATTAGACTTTTCAATCAATTTTCTCCGTCTAACACTGAAATCCATCCTGTGCAGGTGCTAAACATGATCATAGTTATTCTCCATGTGAACTTTGCAAGCCACGCCTGATATATATATATTAAGTCTCTATGAATTGATGATTTGATGCACTTATTAGAAATAAGTACGCTTTTATAAATTTATCTTCCTTGAGCAAAATCTACTGAGAAAAATTAAATTGATGACAAAACATTTTGACACATTACAGTATATTTAAAGTTCAACTTAGTTTTATAAAGATTCTATTTGCATAAACATACTAATTGTAGCTAATTTGGAACTTATTTGTTGCATATTCAACAGAATCACTCAATATAAGAATCACACTTTTAATCAGAGGTGAAGGGGTCAGACAGGGTGTGTTACTGTGTTATATTCCGGCCTCTCTTTTTGTTGTATCAAATGAACCCCTTCAAGATTCTTTAGTAGCCTTGAGGCCTGGGGATCCTCGTTTGCTTTCCCCTGTAATTGTTGCGTAAGTTTTGTCTAGAATGATATCTAGTGGTCTATGTAGGAATAGTCACTGTTTTTTCTCCTGGAAATGGAACTCTTACGGTCTCCCACCTAGAATTCATTGGTTTTTGTTAATGCACCCTGTGATCATTTAGCTACATGGGGTGCATTTTAGATGCTTTGAAGCTGTATTTGGCATAGGGATCAATCTTCGTGTGAGTGATTATGGTTTCTAGGTTGGTAGATAAACTGGATGAGTATGCTGTATGCTAGATATGCTCATATGCAATTTTCTTCTTTCCTCCTTTTTCTCGCCTCGGCCTTCCATTTATAGTTTAGTGCATTTCATGAATTATTTGAGATAGTCTTACAGAAAGAATGAAGAGCCGGATTTTATCTGAAGATGCTATTATTTGTCCATGAGGCATGCTTACCCTTCTATAGAGCACTTGTAAAATCTTCACAGCTGTTACCTTTCCCATTTTCTTATTATATTTGGAGTTGGTGAGAGCTTGAAAGCCATTTAGGGATTTCCTCTGAACAGAAGGATGCTCCCAAATATCACTTGGTGAGCTGAGAGAAGGTTATTTCCCCTTAGGGATGGCAATCTTGGTATTCGCCCTGTCATCCCAATTTACAAAGTTTTTTTTGGCAAATGACTTTGGAGACTGAATATTTGGTGCCCTATTATTCTCCCTAAAATGGGAGTATGGTTAAGTGGAATTCTAATGTGGTCTAGGTTTTTTCTTGGAGAAAGTCATGTTTTAGATTCGTGGAATGAAGGTTCTAGACTCTTTTTGTTATTAACATGATATCCTTCCAAAATGCTATGTTCAGTTAATGAAGAGAGGGGAGTGAGACTAAGTTCTTTCTGAAGCATGCACAGATATGGATTCAAAAGGAATATATTCTCTATATGAGATGCCAGTATACCTGAGACCAATGATTGATCCGAGAGAATTAGACTGGCTTATCTGAGTTGAATGAAGCAGGAATAGTTCCGTTAGGTCTAATCCTGAGGAGTGATTTTAGTGCTTCCATCAAGCGAAGAACTAGGGGATTCCAATGGCTTAGTTCTTCCCTGCTTTATAGAATGGGAGCTTTGAAGAAAACTACACTGTGCTTCTGCAATTCAATGATCTTTGTGACTTGGCTGTCAAGGTAATGGGTGAGATGGTTCAGTGGAGGGCCCCTTGTCATGTTGATTTTCCACATTAAATTTGGTAAAGAGTCAAATCTTGGTTATGTTGGTGTGTTGGAGAAGCCTATCTCAAAGATCTCTTCCACCTTTTTGTCTTTCAGCAGTTGATCTTTTCTTACTCTCATTTGTCCTTAGCAGTTGATAGATATGCCTTGGTTTCTCATTATTTTTTGGGTAATGGTGGTTCTCTCTTGTGGTTTCAAATTTTCAGGAGGATTTTAAATGATTATGAGATTCAAAATCAATTGACATTTTGGTCTTGCTTAATGACAAGTTTTTTGGGTCTTTTGGTATTGCTTCATGAGAAATCTTCTGGGAACATGGTAATAGCTTATGCTGGTTCTCGAATAGGAAAGATCTTTATCAATTTGCTCCTTATTTAAATCCTTGCATCTGGCTGTGGATGTTTTTTTTTTTTCTTTTCCTTTTACAAAAGAGTGTAGAGTCCTTGTCTCCTCTAAAGTCCCCCCCCCCCCTTTTTTTTTTTGTTTTCACAGCCTTGTTAGACAGGATCCTAACTTTATTGATTAAATCGTAGAGGAATGGTTTTGGTTAATGACTTACTATGAGCATGGTTGATGAGAGATTAATTGGCTATTATTCATTGCCTGAGTGCTCGCGGCATTTGGTCCTTTCTGATATTTTGGTTGGGTGATGTCTTATACTCTCCTGCTTCTGTGGGGCACCTTCTTTTTGTTGGATTTTTAGTCCTCTTAGTGTAGAAGAAACATGTTGTGGCGTTCATCATTCTATGCAATTCTTGGGACTATTTGGAATTTGAGAAAAACCTGGATTCATTAAAGGAGGCTTGCGGAGAACAAGCTTAGGTTTACCTTATTTAGTTGGACATTGGTTAGGGTGTTAGGAGGGCGAGTTTCTGTATCGACCTGGGTGTTGTGATTCTTTATTATCCTGGGGATGTCTTTGTTTTCTTGTTTTGTAGTGGTGCCTTCATCTCCCACTTGCTATATATTTGTATGTATTTAAATATACAATCTATGTGTATCAACCAAAAAAAAAAAATTACTGTGATAAAAAAAAATCCAACTTCAAATCTGTAATTTATGCTCTCTTAAGCAATTTGTTATTTATTTGTTAATTAAAAATAATAATTACCTCATGTAAAGAATAACATACAAGAGGTGAGATGGAATTAGGAATTTGCGCCCATATATACCCCATCGTTAGACATGAGTTGATAGATCATTCCCCCAGTATTGCAGTTCATATTTAAAAAATGCATGACAGCATGTGTGTTGGGGCATAATGTATTATGGGCTGAATTCTTTGGATCGATATCCATGATGCATGAGATCAGAATCCTACTTTAGGCCATTGTTTTTCTAGCAAATACAGTTCTAACTGGTATTGGTCTGGAATTACTGTTTTGCTTTTAAAATAAGTTTTATTCTAAAATGTTGAATTCTTGGGCTTAATTTCTGAGATGAGTGCTTGGGCGTGTGAGTGTGTCATATAAATCTTGATTGGGTGTTCTTTTTTTGGCTAGTATAATAATTTTTTTGTTGTTGCAGCCAACTCATAGACCGTGCAGTCTGTAGGAAAAAGAACATGGGTCATTTTAATTAGGGGAAATTAGCAATAACCCCTATTAGGGGACTGCTTTTAACAAAAAACCCACCATAAGATTTTTTAACTCCAAAACCTCTTTTTTAAAAGATTCTTTAAGCAAAAGGAAATATTTTTTTCAAAATGCCTGTTTTAGCCTTTTATATTTACAACCCTATTCATTTACGGGAAGAAGGGAGGGGGGGAGGGAAAGAGAGAGAGAGAGAGAGAGAGAGAGAGGGGGGGGGGGAGAGGAGTGGTAGCAACGGTTGAAGAGGGGAGGCGACGATGGCTATGAAGATCTGGTTTTGAGGAAGAAGAAGAAGAAGCAGACGAAGTAGTAGAAGAAGAAGAATGGGAGAGGAGGCATTGGACTATAGTATTAGATCTGAAAAAGCAGATCAACCTTCTTCTTCGACGGCGACCGAACTTCTCCAACCACCATCCCGGATGTCGTCATCATCTTCTTCTTCTTCTTCTTTAAACTCCAGATCTGGTTTATTTATTTATTTGTGCCTTTGTTTGAAACTGCAGATATGTTAATTTTTGGGGTCTATGATTTGTTCGGAAAAACCTTTTGACTATTTTTCTTATTCCAACAGCATATTGGTACTGTTGCACACTATTTTTTGTAACAGTGCAATTTGTAGTTGTGTTTTTTAATATGGAATAGTATGCTATTACTGTGTAATTACCATTTTCGAGTTAGCACGTATCTGACAGCATGCTTTTGTTTCGCCAAAAGTATCATGTTACTATCTATAGTACTATTTTGAGTTTTTTTCCTTGGAATTCATATTTTTTGTTTCAAATAGTATGATGATATTGTCACCTATAGTGTTTTTTATAACACAAATAGTAAACTGTTATTATGTGGTGTATAATTTTTCCCAAGCTAGCAAACAACAGTAAATTGATACTATTGTATGTATGAATTTTATAAAGCAAACAACAGATACTATTGTATGTATAAATTTTATAAAACACACAACAGTAAATTGATACTATTGTATGTATAAATTTTACAAATCACACATAGTAAACTGCATGTTATTATTAGCTATATAAACGGCATGTTTTTTCTGGAATTGAAATCCCTAAATCTTCAATTCGAATTTGGGAAGCACTCTGGGACACTTGAAAGAGAGAAAAAAACCCTATAATTGACTTTTGGTACGGTGCGAATGATGAAATGTGACTTTTGGAAGGTTTTTAGTGCCGTTTCTTCTTCTATATATATTCTCGCCGGAAAAAATGGGGCGTGGGAGAAGCCTGATTTTCGGATGGGGGGGGGGGTGTGAAATGGCACATTTGTAAATTAAGGTAAGTTATTAAAACAAGGGTGTTTTAGTCCTTCTACTGTCAAAAGGGGTTTTCACCAAACGTTAGTTATTGTGGGTTCTATTGCCTAAGAACTCTTATACATGGGGTTTTGGCCAAAATTCCCTTTTAATTATTCAGTCAAAGGGGAGCATGTGCTTTTGAGCTTTTCTATGAATGGAAGGTTTTGTTTTGGACAATTGGAAGTCATTCATTAGAGAGACAACCAACAATCATGCAAGCATTTATCCCTTTGTATTAGTTGCAAACAGGGAGCATTCAAGAATTTCTGTTTGGTTCCAAAACCTTGTAACTGAACTGTTAGCAGGTTTTGGTTCAGTATGGATTCTTGTTTGTAGCCCAACTATAAAAGGAAAGAGGACACATTTTCACATCTATGTACTAACGTACTATTACTTCTTGTACTTTTATCAAATTGAATCTGCAGTATGTCCATTAATAGACATGAATTGGAATCTATTCATTTATGTGAGTGTGTTTTAATATATATTTATTTATGTGCTACAGAATTGATGCCTGTGTGTGCATGTATATATAAATTTATATACATATTTATCTATATGATTGGTGTTTAGTCTGATTCCATTTCCATTTTTGATGTTTCAGCAGAGGACGATTGTTGGATCAGTTAAATCAAAGACTGGGGATCTCTAAGTGATGGTTTTGTGAGGATGCATGTAGGAATCCATGTTTGATTTTTACTGGATGCTTGGTAGTGAAGAAAAGAGGCTCTATATCTGAAATATGAGGCTTTTCATTTCAGTAATAAAGTTCACAAGCTTTAATATTTAGACGTTGGTCATTTTAAATGACTGAATCAATCTTCAAAATGCTAAGGAAGAAGATTTGTTTCTGTCTTCAGTTGTTTCCTGCTGGTGCTTGGGCTTTTGTGTGTTAAATAATTTATCTGGCATGATTTAGATGTAACTTTAGAAACAAAGTTTCGAAGTATTCATGTGGACAGTACGTGCTTTCCATCTTGGCCTTTTTCGTCTATAATTGTTTCACCTTGCCTTTATGCAAACTTGTCCAAACCCTCTGGTTTTGTTTTTGTTTTAAAAAAAGGATGGATTCTGTCTAAACTTGTCCAAACCCTCTGGTTTGCATCCATTGATGATCCATGGACCTTTTTTGGCAAGAATGAGACACATTCATAATTTGGTGATTGCCTAGTCTTAAAGTCCCAATGGGTAGTGACGTCAATGCTCCCCAGAAAAATAAGGATAATGGAGATGGAATTTATGGGGAAACTGTATTCTTACATGGAGAGTTAGATTTGTTGATTTTAGAAGCTAAATCTCTTCCGAATATGGATTTAGCTTCGGAAAGAATAAGAAGATGTTTCACTATGTTTGGATCTTGCAGACCTCCTTTTGGCAAGAGTAAAAAGCATTCAGGCAGGCATTCAATTATTACTAGTGACCCTTATGTGTCTGTTTGCCTTGCAGGGGCTACAGTTGCTCAAACTAGAGTAATTGTTAACTCTGAGAATCCTTTGTGGGATGAACATTTTTTTGTACCAGTTGCTCACCCTGTTGTGAAAGTGGAATTTTATGTTAAGGATAATGATATTCTTGGGGCTGAACTTATTGGAGTGGTAGGGATACCTGTTGAGAAAATCCTCTCAGGAAATACAGTCAATGGTTGGTTTCCTATCATTGGCCCTCATGGGAACCCCTTGAAACCCTATCCTGAATTGCATGTTTCTATTCAGTTCAGGCCAGTTGGAGAAAACCCTCTGTACAAGGATGGTGTTGGTGCTGGACCAGATTACTCAGGAGTGCCTAATACATATTTTCCACTCCACAAAGGAGGGAGCGTGACTCTCTATC
The DNA here is from genome assembly GCA_039720395.1 of Liquidambar formosana. Classification (NCBI taxonomy): domain Eukaryota; kingdom Viridiplantae; phylum Streptophyta; class Magnoliopsida; order Saxifragales; family Altingiaceae; genus Liquidambar; species Liquidambar formosana. The sequence continues at coordinate 8,216,671 of CM077823.1, read as the reverse complement.
AGGATGCTCATGTGCCTGATGCAATGCTACCTGAAATTTTACTTGATGATGGAAAAGTTTTTCAGCAAAATAAATGTTGGGAAGACATTTGTCATGCCATCTTGGAAGCTCACCACCTGATATATATTATTGGGTGGTCCATATACCACCCTGTTAAGCTTGTGAGGGAGCCAACAAGGCCATTACCTGCCGGAGGAGAGCTTACCCTTGGAGAATTGTTGAAGTACAAATCTCAAGAAGGGGTCCGTGTGGTTATGCTAATCTGGGATGATAAAACTTCGCATGACAGATTTCTTTTGAAAACGGTAATGCTCATTACACCCAAATAGATTTTGCTTCTAGTTTAGAGCAACTGGTCTCAACTGTTCGATCTTGAGAACGGCTACTTTGTACCAACCAAAAAAAAAAAAAAAAGGTTTGGACAGTATCCAGCTCACCCCTCCCAGGATCTCATTTAGCAGGACCAACACTGGATAATGGCCTTCTTTATGGCTTTTTACGTAGACAGACCAATGGATGGAATAGTAAATACACTGTTGACATCATATATACACAAACATACTTATGTGCATTGTAATTGATTCTGCGCTTGAATGCAGGAAGGTGTCATGCAGACTCATGATGAAGAAACTAGAAAATTTTTCAGACATTCGAGTGTCCATTGTGTGCTTTCTCCCCGTTATGCCAGCAATAAGCTTAGTATTTTCAAGCAACAGGTATGGAACGCTTTTATTTTATTGGACAGTAGAACTGTGTTGTTGCCTTTTAAGTTAATTCATTGTTTAGATAGAAACTTTTACATTCATGATGGATCTTTTATCTATTACTTTTGTCTTTCTTTTTTTTTTTTTTCTTTTTTTTTTTCCTTTTATTATAATAAATTTCCATTTGATTAACAATTTGATAATTGACTCGTGTCGTATCATTTTTATAGGATTTAGTATTTCACATTCTGCTTCACTGATTTGAGTGGCTTTTCTAGTCCAGGTTGTGGGAACCCTTTTTTCGCATCATCAGAAGTGTGTGCTTCTTGACACTCAAGCTAGTGGAAATAATCGGAAAATTACTGCTTTCATTGGTGGTCTAGATTTATGTGATGGCCGATATGACACTCCTGAGCATAGGCTATTTCATGATCTTGACACAGTCTTTGCAAATGACTTTCATAACCCTACATTTACGGTAAGTGATTATTATTCTTCTCCAAATCTCTTTTGAAATCGCTGCTTTTTACATTGCATGTGTAGTTGAAATTGGTTGATGCTGGAATTTGATACAACATATAATGTATGATAGTGTGAGATATAGTTGTTCCATGGTTTCATGACTTTCATCTGAGCATCAGGAACTAATGTGGCATTGTTAATATGACATTAATTTGCCAAATGTAATGTAATCTACTTGTCAAACACATATCCTGTAATGCTTTTGTAGGCATTAAGGAATATGTGCGCATGAAAAGTATTGATTGTCCCATCAAGGAGTTTGGCTGAGGTATTAGCAAACTGTATTTCACAAGAATTAAAGATCCCTGTCAAGAAACCTACTTGAAATTGTGGGAAACTGGAGTTATTATTTCAGAAACAGAGGTTTCTTCTTTGCCAGTGCCTACTTATTTTACTTTGGTAGGAAAGTTTTCTTCAGGAAGACCAATGTTGTATGTGATCTGTAATTTTATAATGCATCATATCTGAGTCTGTTTGGTGCTTGTTGTTGGCCTATTGGATCCTCATCATCATTTTACAGATGTTTTTTCAATAATATTTCCTTTTTGTTTGGTTGAGGAAGATTTGGAAGGTTAGGGGCCATCACAGGTTCACATGTAGAGTGTTTAAGTGGTTTGCATAGCATAGAGTGGATAAAGTGTCCCCTGTCTTATGAGTTATTACTTCCGAAAGGAAATTATGTATGAAAGGAATCGATATAGAAAACTAACAGCAGAAGCAATCATGTATAACAAAATATTTTATTTCATTCCTTATTCTACCAAGATCAAACTGTGGTCTTTACAAGATTTACAATTCTTAATCTACAAGAGAAGACACTTACTTTAAAAGCCTTAAGACGTATATTAATTGATGTTGTTGATTGTGTAGACTCTAGAGTAGCACATGTGTCATGCCTCCAAGATGTATCCACACCAAGTCAAGCTCCTAGGGTCCTTAAATTATTCTTCATAGAGTACAAGAAGAGAGGAGAAGAAAACAAGGGAGAGAGAGGGCTTTGAGGTGTATGCCCACTATGAGCGAGCATGTGCTAGCATGCTATAAGGCCTCTCTTATATAGTGGCCGGCCATTTAGGAGAGAAACCCAATTTAGGGATTTCATGCAATTTCCTAAATTGCCCCTTAAGTCCTTTATTTAACACTTAATCAAAAGTATACTCAAATTAACCATTAATTTGAGTTTTTCCCCCTCTCTAAAAACCTAGAATGCTCCTTGACTTATGGGTGTGTGACCCCTTGGGTTCATATCATCTAGTAGTAGGCATTGGCACAAAGGGTGTCTAATGGAACACTTTTTATTTGTGTCCAATTGGAATTCTTTTCAATTCCTTAGTTAACAATAACTCTCTTATTGTCATTAAGGCTTCTACTAGTCATGATTAACATCTCACAATGGCTAATGACGTAGCCTAGATGAAGTGAAGGTAAATTAAATGAACCTTCAGTTACAAGTATGGTACAATTATATCCCTCCATTAGCTAATGTTCCTGAAGTAAACTAATAGGATACGGAAATCTGTCAAATCCCTAGTTTGATACTTAGTAACCATTCTCATATATCAACTCATGTAGGTGCACTAAAAAAACTCCTTTTCTAAGTCACCTTGTTGTGGTCACAAACTTACTTAAGTTATATCTGAGAATGTCGTCACATAGGACATTTCCTATTTTTACAAAAAGTGATGGATCTTTTGTTGATCACTCATTTCATCATTTGCCTCCATACATATTTCATTAGAGCCAATAAATACATGTAAATTCCATGGTTAGGATATATACTATGTATCATCAAACCTTATTGCCCCATGCACAAGACATCCATGGTGTCTTAGGTCAAAGGATTACTTGGACCACTGTAACTATGAACTGTTGATTAACAGGTGAGTAAAATTCCATTCAGTATGATCTAGTTTAGTTGGCCACATTTAGGGTACTTATTCTCTAACAAGCACATACATGTTTGCTTTAGTGTGTCTATATAGATGGCCTAACTAGCCATCCTCCTAATGAGCAAGCGTAATGTATACTAGTCCTATGGTTCATCACTGTCCATCATGATAAACCTTCAACTAGGAATTAGTTAGGAATTAAGTACAAAGAATATGAGTCTCCATATTACAACACTTTGTGATCTCATCTTTTCCACTCTCATTCCATGTACATATCATGTAAAAATGATAATATAAACATGATAGAATTGCCCTTTAATAAATAATAATAATTTAATGAAAGCAATAAATGAAATCAAAGACTGTTCATGATCCTAATGCATCATTTCTATTATTGGATTTAGGGCATACTACTAACAATGCATAGGATTTGGCTGCTGTTTGGAAAAGCATTTGGATTGATGGGCTGATATTGTTGATGTGTCGTTCTGTTGTTGCAAGTTTTGTGGAGTGTTACACTGATTAACCTCATCGAAAATGGCTGGGTTCTCCTGAAAAAGCTTTTGGCAGAATCTTGTTTAGGAGAGTATGCCACATTTATGCAAAGTTTGTAAAAAGTGGGTCGCAGTATGGATGCTTGTCGTTTATTCTCTCTACATGGGTTCTATGGATAAGCAATCAAATGATATTAACCATTAGTTGCCTAATGTGATGATTGAGATGGGAAAAAAGTTCAGGTTCAAAGTTTGTTGAAGACACTCAAATGAAGCCTTGTTCCATTGCAAGAAATGTCTTAAATGGAAATACTTACGCTTCCATTGATTTGAAGGATGTGAATGTGAAATCATAGGGTACTTTTCCTAGTTCCTTGGGACAACTAAAAGGTATTGCAGTCATTTCCTAGGTTTACAGAAAATTTTGGTTCCAGTAGTGGATGTGGTTACGGAGAAGATTTCCAACTCATAAATGAGTGCTGGTTGAAAGGCTGATAATTTGGTTGCAAATGTTCAACAAAGTTCCTCAGTGAAGGGCATTGAAAACCAGGGAGAAATTCTTAAATGTTTCAACCATGTTATTTATGGATTAAAAAGCTATTTCTCAGAGCAAGAAGTATCTTGGGTTCAGAAATGTTAGAATTGTCAAGCCTATATAGGAGTAGAAGATTCATCTTTAAACAATGATGTATATGAGATGGCAGATGGTCAAAATAAAGTTATTGATAAACTTGACTTGGTTCAAGCCTTTCTAATAATTAGGAAGAAATATTAGTGGGTTTGAAGATTTTCAATGAGAACAAGAAAAAGAAGAAGAAAAGAAGCAGTGGTGAACTCAAATAGTCATAGAAGATAGGTCAGAGAGGTAGATAAAAGAATATTGCGGTTCAATAATAATTATCATTTAACATTGTAACCCTCTTAGGTCTTATCCAGGGAAAAGGGGGCTTACTTCCCATAAACAGGTAGGGTTCCACACCAAAATCCCTACTCTAGGACAAAGGGTGTTTCCCTTGGTCAAAAAATGCTTTCGTTAATATTTATAGATGGTGAGATGAACTAGTCTACTAATTTTGATATATTAACTCTCGGCTATTTCAGAATTAGGCAAATCTGGTTTCATTCTACCAGGAGTATACTGGATTCAGATCTCTGAGATTTGGTTTCATGTAGTGTTTTGATCTACTTAATCTGATATGAATTGGACTAGTTTTGAATTGGACCTGGATAGATCTCTATCTGTTTATAAGAAAATATAATGCATGTGTATGTGTTTCTATGATAAAGAGTTACATATTGGAAAGAGTTTTGGAGTGCATGTACCGGAAGGAAGCAAATTAAATGCTGACAATTGCTACCCTTATGATTAATCATGTATTTATGACGTAAGAACTTATCTATATGCGATTATTTATGGAATAGGTAGTTTCAAAATAATCCTCCTTGAACATCTGAGTATACCTCTTAGCACAATCTGACCTTTCATTATCTTTACTGTATCAATCCAACCATATTCATTAGCCTATTTACAAAGAAGCAAGGTTTTTAACTTTATTTAATTATTATTTGCTAAGTTTCCAACCCAAAAGCCTAAGCTATTTGGTGGAGGGCCCAAATAGGTATATGAAGCCATATCAAACTCAATATTTAATCGATGTAGGATGTGGGACTTCCCAACACTCTCCGTCATGTACAAGCCTAACAAGACAATAACAAACCTGTCATGTGGACAACAACAACGAGGTCACGAATAAAATAGGCCCAAGAACAAGAACACCGATAACGGGCTCTGATACCATGTTAAGTTTCCAAGTTAAAAGCTTAAGCTATTAGGCGGAGGACTTAAACAAGTATATGAAGCCATGTCAAATTTTATAATTAATCAATATGGGATGTTGTTTTTTTCCAACACTCCCCTTCACATGCAAGCCTAACAATATAGAAACAGGCCTGTCACGTGGACGACAAAGATAGGCTTACAAATGAAACAACCCAAGATTGGCCCTCATGTGTAGGCCTAACAAGACAGCAACGCGCCTTGTCCTGTGGGCAACAAATATGGGCGCATAAATGAAACGGCTCAAGAACGACATGCTCTGATACCATGTTAAGTTTCCAACTCAAAAGCCTAAGCTATATTAGGTGGAGGGCCCAAATAGGTGTATGAAGCCATATCAAATTTGATAATCGATGTGGGATGTGGGACTTCCCAAAATTATTGATAATCAATGCTGCCATCTCCTCATCCCTTGAATTGCTCTACTAAAAGACATTAATGTTTACAGGTAATACTTTGGAAAGTAAACGAGAAGGAAGATAATAGTGATGAAAGATTAATTAGTAAATTATGCATAATTAAATAGGTTGCTAAGTGTAGGATGAGGAGATATAGAGTTGAAGATCTGTTCCCTTATTACTTATAAATAAATCATTGTGAATTCTTGAACCAAAAGAGGAACTATTCTCAATGATTGTAACTTCAGCGCACACAATATAACTGTGAGAACAAGGATGCAACAACTTATAACCCTTCTGAGCATGGGTAGTCCCCAAGGAGAAAATTATCATGGCTAGGGCAAAGTTTGAATAAAACAAGCATGCCCGCAACACCCCCAAAAATAGAAGGAATATTAAACAGAGGATGACTAGGAAAAGTATGAAGAAAGATAACTGGCCTTTCACACCTAAGGAAGACATAGTTTTAATGAAACAGCGCTCATCATTCCCCCAAATGTTTTTTTCACTATCATGCTTAAATGATTAGTAGAGTTTAAGAAATTTACCAGCTGAGAAAGAACTAGACTTTGATACCTAAAGGTTGCAGAGAAGAGAAAGAAGCAAAAGAAGATGAAAAGAAAGAGGAACAGACGTGTTCAATTTAAACAGTATAGCCTTTTGTCATAATATTTTATTTTAGTTCTGGGATCTAGTGAAATTAAAAGATTGACTTAAGCACTTAGAATGTAAACATATCAACATATATACATCTGAAATTATTAGAACATACAATTTTTTTATGATTTGTTTCTAATTACATATTAAATATTCCTATATTTCCATGGATAATCAGCAACATGAAAAAAATTTATTGAGTTGACTTTTAATAAAAAAATCATAGTGACAAGTTTCAACTATCATTCAATTTGCTCGAGTAATTTTCTGCTAGGGTTGTGATAGTTGTCTTGTATTTAGTTAATTACTCGATCAGTGATTTGCTATAAGCTGATGGGGACATCAATTGGTGTTTGTGCGACTGAAACATTCAGTTTCAAGCTGAGAGAGGTAAGAGACTTTTGTGATCCATATAGTACTCAAGTAGTGGATTTTATTCTGTTCTCCTCTGTATATTTAGACACACTGCTGAACCACGTAAATTGTGTATGGGTTTTGTGGTGGATCCTTTGATTTGGTCTTCCACCTGGTCCGCAAGTAATAATGTGAATGCTTAAGTGTATGGGCTATGGCTAAACAATATGTGAAATTTACAATTATGCACATCCGCAGACCTAGAGCGAGGTGAATAGGTCTTTTCTAAAAGTTACCAGTTAATTAAACAAGCCAATTATACTCTACTCAGCCCTGAATGATATCAACCCAATCAATTGAATGCAATGAATTATTTTGTAAGAAAAAAGAAAAGTAGAAATTCAGGAAATCAAATTTAATCAACCAATTCGATCAAAATATATCAATGATGTATTTTCCACAAAATACTTAATGACTACTACAGAAGCAAACATCGACACATGCACATGAGATTTTTACATGGAAACCCTTACATGAAAAACTATGGGAGAAAAGTCCACCTAAACTGATACATGATGAAATCGACAATTACAAGACTCGACATGTTAACACTGACAAACTCGAATCCACGATCTCCTGTCGATGTCCACATCGTCTCGCAACTTACACCAGTACTGTCCCTCATACCCCTTTAAGTTACCTGCCACGAACTGAATGCAAATCTCGTTCCATGTCAAAATCCATGATATACTGTCTAGGGAATCCTTGACTCACAGCCAGATCTGATGCTTTGGGCACTATCTCACACAAAGTTGGTAAAAGGTTGATGGAAGTGTGGTTTGTGGTCTGCAGATCATGAGTATGTAAAATGTCACTTTAACGATGTTTAGAGGTAAGATGAAGGCTCTCACAAGTCACAACCTGTGAAAAATTCTTCTCAATTAGGGTTAGCCTCCTTAGGGTTTTCTCCCAGATAAACATACTTTTAAATATTCCAAAAATAATCCTCATGTAGGGTAGAGTTTGACTCAAAAAGGAATTAAACTTGAATAGGATACTTCAAATTCAGGGAGTCCCGATCGATCCAGCAGCCACTTGGATCAATCTATCCTATACAGAAGCCAGCTGGCATTTCTATGAGGTCACAGGATCAATCCCCCAGGAATATGGGTTGATCCTAGGGGATCAATCTGTCACCATTCACAGCATTGATACACACACACCTTTACAAAAAAAGCAATAACTTTCTTTAGAAAACTCCGATTGATGTAACTGCCTTTTTTCACTGGAAAGTAGACTCATAAAGCTTTCAAATGATGTATAAAACTCTTGGTCAAGTTATAAAAATGTGCTTCAATATTTTGAGTTTCTTTGAGGCATTGCATGAATTCAAACTTGAATTAATTTGGACTTAGTTAGAGATATTCTACTCTATTAGAAGACCACCTAAACTTAGGTTCATAGTGTAATACCTTGGGATCCCACATCGCCTGGCTAGAAAAAGTGACTGCACTATATATGTATACGTTGCTCTCCAACTGGTATGACGCATTTTAAAGCTGTGAGGGGTAACCCAAAGCGGACAATATCATGCTAGTGGTGGGGGCGGGGTGTTACACATAGGGTCATTAAGTTACTTACCTTTCTTGTGGCGTGAGATTGAGCTCAAATTCCTTGCACACTTCACTTGAGCACCCACGTGCACTTGAAGCTTCACTCAACTTTCATCCTAGCTCAAATGGGACATGATTTTGGACACCAGAATTAGCCAACACACATTTTTACTTTACAATATGCTTATGAATGACTCAACAACAATGATGTGAGATACCATCACCTATTGTCTATGAAGTTGTAACCTAGTATGTCAAGGAAAAAGGCTGGTGAATTTAATTAGATTCTCGTTATGTTGGATATTCCAAGGTGATTGCCGTGTTTAAATATATTAGAAGTACCTTTTTATACTGCAACTGTTTCTCATTCTTTGTTTGCTCACCGCTGTAGTAGCTTTTATATATTATCTAGTTTTCTTCATGATGACAAATATTATCAGAATGCAAAAGAAGGTTGTACTCCAAAATCTACTGCTTTGACACTTGTATTCTTGGTAATTTGTACAGTCTCGTGCCCGTTGCCCAAGGCAACCGTGGCATGATTTACACTGCAAAATTGAGGGTCCTGCTGCATATGATATTATGAAAAATTTTGAACAAAGATGGAAAAAGGCCACAAAATGGCGTGATTTCAGGCTCAAAAAGGTTACACATTGGCATGATGATGCCTTGATAAAGCTAGACCGCATTTCATGGATACTCACTCCCTCTTCGGGTCCTGATGGTGATCGTGTTGTATGTGTCACTGGGGAAGAAGATCATGAGAATTGGCATGTTCAGGTAGGCAAGAGGATATTTCTTTGAGGATCACTTAGCAACCCTTACTTCCTTTTGTATAGAGTAGACTATCCTGCTCATATTGTGATTAGTGCTTATTCTCTTTGTAGGTATTTCGGTCAATTGATTCAGGATCTGTAAGGGGATTTCCAAAGGCTGCTAAGGAAGCTGAGGCACAGGTCTGAAATTAGTGATGATCTATGGAGTTCAGTATCTGCTTAATTACGGTCAATTAGGTTCATGTCGGTCAACTTTATGCCTTTAGGTGTATTTCCATGCAAAATCATGCTGAATAAGAGTGTATCTTATTAACGAGGTTTTTCTCTCCCCTTTTCTTGTAGAATCTTTTCTGTGGGAAGAACTTGACAGTAGATAGGAGCATACATGCTGCATATGTGAAAGCAATAAGATCAGCACAACATTTCATATACATAGAGAACCAGTATTTTCTTGGATCTTCCTATCACTGGCCATCATACAAAAATGCAGGTACTTAATGTGCTTAGTCTCCAATATTGTCATCATTGCTAGTTTCTCTTGCTAAATTTATTGATTGCTGCATAACTTCAACACTATTTAATACCAGACTCTAGTTCTACATGACTGATGTCAAACTGATTTTGTTCATCACTGTGCTTTATTTTGATTTGTGGTTAATATTTACAAGCATAAAATTTCACTAAGTATGAGTCAATTAGTGTCAACTGATAAGATTTGGTTTGATCTGAGTACCTGACATGGACCCTATCAAAATAATTTGTTCCAGGTTCTATCATATTGGGATCTGGGAATGAAATTAGTGTACCCAGATCCATTCATTCAACTACCGGCTATTAGGTTCCAGCTTCTGACTCACAAAGATACTTTTAGTTTATATATGAATATCTATATCTATATATAGATATTTATACAGGATCAACATACACTAATTTTTACACAAATTCTTACCCAATTTTTTGGATAACATATCTCCAACTCATATTTTGTGAAACCCACCATTGGATGACCTACGTGAGAAGACAATCTAATCCAACTGTGGGTTTCACAAAATATGAGTTGGAGATTTGTTATCTAAAAACTTGTGTAAGAATTTGTGTAAAAACTTGTATATGCTGATCCTGACCCATATATATATATATATATATATATATATATATATATTTGTGCATGTATGTACATAGGTATGCGTATATTAAAACTTGTAATGGGGATTAGTGGTATTACTTGGAACAAATGGAGTAATTAAATACAGCAAATATGGCTTCAAGGAGCTGCACTGGAAAGCTCATGTCACAGAAAGGACAAACAATAATTGGATGCTAAAAAGGAACAAAAACACCTGCTTTTTTGCTTTGATCATCCTCAAGTGAGAAGTCAAGATGCAAATGGGGCATCCCAAATATGGAACATGGGAGCTTATTTTGTAAAATCAATGATCAAGGAGTTAAGTAGATGTCCTTCAACAAATACAAGAGATGCGACATAGTCTGTCATTTTATTTTAGTTCTTTTTCCTTGTTTCTCTTGATCCTTTCTTTACTCTTGCATAAATTTGACATTAAATCCTCCACCTTCTCGTTGATATTTGAAGACGCTAAATTTGAATGCTTCTTAGAATTTCTTGTTTGCACTTCATGGCCTTTAAGAGTTCATTTTTTCATTTGTGCTTTGTGAATTTGGGTAGTAATGCTATAATATTTTTCGTCGACATGGTTTTGAGTTTTCCTTTTCTTAAGCAGGTGCGGATAATTTAGTACCAATGGAATTGGCCTTGAAAATTGCTAGCAAAATCAGTGCAAATGAACGCTTCTCTGTGTATATAGTAATACCAATGTGGCCAGAGGGTGTCCCAACTACTGCTTCAGTGCAGGAAATTCTTTTTTGGCAGGTTATACTAATTTCTCACTTGTCTAAAAATTTTATTTTGCATATGGAACTCTTTCTGAAGTTAATGCATTTATTTTCTAATTTAAGCTTTTTGTATATGGCTAAGTTAGGATGTGATGATTTTTCAAGCATATAATTTTTTTTCTTTTTCAATTTGTTCTCCACTTTTTTTATGAAGTAATGTATTAGTAAAGAAGGAGCAAGGCCCAAGTACATAAGATATATACATGTGCTAGCCAAAAGAGAAAAAACCCCAACCTATTGGTTTAAGTTTTAACATATCAAAAAAGCAAACAAAAGAGGGTACTGTAACTTTGAAACCACCAAAAAAGAGTCTTGACAAAAGAGGACTTGAGCTCAAGGATAGGAGTTTCATTATCCTCAAAAGTTTGAAGGTTCCTTTCTCTCCAAAGACACCAAAAAAGTGCATGAGGAGCCATAGCCCATACCGCCTTAGCTCTTTTGTTCACCATCTTTTTAGCAATAAGCCGTTCTCATGAAAATAGTTTTAAAAGGTAAGTCAATCTTTTGAACCACTGTCAGATATAGGGTCATCTTCATCAAAACCTACCCACAGCGAGTGCCTTGCCAATCAACAACATAGCCAACTAAGTATCAGGTGAAACGGTGCAGAAGCATGATCTGCATGCATTAAGAAAGGAGTCCCAAATGTGTTAGAACTTAAATAAAATAGACTTCAGACAAATACATGACAACCTCCACAGGATACAAATGAATGAAAGATTCAATTTGTCCACTTTGAGACAATATTGGCATTGTTATAGACTTCTATGAACCTCTATGGATAATTTCACTTCCAGAGTGACTGAAGATTTGCTTGAAAATTGAAGTTTAGAATCTCACATATTTATACAGGTTGTTTTGGTTTTAAGTTTCTTGAACATCCATAGGATTTCAGGAATAAAGACTGCTTCCTGAGTGCTGGCAATTAATGAATTCAGAAATTGAAACTATTCGAAAAGAATCAGCTGAAGACGATGAGAGTTCTCTTAACTCTTGGCTTAAGTAGTGGAATATGAATCTAAAATTGAAATTGCAGACTTCTGACAAGGGTGTACGCTGTATAGTTTATACTGAATTACTGATACCATTTATTGTGAGCTTGTGTAGGAAAGAAGAGTTAAGAAAGAAATTCTGAGCTTCTTTTTAACTATAATCCTGAATCCACTCGCTGTTGGCCTTTGGGAGATATGCCTTTCATCAGCCCAGCAAATATGGGGAAAGAGATTATTTGATCTGTATATCATGAAATTTATATGAATATAACATATTTTTCTTTGAGCTGCATTCAAAGTGTACTTTTTCTCAGCACCTTCTTGCTCTACCAGTGTTGAAGAATTTAATATGACATGCTAAAGCTAATATTGACTTTAAATGACCACAGGGACAGACAATGGATATGATGTACCGGATTGTTGGACAGGCTCTTGAAAAAGCAGGCCTTTCTAAGATGCATCATCCGCTGGATTATTTGAACTTTTATTGCCTTGGTAAGCGTGAAGCTTCATCTCTGGAAAGTCCATCTCAGATAAACCAGCCTACTGAGAATCGTGCTTTGGTATAGTATCTTTCTCTATTCTGGAAAATATTTTCTTTTTCATTTTATTTTCAAAATTTAAGTAATTTTATGTTGGATTTTATATCTAAAGAGAAGCTACTTTGCATACTTTATATTCATGGTAGACAAAGTAGAATGTTTCAAATCTAAACAATAAGACAGTAAATAACTTAAATTTCTTGCTGTGAATGATGTGGATTTTACAGGAGTTTGGACCTTGACTTCACATATTTTGTTAGTAATTGTTTGATTTGTCAAATGTTTGAGGCTAATTTGCATCTTGGAGATTATAAAGGTCAAGCCAGATTATCATATCATTACATTGTTATCTTACTTATTGTATAATGTATAGGATGAATAAAATTATAAAAATTGAGATTAAGAATGGATATTGGATTTTGTTAAGAAACAGAGTACCACTATTCTACCACTAATTCAATGGGAATATTTTGTGTATCTACCTTCTTGGAAGGCCCATAATGCTGAATTCATTTTTGGAGTTGAAATATCCAGTGACATATGTGTTACAGATAAATAAAAGTAACCAAGAAGTATATGTATCTTGATGATTTGCCTGACTTCATTTATTCTTTTCACCGACTAGTGTATAATTAATGAAACATGCAGGGGGTTATAGAAGCATCACAATAGCCAGAGTTAGAAAATTTCAAATGCTGCTTATTTATAATGGGCAAACCTCAATACAAAAGGTTCTACGTTATCAACTTTCTCAGTATATTAAGATAAGCTAGAGGATTTGTTTAGGTGTATTGTATCACTATAAGAGTTGGGTACAGACTATTAAGAAGGGTGCGATACATGAATTTCATCATTATTTTTCGATCACTTTAGTTTAAAAGCTCATACAATCTTGACTGATTTCCTACATGATTGAGAATTTAATTCTTCTTTTGATGAACAGACTATTAGAAAAGAAAAGGCAAGATCTCTTTTTTCACGAATTCTATCTTACTTGACTTCAAAATGTGATTAGTACCTATGTTGGACACATGTGACATGGGTGTGGGTACTCTTGCCGGACACTTCAAAATAGTCAAAAATATTTGGAAAGTAGACGAATACAACACCTAGACACATACCTGAACCCGACACCCATAACCAAGTCCATGTAACATAGCATGAATTTCATTGGTTTATTTGATTTAAGTTTGAATTTATTTTTTTGGCATTCAATTTTTTATATTATTATTTTGTGTAGTCCAATCAGGCGCCTTCATTGGTAATTCGTTTAGGGCTCCTGCTATTGTGCATTTTTTATTAATAAAGTATAATTTTCTCACAGATAGTTTAATTAGGGTCTGTACTTGCCTTTAGGATTGTAGTTCTTCTAGGAACTTCTTGGCTGTTACAAAGAATTCATTGCAGAAGTCTTTACCTGGGTGTACATATGAAACCTTGTCTTCCATATAGTAGTTAAATTTCCCCTGATAAGGATGTAAATATCTCTGTACTGATGTATAAAACTTATACTTATAGAATTTCTACCTTGTAAATATAGCTGGGATTTGCCTTGATTCATAATATACCCTGCTTTGCACACTGCAGTTATGCTGATGACAGATGGAGCATGATTTTAATACCCTTTTTTTAGTAGAAATATCATTTTAACATGTTTATTTTGAATTTATTTTATCAGGATTCTTTAGAAATTCTGTGCTCCACTTTTCTTACATTGATGTTATATAGTGGATTACTAATACAATGGTCCTTTTTTTCTTCTTTTTTAACAGGGATTAACTCAAAAGTTTCGCAGATTTATGATTTATGTACATGCTAAAGGGATGATAGTTGATGATGAATATGTAATCATGGGATCTGCAAACATTAACCAGAGATCCTTGGATGGTTCGAGGGACACTGAAATTGCAATGGGTGCTTACCAACCAAATTATACATGGGCAGGAAAGAAGAGTCATCCACAGTGGCCAGGTTTGAAACTTCAGCGCTTCTATTCACTTGTTAGAAATGCTTTAATGCCAAACAAAGGAAAATAAATTATCCATTTTTAATAGTATTTGTCAGAAAGAAAATAAGATAGTACAATACTTAAGAAAAGAAAAGAATTGTAACATATCACATACCAAATCCTTTTTTATTGCAAATTTTGTGTATCCTTTTTTAAAAAATGAAAAATGAAAAAATTGTGCTTTCCAATTCTTTGTAGTTAGTTTGTTAAGTGATGATGTTGAAGTCCTGATAGGAAACTTGAAACTCAAGACTAGGTTTGGAACAACCTCACACATATGGAAGAATAGCAAGACTAAGGAAATAATTAAAATATGATTATAAAGTGATTGAAACTCAACTGATGACAAAGTTGGAAAGAACTATTCAGATGGTTTGATCATGGCAAACAAGACCTATGGCAAGAACTATTTAGGAATGCTGGTACTGATTGAACATTTTGAAAGGACAAGAGGACAACCAAAATGCATCAGGTTTTAGGAAAAAGTACGGGGCTTACTATCTACCCTAAAGATTAGTGGAAAAAACTAGTCTTTCTTCTAAAAGAAAAAGGAACAAGGTACAAACTCACACATTATAACATTGATATTGCTCTAGGTTAAGGGAAAGGGCAACACAAACTTTACGCTTCCAGATCCAAATAGTCAGTCCAAGGTTTGGACAATGGAAGTGATTACTCGTGGCACTTTCTAATATACTTATGTAAATTATGCCTACGCATTATATGTGTAATTACGCTATAATAAATACACATAGCACACAAATCAGGTTTGAGAGTTACCTCTTGTGGAAGAGATTTGAGAATCGCTTGTTGTTTGTTGTTACGAGCCCGGGGGATTGCTGGACACTTTGTCGCTTTCCTCTTGTCTCCAACACGAGCCAGACCTTCATGTATGCTCCTCATCGTTGTGTGTGTCGTGGGGATCGCTACTAGAGTCCTCCATTTGCTCCATGCTTCCAATTCCTCTATGCTATGGTTATATGTAAGAGTGCTAGAAACACAGAGAGGGGAGAGAGTTGCTGTAGAGGGTGAATGCATGAGTGCTCTCAATCTGTAGAGAGAGCCCCCTTATGTAGTTTCCTATGACCTAATTCTAGTAGGAATAGGACTCCCACTCATATTAGGAAACTCATAAAGTCCACCACTCAATGTGGGCGAACCCTGAGTAAGGGTCACAACCCGACCCAACTTTTAACAATATGAATATCTAACCTTACTGACAGCAAGTATAGGTAAAGGTGTTACTTTAAATGGGACATATGATTATATCTTTAAAAATTAATCCTGTAAACAAATTCTTCTGCAGTTTTTGATTCGTGAAACATGTCAAATGAAGTGTAAGTGTTACATAGCGCATACATTGGAATATCAAACATGACGAGACTTGCTCCACTGGCAGTCACCATTTTAAATATAAGAGAGATTTAACTTGAAGAAGAAGATTCCAGACTTTCAATTGGCCAACACTTTTGATTTGTAATATTAACAATTATGTACGACAACAAAACTGGCTGGATATATATATATATATATATATATATATATATATTGCCAAAATATAATTTAAACAATATATAGTAATTATAAGTGTTGAAAACTAATAAATTATGACCTCTTGTTTAATTTTAGCGCATCCTGGGTTTAGCATATTGACCTTAGTTCAGTACCATAGCATTTGAAGTTTAAGAGGCTGGTTGGGAAAACATTAAATCAGGCCAGCTGCTTAAACCAGTCTGTCCAGGCAGGGTATATGTCACTGCTGCTTTGAATATTTTCGTTAAAAATCTTCTTCTTTTTGTGTGCCCGGGGGAGTGAATGGTGTGGTAGGATTTGACCCATGATGGTCCTTTGCACTCTTACCAAAAAATATTTTAGCAAATATGTTGCTCAAATGCTTCCATGGCTGGATTTTGTGGTTTTTTATACACCCACAAAAAGCTATGTTCCCACTTCTATCTGTTTTGTTACAAGTGTCGAAATCTGACATAATTTATCAACTTCGAAACAATAGATTTAAAGACAAGATGGAATATACTAGTATTGTTGACACTAGATAGAATTGAATGGCAAGAAAGGATTGATGTAGCTGAAAGCAAGAAATTGGGGATTTAAAGTTTTGCCGAGTTGACTTGAACTATGTTAAATCTGTAGACCTTTTAGGTCTAACAAGATTACCATATGGATCACGCCATATAGGTCAAAGCTGAAGGCTTAATGAGCATAATGATGTTGTATTATTCTATTTAATAGCTTTTAAGTAAGTGAATACATAGATAATTACTACATTGTTTTCTGTGAAAGAAGTGGAAAGTTCTTATGCTGGGCCTGTATTCTTAATATTGAATTCCATCTAGGAAGTTGAAATCTATTCCAATAAAGAATAGGTTTTCACCAACATGAGTGGTTCACTGATTCAGGTGTCCATGTAACATAACCAATTCTGGAAAAGAATAAACACAAGCATTATTTCTAATCTAAATATATGCATATGTGTCTCTATGTAATTATTTATTGTCACACCTTGTTAAATACAGGTATACGGTTATAGGACATCTCTTTGGGCTGAGCACCTTGGCATCCTTGAGGATTCTTTCTGTGAACCACAAACCCTCGAATGTGTTAAGCATGTGAATAAACTTGCCAAACATAACTGGAAGGCGTTTGTGTCAGAGGAGCACAAGGAGATGAGGGGACACTTAATGAGATATCCAATTCAGGTGAGTAGAGATGGAAAAGTCAGTCCATTGCCTGGTTACGAATCCTTTCCTGATGTTGGTGGTAAAGTTCTTGGAGCACCCACCAATCTCCCCGATGTTCTAACCACATAATAGTTCCATCAAAGCTTGTCAATGAAGTTAACAAATGTTACCTACAGTAAGTTCAAATACCCAAGTTGATTGGAAAGCAAGAAAGGGGTGACAATGTGTGTGTTGCAATGTGAAAAAAACAGTTTGTTCTAAATGAAGGAAACATGAAAGTGCTAATATCACATTGTTCAGAAAGGATGCCAGGCATAAAGTTTGTTAAAGTTCTATAACTGTTGAACTACTTGACTGATAGTGGAAAATGGAGAATGGGCCTTTGTTCAGATGGAGAGGCTGCTGATTATGATTCAATTATTTTTATTTTTATTTTTTGTGTTGTCTATTAATTTTATTAAAATAAAATTCTAAAGGATAAGTTTATATTTTTTTCACATTATTTGATGCAACATCGATCATGAAGTTGCCTGCTGAAGTGTTTGAATGAAGGGCAATTGCTCAAAAGGGCTTCTGTCCAAGACTTCCATTGATGATTTATTTAAGGGTAAATTGCATTTTAGGGTTCAAGGTTTGGGTCAAGTTTTATTTTAGGGTCTAAAGTTTAAATTACGTCAATTCAGTACCCGAATTATTAATTGAGTTGTAATTTGGGGTCTACCATCAAAATTTATGTTTTATCCCTACTTTGCCCCTTCACTCTTATACCCTTCTCAACATCTAATAAACTTTTATTATTTTGAAAAGATATAAATCACTCTTATCTTCTTTCTCTCTCTATATTACCTTATCAACATCTAATAAGCTTCTATATTTTCCATTTACAAAACCACAAATTTGACGGCAAAGTGATTCAAATTTGATCAAAATATAAGGGTTTATTAAATGTTGATAGGGGTAAAATAGGGTTTTCAAATCTATAAAAAAGGCAAAATATGGATAATACAAAAAAATTTGACAGCAAGCCTAAATTGCAACTCAACTAATAATTCGGGTATTGAATTGAAGCAATTTAAATTTTAGATCCTAAAGTGAAATTTGACCCAAACTTTGGACCCTAAAATGCAATTTACTCTTTATTTAACTACATGTGTGAAGGTGCACGCACGCGCACACATCTTTTAGTGGCTAAAGTTTCAAGCCATTCGGAAGTTTTGCATTCTAATGTTCTGTTTGGTACTTTGGTGTACAGGAATATTAGAACCTATAAATTACATTGGAAAACCTGCATTAAGTGAAGATAGGTTTTCCATAGATAACCATTTTGGGCTTCCTTTCTGGGTAATGATTCAAAATGCTTGACGTGCATAAGCTTGACGCAGCAACCACGACATACTACCTTTGCCTTTAGTTTAAAGAAAGGAGGCACGGTTGAATACTTGAATGTAATGGCAGTTGGCTCAAGCTTTCTAAATTTTCTTTCTTTTGTGTTTTTCACCCTTCTCATATGCCGTTTTTCCAGGAAATAGCCATGGTATATCAGGCCCGTTCATCCTATTTGGGCTTTTTCAAATCATAAAACCTTTGGGATCGGTTGTTGTAATCTTTAACTTTATTCGTTCATCTCATTAAATTTAATTTTTCAAGGTTATAAAAAATATTTTAAAAAGAATTTATGAAAATTGGCTGCATAGATGGCATAGTCTACTAAAAAAAACATCATTCTGAACAATTTTGTTAGAACAAGTTTTTTTAAAATCTTTCGTTTAAGTGGATTTTTTGGTAAAAAATAAAGTAGAAATGGTAAATAACCAAAAAAATTTACTTAAACGACAAATTTTGAAAAAACTTTCTTCTATAAAGTTTTTTAAAATAATGTTTTATAGTGGACCATGTGACTAATTTTCATAAAAACCTTTTATATTTTTTCTTAAAATTTTGATAAATAAAAATTGGTGGGATGTACAAATAAACTGAAAGGGTAGCAAATTTGCAATAACTGCACCTAAAACCTTTTTGTTTTCTACTTATTTTATACTTCTCAAGATTTTATGAAAAATATAAAAACTTTTCATGAGATTATTATTATTTTTTTTTATCAGCATGTTTTCATGAAAATTGGTTACATTGCTCAATAGAAAATATTATTTTGAATAACTTTATAATAATTTTTTTTTCAAAACCTACCGTTTAGGTAATTTGTTTTTGGCTATTTACACTTTCCATTTCGTTTAAGGCCCGTTCATCCTACATGGGCTTTTCTACATCCTTGTTAGTTGCACCCACACCCTTGCATGGGCAATTCTGTCATTTCACTTCCACTTCACGAGATGCGAGAAGACCATGACATGAATTCGGCTTGTAGGTTGTAAAATCCCGAGTTGAGGAGTCTTCGTCGAGCCAATGGTCAACGAAACAACTGAGCGGGACGGTTGAGATCTCGTCCGACGACATCTTTGATCCGACGGCCGTGGTTGCATAGCCTTTGTCTAGGTACCGGAAAACCCTCATTGAAAGGACGAAGCACCATCTAGGCTTATCCTTACAATCTGGACCTCCAACAGTGGAGCTGTGTACGGCACAGTTCGCAGCGTTGGGGCTTCGAATTGACAGTAAAAAATGGTTATATAGATATAGTTTCGCCTGCATCAGTCATCTGAGGACCGCATAGCGCAGTGGATTAGCGCGTCTGACTTCGGATCAGAAGGTCGTGGGTTCGACTCCCACTGTGGTCGCAAATTTGTGGGTTTTGTTCGCTTTTCCTATGGCCCGCCGCCTTTTATTCTCTATGTTTAACCTCTATAGCAATAATGTTTTGGAATTGGCGCATCAAATGAATCATGTGCATTGCTTTGACTTGCATGCATAATCACCCTATAACATATTTTTGAACTCACCAGCCCAAATTTTAAGTTTTTAATTATTCATACAAAATTACCAATGTTAAAATAAAATTTTAAGACTATTTGGTTTGCAGTTTTTATCGAGAAAATAAAATAAACTACAAGAATTGTGATTTTTCTTATTTGGTTGTAATAAAAAGTCGGAAGAAAAAAAAATTTTTTGACTTTATATGATTTTATCTTTTCTCTTTATTTCATTTTTTCCGCATTTTTTTCCCTTCTCTTTTTCCTTTCATGATAGAATCCATGAACCAAATAGGGGGTAAAAAATGACAGTTTTATAGGGTTTTTTCCCCCAAACTTTACACCTAAATTGTACCACAAAACAATTTAGATGCTCCATCTAAATTTGAATTTTGCCAGTTTTATATAACAAGTAGTGGATGATAGTTAAGTGAACACGTGCCGATATAATTTATATCAATCTCCGCATTAAGGATTGTACCTCGTGCATTAGTGAATTACAAGGTACATTAGGCCAATACACAAGGTACAACTCCTAATACATGACACTAATATAAATTAAATTAACACGCGCTCGCCCAATCGAGATTGTACTAAGTATTTTAATTTACATGAGTATAAGATTTGGACATTGATTTTAGCACTTTTACGGGACAAATCAACCAAGTCAAACTCGGATTCAAATAGCCCTTGCTTATTGTTAAGAGTACAAGGCTTTAACTAGGGCTTAAGCCCAACTCATTTTATCAATGAACAAGATTGTTGCTGACTTCATCCATTGTAACTAACAACCAACTCGTCACGTGCATCCATTGTTCCTTATCAACAAATTGATTAGTTGTATATCAGTCTTGACCAGGTTAGCACGTGTTGATATAAGTTATATTAGCATCATGCATTGGGGGTTGTACCTTATACATTGGCTTAATATACTCCGTAACCCATTAATAAACGAAGATATGACCTCCAATACGAGTGCCGATATAAATTATATTAGTATGTGTTTATCTCATCATCATCCGGTTGTATATCACATTAAATAATTGTTGCATATCATCGAATGTGAAATGTGCATGCATAGTACCTTTCATCTCCTTGTAGTAAATAGATAATCCATAAAAAATATGCATCTCACGAATGTGTGCATGTGCTCACTTAGCATAACAAAATACTAGTTTACGGGTTAACATGTTCAAATCTTGTCTAATAGGCGTAGCTATCATTTTGATTCACAAAAATATATTACAATTCCGTAACAAATACGTGTCTTTATTTAACCAACTCAATAAATAACATAAAAAATAGGTTAAATATAAGAAAACCCTATAATGTTTAATCATTTTTCACATAATCCCTTAAAGAAAAAATCATTTCAATGTCCCCCTTAATCACATTAGCCATTTAATAGAATAATAAAAATTTACAGAATAGCATAATCCATCGCAAAGAAAAAAAAAAAAAAAAAAAAAAAAAAGAAGAAGAAGAAGAAGAAGAAGAAGATAATTCAGTATTTCTAACATCCATTACACCAGGTTTCTCACCCAATAAAAAATTAAAAAAAAATCCATCCATTACGCTAGTGAAAAATCCCACCATTAGAGAACACCATCTATCCAAATAGCTAATGTGATTTAGGATGGACGTTGCAACGTTTTTTTAGGGAGTTTTTTCAATCTACCCTTAAAAAAAAAAAAAAACAGATGAAAAGATGCGACCATTATTGTATGAAATCATTCAAATTATTTATTATAAAAAAAAGAAAGAGAATGACAAAAATGTCATGCATAAACTTGAAGATAGGCATATACGTGAGACAAGATTGGCTTTCGTCGATTCTACATGAAAGACAATAAATGGGCGATTGATTAGTGAAATTAGGAACTGGAGTATGAGGAAATTTTGTTCCCCAAAAATGAAAAAAACGGAAGGAAAGATAAAACGGATGAAGGGTAAAAATTGAATTTCATTTTAACTTCAGGGAAAGCTAGCAAATTACAATTCACTACAAAAGGAAATCTAATATATCTAATATAAAAGTAGTGTTCACCACAGCCACATGGCGGCCTTCTACACTATCATATGATGTCTTTTTTTATAAATTTTAAAAAGTTGTGTTTTTTTTTTTTGACAGTCGAAATGTCCGGGTCGGTTTGTGCACACCTCGACTAATCCCTCCCTAGGCAAAGTTGTGTTTTAACTTTGAACAATTACACCTTTTCAATTTTTAAAAATTGTTTTTTAACTTTTAGAAGTTGTAACTCTTCAAATTAATATCTACTACGAACCGATTTCTTCATTCAACATCAAAATATATATTAGAGCCCAACCCTCATCTTGAGAAGGCTTGGATGCCGACTACACTCTGCTTTTGTCTTCTTCCTCTCTGTTTTTTTTTTTTTTTTTTTTTTGTTATAACTGCTTACTTCTGTCAAGGGTGATCCTTTTGTTTCCCCCCTTTCCTTTCTCTCTCTCCCCCTATCTCTACCAAAATGCGTTCTCAAGTTTGAAATTATACAGAAAAGGGATTTGTATGCCTTTCGATTCTTAAATGCAAGTCAAGAGAGAGTTCTTTTTTGTCTTTTGGTTGTCCAAAAAAAGGTTTGCAATTATAGCATTTTTTTTCTCTTGCTTTATATTCTTTCCTTTGATTTTCATATATTAATTTTTCCGCTTCAATGCAAATCTGTTTTTGTGACTTTGAACTTTGTTTTGTGGATTGTTGATGATGTTGTGCGCACTAATAACAAAACAAACACAAAAAAGAATTTACAAATGAAATCATTCACACACGGTATCTTGGTATGTAGCATCTTTACCATTGGTATTATTAATTTTTAAAACATGAATTTGAACTATTATTAATATTTTTTATTCACAGTTAATTACTAATTTAAATATGCTTTGTTATATTATTCTTATATTATTTATTTATTTTTATACATTTCATCCCGTGCATCGCACGAGTCCAGTGCTAGTATGAAAGAAAAGAAGGGCGCAGCTATTTACATCACAGTTTTTGCTTTACACATATCTAATCTTATATATATATATATATATATATATATATCTATAAAAGTAATGTTCACTATCATCACATGGCGATTTTTTACATTGCCACATGGCATCTTAATTTTTTAAGAGTTGTATTTTAGATTAAAGAAGTTGAAACTTTTCATCCAAATAGACACAATTTGAGTTTTTTAGAGGCAACTGTTCCTTCGAATAGACACAATTTGAGTTTTAAATTCTCTCAAGAAAGGGTGAATCTTTTAGAGTTGTGTTAATTAAAAGTTTTAACTTAAAACTCAAAGAGACAAACATCTCAACCGTCAAGTCGTCAACAATTGTCACCTTTTACAAACTTCACAATTTCTCATCTTCCCCCTCATTCTCCTCCCCACACAGTGGCCACACCAATACGTACTACACTTTGGTAAAAAATATGCTCTTGAAGGTGGTTTTTTTTTTGGTGGATTGCTCTTGAAGTTGTTTACTCACTCTGTCTCTCTCCACCAATATAAGCAACTTGGCCAGAAAATTTGGTCCTGGATTTTTTAAATTGTGTTAAATTGTTTACACAATTCCGGGCTGGATCGCACAAAGAGAAGCCCTCCCCAATGTGGTGTTTCTAAGAGAATTTGAACTACTCTGTCTCTCTCCACCAATATAAGCAACTTGACCATGTTAAGGTCCTGTACGAGGGAGTGGGGATAGTTACTAGGAAGGGGTGTGATACGTTACCGTTTGGGATTAGGTCAAGGGAGAGCTAAATTTGTTAATTCAGTTGAGGGTCAGTTACTAAGAAGGGGATTGTGAGTTGGTTAGGGATTGTTAGTTAGGATTAGTTGAGGATTGCCGGTATAAATAGGGGGAATTGGGTCTGTAATGGGTATTGATTGATTCTTAATAAAATTCCAGTTTGTTTCTTTCTATTGTGTGTTGTGTCATCTTCTTCTGCAGCCATAGTCGTATTAGTGGTATCAGAGCAGTCGATTCTTGGCTTGTGAAGGTCCACAGCCATGGCAGATAGGACTAGAGGACAAGATATCAGAAGGCTAGAAGAATCTATTCGAATTCTTCAAAACAACTCAGAAAAGTAGGTTGAGGGGCTCAAAGAACTCAGGCAAAAACAAGTTGAAGGGGTGAGTAAAGTTCGTTAATTGGTGTCTGCAGTAAATCTCAAATACGATCAGCTCAGTACAAGGTTGGGAGTTTCACAGCAACATGAACAACAAGAAACATCTCAGTCTGGAGCGGGGGTCAATTCACATACCCATCAGGCTACTTACACAAGATATGCCAAGATTGATTTTCCAAAGTTCTTCAGTGACAATCTAACTGGGTGGCTTTACAAGTGTGAGAGATTCTTTGATTTTAACCAGATTGAAGAGTCTCAGAAAGTGAAGATTGCAGCAATTCATTTGGAAGAGAAAGCCTTGAAATGGTTTCAATGGTTTGAGAAGACGAACCACAGAATCAATTGGAGGGATTTCTCTACAGCTCTTAAGAACAGATTTGATCTAAACGTTTATGAAGATGCTGTGGGGAGAATTAACTAAATTGAAACAGGAGTCTAATGTTCAAATTTATCAGGAAAAGTTTGAAGAGTTAGCCAATTGAACAAGTAGCCTTCCAGAGGAGTTTTTTGTGAGTTGCTTTATCAGTGGGTTAAAGGAAGAAATCAAAGCAGGTGTGCAAATGTTTAAGCCAACAAATATGGTGGAAACGATTGGGTTGGCAAACGTTGTAAGAGGCAAGTATAGAGGCAATCACCAAAAAAGCAAGGCTACCAATCCGAAACAATTTTTCAAACAACATTTCTAAGGTAACTACTCATAATCGTCCTGTTCATTCCAGTATTTCTTCTATACCATTCAAGAAAATATCTGGGAGGGAATTTAAGGAGAGAAGAGAGAAGGAGCTGTACTTTAATTGTGATGAAAAATATACTAGAGGGCATGTGTGTAAGAAGAAGCAGTTTTACCTATTAGAAGCTGATGATGAAGATAGGGAAGTGAGAAATGAAATTGTGGAGAAGGGATGCAAAGAACAAGATATATTAGATGAAGAAGAACCAGTGATATCTGTGCATACAATTTCGAGGGTTAATTCCTACAAGACAATGAAGATTAAAGGAAACATCAAGAAAAGGTTGGTGTTTATTTTGATTGATTCAGGAAGCACGCATAATTTCTTGGACCCAGGTGTAGCTAAGAGGGTTGGGTGTGATGTACAACCATCTAGCCCCCTTTCTGTTGCTGTTGCTGATGGTACTAGAATTTGTAGTTCAGCCATTTGCAAGGGCTTTACATGGGAAATGCAAGGCACTAGTTTCAACACTGACATCAGAATTCTTCCTCTTGGAGGCTGTGACATGGTGTTGGGTATACAATGGTTGTCAACCTTAGTCCCTGTTACTTGGGATTTTAGTGAATTGAAGATGGAATTCTTAAAAAATGGAAGAAGGCATGTGCTCAGGGCTTGTAAAAATGAAGGCCTGCAGCTGGTTAATGGGGCTCAAATGAGTAAATTGTTGAACAAAAAAATACAGGGTGCTATAGCTCAATTGTGCTTGTTACAAGTAAAAAATGAGGATGAGGAATTGGAAGAGGAAATGGGGAACCTATTGTAGGAGTTCGAAGAAGTCTTTGCTGAGCCAAAAGTTCTTCCTCCTACAAGAACTCAAGACCACAAAATTCCTTTAAAGCTTGGTAGTGAACCAACAAATGTGAAGCCTTATCGATACCCCTATGTTCAAAAGAATGAAATTGAAAAAATCATTTCAGAAATGCTGCAATCAGGTATCATCAAGCCCAGTACTAGTCCATTTTCATCTCCTATGCTGTTAGTAAGAAAGAAGGACAATACTTAGAGGATGTGTGTGGACTATAGGGCCTTAAATCAAGTAACTATCAAAGACAAGTATCCCATACCAGTCATTGATGAGTTACTTGATGAATTACATGGTGCTCAATTCTTTACCAAACTGGATTTGAGGTCTGGTTATCATCAAATAAGAGTTTATCCTCCTAACATCCCTAAAACAGCCTTTCGAACCCATAATGGCCATTATGAATTTTTGGTAATGCCATTTGGGCTTACCTAATGCTCTTTCTACTTTTCAAAGCATTATGAATGATATTTTCAGACCCTACCTTAGAAAATTCATCCTAGTTTTCTTTGATGATATCCTCATCTATAGTGATTCATGGAAAAACCATTTAGCCCATCTCAAAACTGTCCTCCAATTGATCAAATTCAATCAGCTTTTCATTAAAAAATCCAAATGCTCTTTTGGCAAGCAAGAAGTGGAATATCTTGGTCACTATGTGAGCAGCCAAGGGGTCGCAGCTGATCCTACAAAGATTGAATGCATGGTACAATGGCTTAGGCCTAAAACTGTGAAAGCCTTGCGAGGTTTCTTAGGCCTCACTTGGTATTATAGAAGATTTGTCAAAGACTATGGTAAGATTTCTGCATCTCTCACTACACTCTTGAAGAAGGATTCCTTTGTGTGGAATGAAGAAGCTGAGAAGGCTTTTGTGGCATTGAAGGGTGCAATGGCCAGCACCCCTATTATGGCCTTGCCTGATTATTTTAAAAACTTTGTTATTGAATGTGATGCTTCGGGTATCGGAATTGGGGTGGTGCTCATGCAAGAGGGAAGACCTATTGCTTATTTAGTAAGGCCTTGTCACAGAAGAATTTGGGGTTGTCCACTTATGAAAAGGAGTTGCTGGCTGTAGTGTTGTTTGTAACAAAGTGGAGGTATTATCTTCTAGGGAGAAGTTTTATAATCAAAACTGATCACTTGAGTTTGAAGTACCTGTTAGAGCAGAAGGTTACATCCCTTTTTCAGCAAAAATGGGTAACAAAATTACTTAGTTATGACTATGGAATTGTATACAAGCCTAGGCAAAGAGAATGTGGCTGCTGATGCATTGTCTAGAGTGTATGAAGACCAAGGAATGCTTGCTGCTATTACCATAATAGTGCATGACTGGATTGAAGAGTTGAAAATCAGTTGGCAGGAAGATCAAGAGTTGCAACAGTTTATTGTTGACCTTCAAGAAGGTACCAGGGATCATCTGGGGTATGTATGGCAGCAGGGCTTATTAAAATACAAGTCCAGATTAGTGGTGGGTGCAAATCAGCAGCTGAGGTTGCGAATTTTAAAAGAGTTCCATACTTCTGCAGTTGGGGGTCACTCGGGTGTGGACAAAACTCTCAAGAGACTTAAGAGGGTTTTCTGCTGGAAAGGGGTTAAAAAAGAGGTGAGGCAATTTGTGGCTGAATGTGAAGTTTGTCAAAGAAATAAAAATGAAAATGTGAAGATTCCTGGCCTCTTGTAGCCCTTACCCGAACCTGAACAAAATTGGACTAATATAGCCATGGATTTTGTGGAAGGGTTGCCTAATTCTCAAGGCAAGAGTGTGATTTTAGTCGTGGTGGATCGGTTGAGCAAATATGGGCATTTTATTCCTCTCTCTCATCCTTATACAGTAGCTGATGTTGCTCGAGTCTTCTTTGATAATATTATCAAACTCCATGGTATGCCAGCTACGATTATGAGTGACAGGGATCCTGTTTTTACTAGCAACTTTTGGCAAGAGTTATGGACCATCCAAGGAGTTGAATTGCATCTCAGTTCATCATACCATCCTCAAACTGATGGACAAACTGAGGTCCTTAATAGGTGTCTGGAAAATTATCTCAGGTGCATGACTGGAGATCGACCTTGAGCTTGAGTGAAGTGGCTTTCTTTAGCTGAGTGGTGGTATAATACTTCTTTTCATTCAGCCACCAATTTAACTCCATTTGAAGTTGTTTATGGTTATCCGCCACCCCATTACAGTCAATTTTTAGTTCAAGACTCTCCTGTACAAGCTGTAAATGAGGTTTTGACAAATAGAGATCAGCTTTTAAGGCATCTCAAGGAACACTTGCAGTAAAGCTCAAACTCGAATGCGGCATTTTGCAGACAAACACAAGTCCGAAAGGGAATTTTAAGTGGGGGATTGGGTGTATTTGAGGCTGCAATCTTATCGAACAGGTCTCTGTAGCAATGCGAAGGAATATGAAGCTCGCTTCTCGTTACTATGGTCCTTTTCAAGTGTTACAGTGGTTAGGGGACAGTCGCTTATCGATTACAACTGCCAGATTATAGCAGGATACACCTTGTTTTTCACGTTTCCTGGTTGAAGAAACATATTGGGCAGCAAGTGTTGGTGCAACAAAATCTGCCATCAGTGGATAGTGAGGGAAGACTTCAGCTGGAACCAGTGGCTGTGTTAGAGAGGCGAATAGTAAAAAAGGGAAACAAGGCTGTTACTCAGTTCCTCATCCAATTGTCTAATTCTTTTAAATAAGATGCTACTTGGGAAGACTCTACTACTATTTTTGAGAAATTTCCAAAGTTTCAACCTTGAGGACAAGGCTTGTTTCAAGGGGATGGGAATGATACGTTACCATTTGGGATTAGGTCAAGGGAGAAGCTGAATTTGTTAATTCAGTTGAGGGTTAGTTACTAAGAAGGGGATTGTGAGTTGGTTAGGGATTGTTAGTTAGGATTAGTTGAGGATTGGGGGTATAAATAAGGGGAATTGGGTCTGTAATGGGTATTGATTGATTCTTAATAAAATTCCAGCTTTTTTCTTTCTATTGTGTTTTGTGTCATCTTCTTCTGCAGCCATAGTCGTATTAGGGTGCTTAATTGTAAAATGGTGGTGTCTTTGTATTTAAACTCTTTTTTTTCATCAGTAATGATCCTAAAAGGATTTCTTCATTAATGAAATGGATTACCTTGATTTTCTTAAACATAAGAATTTGAACACTATTAAACTTTAAATTAACAATTAATTTTAAATTTAGATATTCTATTATTTATTATTTTTATATAATTATTTTTTTATTTACATTTTGTCCCGTCTCACGGGTTTATCGCTAATTTACTTTGTACACACTACACACCTTTAAATTTTAAAAATCTTACTTTTATTTAATGCACATTCCATAATAACTAAACTACCTCCAAAAACATCTATACACCCACCACTCCCGCCATCGCCCTCCCTCTCCCTCAAGCCCTCACCTCCATCTCCTCCATCTCACCATCTTCGGACCTGCGACTACGTATCGAACATCTTCAAGTCTCTCAAAGTTCTCTTCTCGTCAAACACACTCTACTCCACAACCGCTTCTCGTCTATAATTTCAGGTACGTCTCCCTCTCCGATTTTCTAGATTTTAGGTTTTTCCTTTTTTATTTTTTTTTCCTTTTATTTGCTGCCCAATTTGGCTGGGATTTGCTCCTTTTCAAATTTGGTTTTTGGAAAATACCTTCAATGTTTCAGAATAACCAAAAAGAAAAAAAACAAAACAAAAATTCAGTGTTTGGATGCCGAGAAATCATGAGGGAAAAACAGAAATTTAAAGCTTGTGATGGGACCATTCTTGATGGCTATCAGGTGTTTGTTGTGTGTTCTAGGAGAAGGGGCTAAGTTTTACTTGTTGTTTGTCTTGGGCAAAGTATTATGGTTGTCAGGAGAGGTTGCTATATTTTTTGAATGGGTATTACGTTTCAAGAGTTGGATGAAATCTGGTTTCAACTAACCTCTAATGTATCTCCGTCATCCTTGTATAGTTGTATTCTAATTTGTTATATGTAGGACAATTCTCTACATTGATGATTAGCATGTAAGGCACCTACCTGGTAACCAGAAACAAGAAAAAACTATCATTTGAAAATCCTTGAATTCAACTAATAAACTAATTTTACAGAAATTTATTTATTATTATTTACTTTTTAGGACAGAAATTAAAAATGTCCTCGGACAGAAGCATGTTAAGATGTAAAAGAAAATGAGGATGGTTTATTCTGAAATTCTTGGCAACATGAACGCTTTTTCCGTAGTGTAGAAATAGCAAAAACTACCTCTTTTCCATGAAAAAAAGGGGCTCTATAATATAATATCATAGCTATTCACACATCATACATGAACAATTGCAAAAAACGTTAGTTGGTCAAGCTTGAACAAATGTAAAATGTTTAGTTGAAACAGGCTAAACATTTTAGGTTTGTTCGGTGTACCAGACCTGAACCAACCATGATTCACAAACAAAACTCAACTTCTTTTGATTGGGGAAAAACGTTCAGTATATTTGAGTTGAACATATTGTATTTGTTTAGCACGTCATGACTGAACAATTGCAAAAACGTTAGTTGGTATGGCCCGAACAAATGTAAAATGTTTAGTTGAAACAGGCTAAATATTTTAGGTTTGTTCGGTATACCAGACTTGAACCAACCATGATTCACAAAATAAACACATTTTTTTTAAAAAAATTTATTGGAGAAAAACGTTCAGTACATTTAAACTAAGCATATTGTATTTGTTTAGCACATTATGATTGAACAATGTCAAAAAAATTAGTTGGTATGTTGTGAACAAAGTTAAAATGTTCAGTTGGAACAGGTTAAACATTTTAGGTTTGTTTGGTATACCAGGCCTGAGCAAAATACGACTCACAAATAAAAATTAACAACTTTTGATGAGAGAAAACATACCTTTTCATCACTAGAGGCATTCAAACTGACCATTTGCTCATCCATTATTCCAAAAAGCGTAAGAAACATGTACAATAGTTAAGGTTTAATAGATATTATAGATTAAGTTGTTAGGGTTTGTGAGGGAGTAAGGATTTATGAATGGAGGGAGCAAGGGTTTTTGAGTGAAGGAGTTTTCATGTTTATGGTTATGTGTAATGGGTGTGTAAAGCAATTTTGTGTTTTATTTAATTACATCGTCCTTAATTGTCATTTAACTCAAGGATATAATAGTAATAAAAATTTTCATTAAATGGTGTGTGTGTAAAGAAAAAAATGTGGTGTAAATATCCGCGCCCAGGAATGAAAAAGAAACTTATCAAAAAACAAGAAAACAAAAATTGTTGAGTTTTGTTTGTGAATCGCGTTTTGTTCTGGTATACCGAACAAACATAAAATATTTAGATTGTTTCAAACGAACATTTTAAAGTTGTTCAGGACATATCAACTAATTTCTTTTCAATTATTCAGTTATAATGTACTAAATATGTTAAGCTCAAATGTACCGAACTTTTTTCCCCATAAAAAGAAGTTGAGTTTCGTTTGTGAATCACGGTTGGTTCAAATTTGGTATGCCAAACAAATCTAAAATGTTTAGATAGTTTCTACCGAACATTTTAATGTTGTTCGGGGCATACTAACTAAATTTTTTGTAGTTGTTCAATTATAATGTACTAAACAAATACAATATGTTAAACTCAAATTTACCTGAACTTTTTGAGGTTAGTGTTAAGGTTAGCTTAGGTATTATGGAGTGTGCATAAAGTAAAAGTATGATTTTTAAAATTTAAAGGTGTGTGTACAAAGCAAGTGTGTGTAAAGCAAAAAACATAGGGTAAATAGCTGAGCACAAAACAAAAAAAGAAAAGAATGAAAAAGAAAAAGAAAACTGGGTACAGTTGAACCGGTCGGACCTTAGATTCTGGACCAGTTTCTGTAAAAAAACTTGTATCACTTTGCACTGTCGACAATGTGAGAATTCGATGGAGTGGCACGGAAACATCTTGAAATAACTAGGGCTTTTACAAGTACTCACTAGTCACTATGCATCTTCAGAATTCATAGTAGCACTGTACTCTTTCTCTCTCTCTCTCGCTCTTACTCTACCAATATATGTATATATGTGTATACTCTTGAGATTTACATCATATGTATTGGTAGTATCTGATCTGAGCTTACTGGAGTCTTTATTATTGAAATTATCACTGGACTTTTTATTTGTTTGATTTCCAAGAAACTGTAGGGAATTAACATGAAATGAAAAATAAGAGAAATCTTGGTATTTTATATCAGCAGCTCTTGTTTCATTTCATTTCATTTTCTATGTTTTCTCGGAAAACAAACGGTGATTTTTTTATTTATTTAAAGTTTGCCCTCTATTTGTTTGCTGAGAAAACCAAGGAAAAGAAAAAGAAAATTGTTTAATTATGTTGGTTTATGTTGTTTTGTTCATAAAAATGAAAAACTCAACTCAGCTAAGCCAAATGGTTGTATTAAGCATAGTTGAATGAATTTTTTATACATTATTATTAGTATAATTTTTAACGTTTTGTCAGGTTACAAACAATCTAACTTAAGATTTGGCCTGTTTGAGTCTGTACTTTGAAAACTGTTCTCAAAAACGTGTTTTCAAAGAACAGTAAGAAATTTTAACAGTTGTTTTCAGTGGTTTTATGTTTCCTAAATGGAAAACAGAAATCAAGGATCCTATTCTCTGAAACTAAGCTGTTTTCAAGAGAAAATTTCAGAAAACAGTTTTCGAGAACACATTGCCAAACATGTTTTCTGTTATTTTGTGACTGCGATCAGAAAACTGTTTTCAGAGTACAAGACCAAACAACCCCAGCTGTTTAATTCTGAATTTCTAATCTTTGTTTTTTTTTTTTTTTTTTTTGGCAGCTGCAAACTGTCTGGCGTTTATTGAATCTGTGGCTTTATTGAAGGAATTGCACGTTTTTGTCTAAAAGAATGGCTTCAACAGGACAATCACCATCTCTGAAGAGACGGGATTCATCCATTACAAGAGAAGGTGACCAGCTTATTATTACCCCTTTAGGGGCTGGCAATGAAGTGGGTCGGTCCTGTGTTTACATGTCTTACAAAGGGAAAACCGTATTGGTATGCCATAAATGTATTGTGGTTTAATTTTGATTTATAGGTTTTAGAGTTTCTTCTTAACATGTATCCTTTTTTTCCCTAATTATCTTCTCATCCCCTTGGATGATAGTTTGACTGTGGAATTCAACCTGGCTACTCGGGCATGGCTGCTTTGCCATACTTTGATGAGATCGATCCTTCAACCATTGATGTCCTTCTTGTTACACAGTATGTAGTTTCTCTTTCTTTATTTTTTTCAATTTAATTGTACACCTTACTGATGTAATTACCCTTGCTTCTATTGCTGGATTGAGTTGCTTGTTATATATTGCATCAGTGTTTGCTGAAATACAAATTACTACATCAGTACATTGTATTGGACTATGTGCATTGGATGATTGCCTTTTGCAAATTTTAGTTAGTCACTAATGAAGAGGTTATCATTTATTTTTTGGTGGCTCTGGAGTTGTGTTAGAAGACCTGCATTACTGTTTTCTCATCAAAGTTGTTTGATCTTTTGTTTTACTTGAAAGTCACAACTTTTTACTCATCTTAACCTTTCTAAAATTTCCAATTGTATCAGGGGAAGGACACCAATAGGGTAAATGAATTTAGGGAAAGAGTGACAGATTGTTACTGTTGAACTTTCTATTGCTGATCGTAGTGAACATAGGGTAACATGTAACGAATATGCAGTCAACTTGGCCAACTGGCTGAGGAGCTAGGATTGAAGCCAAGGACTGTTGGCAATTGGTTAAATAATCGGCAGATGAAGAAGAAAAATAAAAAGGATTAGAGGCGAGTCATACGGCATTGGAGAAGCTGTTGAAAGGCCAGCTGTAGGAATGTCTATTCACCACAGGAATGTCTTATGTGATGGTAGAAGCTATAGGGGTATTAAGAATTGCTGCTGTTACTCTAGATTTAGGGTTAAACAATCGTGGCATCCTGACTTTTTAGTGGATTACTGCCTTGATTCAGTAGAGCAAGGATATAGTCTTGTATCAAGTTGAATCTCTGAATCTTGCAACAACTTTTTTTTTTTTTTTTTTTTTTTGTTTTTGTGTGTCTGTGTGTCTATCTATATGAATAGGAGATGGAAATCATTTTTGTTGAATGAGCTTTACTCAGCAGGATACGACCACTGTTCTAGAAAGTACAGAAAAGGGTGCAATAGTTAGTCTTACTTCATTTAACAAATCAAACTCCCAAACAATAAAATTGTTTGTCAAGTATGTTTATTCCATAAAGTAGCTAGATTTGTATTCGCGTATATTACCAATTATCGAATGGAGGTCCGTTATTGACAACCAAATTTGGTGAGAAGGAAAAAAATTCAGGACATTAAGGAAGGTCCTTTCAATTGGCATTGCTTATCTTCCATAAATCTCTGTCAAATAAAGTTCATATTGCTCTACTATGCTGTAAAATAAGAAATCCTGAAAAGTATGATATTATGCTTATTTGGATGAAATTCCTTTGAGGAAAGGCTCCCTTCCAGCTTCTCTGTGATGTATGACGTTTCTCCGGCAGGAATAGGCATTCCTCCAGCTGGCATTCCGATGGCTTCTTTGACAGTGATGTTAGGCAGTGCTTTGACTAGAAGTTCTTGCAACCAGACGTCTCTTGCTTGGGGGCTTGATATTGTAGCTCCATATTAACTTCTGGTCCATCTTCATTTTTTCTTCTTCACCTGTTGATTGTTTAACCAGTTGTCAACAATATTTTACTTCAATCTTAGCTCTTCAACCAGTTGGTTGCATTGTCTGGAGGTTGACACTTGTTTCCTTGAGATTCAGTGTCTAAATCAGGTTACTGTTATGTCCAATTGAGTATACTGTACCAAGTTCAAGTTTTTTTCATTAATTGTGTTGGCAATTGTTACCTTTTCTTATATACAGCCTGTATACTATCCTGAGGTTTTCTCTTTTCTTTTTAATGAATACTTACAACAAAAGGCAAACAAAAAAAAAAAAATGTGGGGAAGAATTGGCCAACTATGGTTATAGTCAAGTTGTGTAGTTTCTTACAAGTTGCATAATTTTATTAATTTTTTAATGATACTTATTTATTTATTTATTTTTTGATGAATGTAATAGATTTTATTCACAAAAAGGTCCGAGACCCAGGAACATGAGTATACCAAAATTATACCAAAAACACCAAAGCAACTATAGAGACAAAGCCTCTATTAGTGCTACTTATTTCATGTCAGATAAACTCTATGGATGACTTCAAATATGGGTTTGGCATAGATCTGAATTTGAAATTCCTCTATGTGTTGTTACTTGTGATGACCAGCATTTGGGTTAGGTGGAGTGGGAGGGTGGGGTCTGTATATTTTCAGTGTCTTTATCTTGGTTATTGGGAAATAGTGAGATTCATTCTTTGCGCAAGAAATCTTAGGCAAGAGGACAGCTTACTCCGGTTCTGTTTATTGTGATAGTTAAAGGCTAGAGGGCTCTTGGTTCTATCAACTCCCCCACCCACAAGTCTTTAGATGTTTTGAAGTGGTCATGGGGAGATCTTATTGATGTGGAATTTCGTATTTATTTTCCAATTGGCTGACTTTCTTATTTAAAACTGTCATAGGACCCCCCCCCCTCACCCCCCGCCTTTTTTTGTTTTTTTTGGTCACAAGGTGATGCTTTCTGTTTGCAGCTTTCACTTGGATCATGCTGCGTCCCTTCCATATTTTTTGGAGAAGGTTTGTTGATTTTTTAATATTCCAATATTTTGTAAAATTTCTTTACAGATAAACGTTAATGTTTTTGTTCGTTCGCCAGACCACATTCAAAGGCCGAGTTTTCATGACTCATGCAACAAAAGCTATCTACAAATTGCTGTTGTCGGATTATGTAAAAGTGAGCAAAGTTTCAGTTGAAGATATGTTGTACGATGAACAAGATATTCTTCGTTCCATGGATAAAATTGAGGTTTGTTTCCTAATTCATTAATGTTGTATGTTTCTCATCATTCCATCTAGGTCATACAACATCTTCCCATTTGTGTTGCACTGATCTCTTCAATTAAAAGAAGAGTCGATCTTAGTTTGTTATATTCCATAGATTTGATTGTGGTGCTTGGGATTTTCTCAGTCTATTTGTTTCTTAGTTTTTGGTGTGTGAATGTGCGATTTTTGTAGATCAGATTTTTCTGTTTGCCACTGAAAGGTTTTAATCTCAATATTTAGTTTAATGAAGTCGATAATATAGGATCTAATGCTGGATAACCATTATACATTCCACTACAACCGTTCCTACTGCTGTATAAATATTTTGATTTATGATCTAAATTTGTGCTAGTTTTTAAACTAAATCTATGTTGAATTTAGAAATCCAGATCACCTCCCATAATGGTTATGAACAGTTCTGCATAAAAAAATGAATAAATAAATTATGGCCATTAACAGTCACTCGTGGTCTGTTACTTGGCTTTAAATTCAAAATAGTTCCATATGGTCTATTCCTGTTCCTTCTGTGCTTATGGTTTCTGCTACCTCTCTCCTCCTTTCATTTATTTCAAATCGAGTTTATTTATTTATTTTGATAAGCTTCAAATTGAGTTTTGAGGGCCTTTATTAATATTCTAATATAAGGTCCTCTTTCTTCATCTGAAGGAAGGTTTATATCTAGTCTGGTAAGAGAGTCAAGTTCAGTTCACTGTACTTGTCCCCACTGTACTTGTCCCAACAAGTTGGGGTTGACAGCATGAATCAAGTTCTATCATTACAGTTTAGCATAAACAATTATATAGGTGGTAAATGTTTGAATGGTTGTAAAGCTCCAAGCCCAAATGGGATGACTTTGGCTTTCTTTCAAAATTGTTGGCGTATTATTGAAGGTGATTTAATGAAAATGCTTGAGGATTTTTTTAAGAAAGGATTATTTGATTAAAATTTGAATGCTACAATGCTACTTTTAGCTCTTCAATTCCAAAGAAAAAAGCGTGAGGTGGTGGAGTTGAAGGCTTTTCAGCTGATTAGCCTAATTGGTAGTGTGTGCAAGATTATTTCTAAAGTTTTAGCGGGAAGAATGAAAGAGGTGGTCGGCAAAGTAGTCCTCCTCAAGTCAACACGCTTAACTTGGTGAGAGACAAATCTTGAATGTGGTGCTAATTACAAATGAATGTTTAGATTCAAGACTTAAAAGTGCGATCCAGGGTTTGATTTGCAAACTAGATTGGAGAAAGCTTGGGACAATGTGAATTAGAAATTTCTTCTCTACTTGCCTAGAAGGATAGGTTTCAGGGACTAATATAGTAAATGGGTGGAAACTTGTATTTCTTCCGTGTATTTTTCTATTTTAATGATTGGGAATCCTCATGGTTGTTTTAAGAGTTCGAGAGTTCTTAGACAAGGATATATTTTTTTTAATCTCGTTTCTTATTTGTCATTGTCATGGAGGCTTTGAGTATACTAATTTGATAAAAGATTTTGTTTTGCAAGGGGGTGGAGGAGGGAGAAGGTGCATTGCTCATCTTCTTTACGCAGATTACACTATCATTCATTTTAATCCCAATAGGGATCAACTCCATTGTTTGAGAAGTGTGGAAGTGTGTTACTTTGTTTTAGAGCGGTTTTGGGCTTGAAGGTGAATGTAGGTAGAAGCGAGTTTATTCCGGTTGGGGAGATGGTGGAAATAGAGGATTTTGCTACTAAACTTGGATAGGGAAACTACCTTTTTCGTACTTTTGATTACCTTTTTGGGCCTTTTTCGAGGCCAAGGCAATCTAGGATTCCATGTTGGAGAAATTAAAGAAAAGGCTTACTGGTTGGAAAATGGGATATCTCTTAAAAACAAACTTTGGTTCGTAGTGTGCTTTCAAGCTTGTAAATGTACTTCATGTCACTGTTCAAAGTTCCGATTTCAATGGTCAAGAGGTTGGAGAAACGATGCAGTACACCAAAGGTGCACACATACTTTCAACTGTGCGTACGCATGCTCTATTGAGCGTACGCATAATTGGAATATGCGTACGCACCACAAGCCTTTTCACTGCTGCTGCTGTTGATCCGAGATTCTAATTTATTTTAGTTATTTTTAGGATTTTTAATTATTTCATTGTTATTTAGTTGTTGCTTTAAATATATTAGTTTCCTAGTTAGTTTTGACTTGTTTTAGTAGAACTAGGTTTTCCTATTTCATAGTTTAGTTCTCTATATAAAGGGATGTAAGCCTTATGGCAAAAAGTTAGATTTTACTTGATTTTTTAGATTAATAATATTGAGATAGAGAGTTTCTTTTCTTCCTACTTTCGTGTTCCAGTGTGAGCATTGATCGTGGTTACCTACTATCTGGCATTGTTCTTGCGATAATCAATAGATTGGTGAACGCTTGTTTGTTATTTAGTGAGCTATTTTTTACTGCGTATTTCCACTGCATCAGTTGGTATCAGAGTTCAGTTCGTTCCTGATGTCATGCCACAACGAGGAGGACGTGTCGGAGGTTGTGAATCCAAATCTGGGAGATGTGTATAATTGTGAAGACATGGCCCGAATGCAACAAGAAATAATAGACGAGATACGAGCCCAATTCGAGAGTTTTCGTCTTGAGCAATGTCAGTGGTCATCGACCTCTATCTCCATGTTCTGTGGACAAGGAGAGTTTTGAGGATGGTAAAGTTTTTACATTTACAGAATTTTATTTTATTTTTATAAAGTTGAGGTTAAAAAATTAGTGGATTTTAATTCTCCACCTATTTTTGATGAATATGATGATGTTGATATTGAGCAAAATATTATTGAAGATTTGGATGGTCAAGATGAGACTATAACCTGCGAGACATGTAATAAAAATTATTAAAGTAATAATTTTTGTTGTCGTGATAAATTACTTGGTGGTTTTCTAGAGGATAAAGTTTTTGTCATTGAAGAGTTGAAGCACTATGATTTTATTAGAATTGAAAATATTTGTTGTGTTGTTAATCCTTTCCTGCTAAAAATTTTAAATCAAATGAAGGGTATGGAAAAAAATTTTTTGGGCTGTCAAATTTCTAGAAAATAAGTTTGGGAGGAAATTGAAACAAATAAAGTCCTCAAAGTATTTATTCAGATGGAGTGGTCAACATCAATACTTCTGTAAAGACAACCCATAGAGTTCGGGGACAAACTCTCTCTAAACAGGAGAGAATAGGAAGAATGATGCAAGATTTAAAACGATCACTTTTGTGCAACGAAACCCTTGCGGATCAAGCAATGGATTCACAATATCAACAGCTGCAAACATGGTGGTAGTCTTAGTGGGGATTGAGACCCATGATTCCCTTATTTTCCCTACTGATCACAACTCTATTGAGGGTTTCAAATTTACAATCAAACTCACCAGCCAAGCTAGCGTCATCCCAATTTCACCCCGCAAGGACATAATTCGGCCTATATGTCGGACAATATCAGATGCAGTGTATGATGCAGGACAACCCTCGTGAGAGCAATGAGCAATGAAAGAGAAAAAGAAGCTTAAAAAAAACTAGAAAAGAAGCTTGGAAGAAGCAAAAAGTAGGAACCTTAGCTAGGGTTTGTTTGGAGTTAACACCAAACGTGGGAAAACCCAATTTTAATTCATAATAAGATGAAAATTAAAGAGAATGTTGGAGCCTATATATAGGTCCCAATTACATCAAATAAGGAAAAACTTAACCCTAAAGTCTAGGAATTTAAAAGGCAATTATTTAATTATTCTTAAAAATAAATATGACTAAAATAAATATGCTAAAGCCTTGGTCTTCAAGTTAATAGGCCAAGCTGGACCATCCTGTTGAACCATGTGCATGCTGTCCCCATCAGTGTATGTTCCTGATTTGAAGCGTGTTAATTATATTCGCACTCATGATGTGTTCGATGTCAAGCATTTGGTTCCTTATCATGGAGATGGCTTAGAAGATGAGATTGGGAGGTCGAGGGCAAACTCTTTCCGAACAGGGGAGAATGATGCAGTATGCTAAAGGTATACGCATACTTTCAACTATGCGTACGCATGTTCTGTTGAGCGTACGCATAATTGGAATATGCGTACACACCACAAGCCTTTTCACTGCTGCTGTTGATCTGGGATTCTAATTTATTTTAGTTATTTTTAGGAGTTTTAATTATTTCCTTGTTATTTAGTTGTTGCTTTAAATTTTTTAGTTTCCTAGTTAGTTTTGACTTGTTCTAGTAGAACTAGGTTTTCTTGTTCTAGCAGAACTAAGTTTTCCTATTTCATAGTTTAGTTCTCTATATAAAGGGATGTAAGCCTTATGCCATAAAGTTAGATTTTACTTGATTTTTGAGATTAATAATCTCGAGAGAGAGTTTCTCTTGTTCCTACTTTCGTGTTCTAGTGTGAGCATTGATTGTGGTTGCCTACTATCTGGCATTGTTCTTGCGATAATCAACAGATTGGTGGACGCTTGTTTGTTATTTGGTGAGTTAGTCTCGATTGCGTATTTTCCACTGCATCAAGAAACTTCAAAGGGATTTTCTTTGGGCAAGTTTGAGAGATGGGTTTAAATTTCATCCTGTTGATTGGAGGACGGTGTGCTTTCCAAAGGAAGTTCAGGGTCTGGCTATCAAGCAATTGATTTTGGCAAATTAAGAGCTAATAGAGAAATGGCTTTGGAGATTCTACAGTTGAAAAAGAAAGCTTTTGTAGGAAGGTGGTGGAATGGAAATATGGGTGCGAGTCACGAGAGTGGTGGTCAAAGGGAGTGAAGGGTAGTTATGATGTCGTTCTATGGAAGGTTATTATGAATGGCTTTGATAGCTTTAAGAAGGTGGTAGGTTTTAAAGTAGGTGATGGAAGTTGTATTAGATTTTGGACTGATCTTTGGTGTGGCAATAAGCCGTAAGGGAAGATTTTATGGATCTATTTGGGATTTCTTTGGATAGGGATGCCTAAGGGAAAGACAATTTAGAGTGGGAAGAGGAGTTGATGTATTGGAATGCTGCTTATACTGGAAACTTCCATGATTGGGAGTTAGAAAGAGTCTTATCCTTATTTGAGAAAATTTACCTGGTTAAAGCGGAATAGTAGATAGAGGGGTGGAGGATAGGATTATTTGGAAAGAAAATAAGAATGGCATCTTTTTGGTTAAGTTGTAGAATCGTAACCACAGAATACTACCCCGATCGATATGCATACATTTGTCTGTCAGGCATGGCCAGCTCCCAAAGTGTGATGGGCTGTGAGGCAAGGCCTGGGAACGATTCCCATATGGGTTCTAGTCAATAGAATGCTAGTTCTTATTGTATTTCAACCAGGGAGAAGAGGCCATACGACGGGGAGATTCTGAAATTGCAGAGGCTTGATAAGATGACTCTTGAGTAGTTGAGTTCTGGGTATTATGTTTTGCTCTTTTTGGAGTGAGAAGGGTTATGCCTTCTTCAAGTAGGTTGGGTAGGGGTTTGGGTAGTATCGGGTCTAGGGGTCAATTCCCCTCCAATGTAACCCAATAAAAAAAGATTACAATTGGTGGAGACTTGGTGGGTTAAATAAGAGAATTTTCGAGGATGAGGTGTCTGTTCTAAAGTTGGTCATACCTTGTTAGGAGTCTTTTTGCTGAAAAAGGATCAGTGTGTTTTGGTACCCAAGATTCCTTTTCCAAATTTTTGGATTTCTTTTCTCTGTAATTTTTGTCTTTCTTTTTTGATAAGGTAAGGATCTGTATTAGGAAAAAAGGGTTTGAACCCTCGTACATGAGATATATACAAGAGAAAAAAACCAAAGCTCCATGGGACAAAAAAGGAGCTACCAAAACAACCTTGACCCCCAACAATTAAAAGGGAGTCGACAAAAAGAAGAAAAGAGGATTTACAACCATCCATGTAACTACAAAACCACCAATAAAGAGATTTAAGCAAAAGAGATTTAAGCTCCACTATAGATCTCTCCGCTCCTTCAAAGGTTCTCAAACTACGCTCTTTCCAAATGCACCAAAAGATTGCATGAGGAACCATCCTCCAAACAGCCTTGTTCTCTTACTGGTTCCCCTTGATCCACCAACTCAAAATCAATTTATGCGTAGAAGAAGGCAAAACCCATTTGATACCAAAAAGATGAAAAATAAGCTCCCATAAATTCCCGTAATTTTTGTCTTTCTTTTTGTATACCCCGCATGTACAAAGTCTTTTGCCTTTCTTATAGTATGAATTATTAATATATTTAATTCACACACACACACACGCACACACACACACACAAAAACAAAAAAAAAAAAAAAAAAAAAAAACCCTCTCACAATGGTGTGGGTCCCACTCCCTTGCCAAAGAGTTGGTAATATCGATTGTGGTCTAAATAGCAAAACCCTTAGGCCCTCTAAATTAGCAAGGCTTGTGCACACAATTACATACAAGTGATTAATGAGGCTTTTCTGCAGCTTTTGCATCTATTAATTGTGAGATTCCATCGATTCTTTTCTAGGTGAGACTCCTAGAAACCCTTAATGAGACTACGGTTTATCTTCTCTCTTCTCTTCTTCTTAACCTGGTTTGTTTCTTCTTTATTTTAATTTACAGCACTGCTATACTTGCTTTTGTCCACAATGGGCCCTTTTTCGGTCCAATTTTAACCCTACAATCCTTACTCTTCGCCATAAATGTTGACCCTACCTTTTCATACAATTTAACCTAATATACGTTCTATTCAGGTATTACATCAAGCTTCCTCTTCTAGTTTCTTACCATATTCTTCCTCAAGCCATGACCAAACTAACTTTTATTCTATCTACAACGCTTAGGATCACATTCTATTTCATTAAATATAAGGAAAACAAAGTTCTAGCTGCCCTATACCTGATTGTGGAACCTTGTTATCTACTTTAAGCCTTTGGCATAGCTAAGGCGAATCAAAAAAGCACCAAGCTTCGTAATTGTAGCCCCTTCCTCCCATATGATAAAGCAACACAAATTTGATCTTTGTGTTATGATTCCTGAAAATGCCTCTGCTCTGACAGTCCCCTAAGCTCCCCAAAATACAACCGTCAAAGCGAAATTTAATTTTGCCCATTGTTTGAAGGGGTCCTGCTGACCTGATTGTACTAAACATATATCAAAATTTATCACAAAGCTAGGTAGAATTTTTTATGTTTAGAATTATATAATGGTCTTATGGAAATCAGTTGACAACCTCATATCATTGTAACATTTATTTTCTTTGTAAATAAAATAAAATCTAGGTTTCCAATCATTACTATATCCATTTTTGCTACACTTACCACAATTCTCTCTCATTTTAGATGTGATTTTAACCCTCTGAGACCCATAATTTCACCGTTTGCCCCCTGAACCTATAAAATTTTATTTTAAACCCAGTCAGATAGACCCTGGAAATTCTATTTTAAACCCTTTTGATCCATTTTTAGCTCCGATTTTCTGTCTTGAATAGTGCCCAAATTTCTGTTCTATTAATTTGTCCATAAGCTTTAAACTTTCTAACCCAGAGCCCTAGACCTTGAAATATATTTCTTGGAAGTATGGATGTTAAGATAAATGGGGGAATTGAGGTGACATAAGTAGAAATTAATCAAGCAAGATTTAAAAAATATTCTGCACTAATGGTCATCTATGCAGTGCAAAACATCATTATGTCTATCCTTCTATACTTGGTTGCAATGGCATTGCTTTTAGGGTTAGTATATTTGGCTCATATATTGTCTAAAAGACTGGTACTCTACGTAGTTATTTTTTTCATATTGATCCATTGCAACTATAATTTTGAGGACATGATTCCAGACATTTGGAAATATTTGGTAGTTTTCTACTATAAATATATGTTTTACTATTTTCTAATTTACTGGTCTCGTTTGATCATTGTTAAGTTTCCAACTTAAAAGCCTAAGCTTGTAAGTGGAGGGCCCAAACAGGTATATGAAGCTATGTCAAACCCGATATTTGGGCAATGTGGGATGTGGTATATTTTGCAACAATCATCACCTATTTGTACATGTCAAATCCCCCTTCTTCAGGTTATTGACTTTCATCAGACTCTTGAAGTAAATGGCATCCGCTTCTGGTGTTACACTGCTGGCCATGTTCTTGGTGCTGCCATGTTCATGGTTGACATTGCTGGTGTCAGAGTCCTCTACACTGGAGATTATTCACGTGAAGAAGACCGGCATCTTCGTGCTGCTGAGACCCCGCAATTCTCCCCTGACATTTGTATAATTGAATCCACTTATGGTGTCCAACTCCATCAGCCTCGGCACATACGAGAGAAGCGCTTCACTGATGTCATCCACACAACCATTTCACAAGGGGGCCGTGTCTTAATCCCAGCATATGCCCTTGGCCGTGCCCAAGAACTCCTCCTTATTCTTGATGAGTATTGGTCAAACCATCCTGAGCTCCACAACATCCCCATATATTATGCTTCCCCCCTTGCTAAAAGGTGCATGGCTGTTTATCAAACCTATATCAATGCCATGAATGAGAGGATCCGCAGCCAGTTTGTGACCTCTAACCCCTTTGACTTCAAGCACATATCTCCGTTAAAAAGCATTGAAAGTTTTAATGATGTAGGCCCATCAGTGGTGATGGCAAGCCCAGGTGGGCTTCAGAGCGGGTTGTCACGACAGCTATTTGATATGTGGTGCTCTGACAAGAAAAATGCTTGTGTTGTACCTGGGTTTGTTGTGGAAGGAACATTGGCAAAAACTGTCATTACTGAACCCAAGGAAGTCACTCTCATGAATGGTCTCACTGCTCCTCTCAATATGCAGGTCCATTACATTTCCTTCTCAGCCCATGCAGGATTTTGCCCAGACGAGTACATTCTTGAAAGAGCTTATGCCTCCTAACATAATTCTTGTTCATGGAGAAGCTAATGAGATGGGGAGGCTCAAACAAAAACTTATCACTCAGTTTGCCTGATGGCAACACCAAAATCATTTCACCGAAGAACTGCCAGTCTGTTGAAATGTATTTCAATTCCAAGAAAATGGCAA
This sequence comes from Liquidambar formosana, assembly GCA_039720395.1. Taxonomy (NCBI): domain Eukaryota; kingdom Viridiplantae; phylum Streptophyta; class Magnoliopsida; order Saxifragales; family Altingiaceae; genus Liquidambar; species Liquidambar formosana. Next base: position 8,171,787 of record CM077823.1, on the reverse strand, counting down.
AAGCTATAGGAAGGCTGGCTGAAAAGACCCCAGAAGTTGGTGAAACTGTCAGCGGCTTACTAGTAAAGGAAGGCTTCACTTATCAGATTATGGCACCTGATGATCTCCATGTCTTCTCACAGCTATCCACTGCAAATGTCACTCAGCGGATTACTATCCCTTACTCTGGTGCCTTTGGTGTGATAAAGCACAGGCTTAAACAGATATATGAGAGTGTAGAGTCTTCGACAGATGAAGAGTCTGAGGTTCCAACAATTCGAGTACACGACCGGGTGGCAGTCAAACAAGAGTCGGAGAAGCACATTTCATTGCACTGGACATCAGATCCTGTAAGTGACATGGTCTTGGACTCCATTGTGGCTTTGGTTTTAAATATCAGTCGGGAAATCCCCAAGGTAGTGGTTGAATCAGAGGCCATGAAAACTGAAGAAGAAAATGGGAAGAAAGCAGAAAAGGTTATCCATGCACTCCTTGTTTCACTCTTTGGGGACGTGAAGTTTGGAGAAAATGGGAAGTTGGTAATAAGTGTTGATGGCAATGTGGCACATCTTGACAAGCAGAGTGGGGATGTCGACAGTGGAAATGAAGGTCTGAAGGAAAGAGTGAGAGCGGCATTCCAGCGAATCCAAAGTGTTGTGAAACCAATCCCTCTCTCTGCATCGTAGCTCCTTCCCTCACTTTTCTTTGTTAAGTTCCCTTCTATCAGTTTTGAATTTTGAAGGATAGTTTTTTATGTTATCCATAAACGTTTTAACTGCCAGAGTTAGTTTGTACGCTATGCAGAGAGCAATATCAAATGCTAATTCGGTAATTCCCAGTCTGTATATGTTAGCACCAAACCAGACCATATGCATATACATAGGCACTGTTCTTCCATATATTCACTGAAGTGCTAAGTGTGTTCTCTTCTTAGTTTTCTACATTTTGCTTGAGCATCATAAAGAATTGTGTTTTGTATATCATAAGAATGTTTGAATCTGGTCAAGTTTTCAGATGCATTGTTTTGAAGAATGTTCTTTTATACTTTTCTAGAACATAATCTGTAGTAGAGTCATTGTTTTTGCCATTCTGATGTGTTTTCATGTTAAAATCTGGAACTCAGATGGTTTCTTGATTTTGTTCTATTTGAATGTTTCAACTAATGAAATATGAGGGGGGCCATTGCCACTACATAAAGTACTCTAAGCCCCACATTAGTTTACACTTTTTAAGATTTTATGAAAAATATAAAAGGTTTTTATGAAAACTAGTCACATTGTTCCCTAGAAAACATTGTTCTGAATAACTTTGTAGAATGAAGTTTTTCCAAAATCTATCATTTAAGCCGACTTTTTGGCCATTTACAATCTTTATTTCATTTTCCATGAAAAATGGCTAAAAAGTGTACTTAAATGACAAATTTTGGAAACAAATTCTTCTACAAAGTTATCCGAAATGATGTTTTCTAGTAAATTATGTGATTAGTTTTCGTAAAATATTTTTATATTTTTCATAAAACTTAATAATATAAATTAAGTGGGGGGGTTTAGAGTATTTTATGTGGTGGTAGTAGCCTAGCCTATGAAATATTTAAGCCCCTGATTTTTATTTGAAAGGATTGCATTGGATACTTTTTCAATGATCACATATACTCTCTCTCATAATATTTATTCACATTGATAGTTGTCTTTCATCCTTGCCTTGCACAACTCAACTATATTACAAAACCTTACACTAATTGGAGAAACTATGATCCAGAGCCAGAGCAGACACTTCAATTGAGTGGTCTCCATCAATAATCATTTCTCTATGGGTAAATTACTTATTAGAAGAAGCCTCTTACGAGTGCAATTCCATTACTGAACTTATATCAGTGACCCCATCCCTCTATGAGGGAATGGGGAAAGCTCAAGTAGTCGACTGATCAATAATTATTTACCCAAAAAAATATAAATAAAGATAGTTCCTTAATTTAAATAAGACTTTAATTTATAATACAAAATGTGGGTGGATAAAGTAGTTATCCTATCTTCTATAACCACTTAACACTCCTCCCATTTCTAGCTCATAAGCATATTTTCATGCTCAAAATTTTAGAATAAATTTTTATCATAATTTTTTTTCCTTCTATATTTTATGAATTGCCATTCTTTTTAATATAGTTTTGCACATGCATAGATGGTGCCCCAAAATCAAGTTATTGAAATTGTTTTCACATGAACGAGAACAAATTTTCTATTCAGGTTGCCACATCATGAACGATATATAATTATACAATTTTAATTCAAATGATCAAATAATAATTTGCATCATATGAAAGTGATTTCATTATTATTTTTTTTGGGTCCGCCGACAATGGTGAAATATTAATAAAAATTTAGGTCACATTAAGAATAACAATTTTTTTAAGTCAAGCTGTCAGATCACGCGAAAGGTATTAAATATGTTAATATTTAAACAAAACATAAGTATTGTATAATATTTATAAAAAAAAAAAAAAAAAGAGAAAGTTGTTTATAATAAAATGTAGCATATAATAATAAAATATCGTGCAGTCAAATGCATGCATCTAAATACCTATGTGCAAGGAAAGATACCTTCTCCTAAGCATACCTCGTTTTGAATTTCTGAAATTAAGTGGATTAGGCTGGATTCACTCCGTTAATGCTAGTTTGTTTTATGTTTGCTTGGTTTTCAAAAATGTTGATTGATGTCTTTTTTTTATTTTTTTTCATCAGATGAACGATAGAAAGGGCTTTATCAAGCAACAATTAATGAAACCTAGACCAACTCATCAAGCAACAATTTTAAAACGAATTCCCTCAGCTCTTAAGCAATTAGAGTTAGGATTTGCTCAATACTTTTGGATGTTGATATAATATGGGTAAATTGCACTTAAGAATCCCAAGTTCGGATCAAGCTTCACTTTAGGGTCCAAAGTTTAAATCGCGTCCATTCAGTATCTAAATTATTAGTTAAGTTATAATTTGGGGTTTGCTCTCAAAATTTTCTATATTATCCCTACTTTACCCTTTTTATGGGTTTGAAAATCCTATTTTACCCCTATCAACATTTAATAAACCTTTATATTTTAATTAGATCTGAATCACTTTATCGTCAGATTTGTGTTTTGTAAATGAAAAATATAAATATTTATTAGATGTTGATAGAGGTAATATAGAGAGAGAAAGAAGATAAGACTGATTCAAATCTTGTTAAAATTTAAAATTTATTAGTTGTTGATAAGGGTAAAATAGGGTTTTCAAATCCATAAAAGGGGCAAAGTAGGAAAAATATAAAACAAATTTGACAACAGCCCCAAATTGCAACTCAATTAATAATTCGGGTACTGAATTAAGGCAATTTAAACTTTGGATACTAAAGTGAAACTTGACTCAAACTTTGGACCCTTAAATGCAATTTACCCATATAGTATATACCCTTTTTACCTTTTTAGTTCTCCCCCATGCAATTTCACTACTAAGGTTTTCATTGCATACAAAATCCTCACAAAATGTATAAATTTACATTTGAATGTATTGGTGTTTCTTCCATAAATGCATAAAAATTTAAGATGAAAGTCTAATATATCACCTTGCATATAAATTTAAGAACTTTCGATCTTAACAGGAAGATTAAAAGCCTTGGAGCTTTTAATCTTAAATTTAAATCCTAAACCCTAAAAATTTAAGATGAACATGAAGCTCACAAACTTCAGCAGCTTGAACTTATGTTCCAAGGAACCAATTAGCCAGACAACATGATTGAAATTGAAGCCTCCAATTTCAATCCCAAAAACCCAATTTCAAGACACCCCAAGTTATGCATATGAGGTAGGGATGAAATACAAAATCAAAGCATCAAAACATAAAATAACATGGCTTGAGCAATAATAAATTTTCTTAAAACATCGATCATTAATTAACACCATTTAACACTGACAATTACCCTGGTTTGCTTTGTTACTAACTTATATTATTGAATGTATGTATAAATAATAAAAGTTCATCACAATTATTGTATGAGATCATTCAAATTATTACTTAAAAAAAAAAAAAAAAAAAAAAAAAAAAAACTAGCATATACTCCGTATCTATCTACGAGTTGACTTTTAACCTTACAATCTCCTTGTAACAACTCAAAATAGAAGAGCATCAGCATTTGACTTTGTAATTATTTAGTTGTTACTTGTTAGATGTTGGTAGGTTAAGGTGATGGCTCATTTCAAACCGAAAATTAAACAATATATATATATATATATATATATATATATACACACACAGTTATGTTCTCATCAGTACATGTTGATATGAGTTATATCAGTATCATGTATTGAGGGTTGTACCCTTTGCATTAGTTTAATGTACCTCATATCCTACTAATGCACAAAGTACAACTCCCAATGTGGGTGTTGATATAAATTATATCAACACGTGTTTACCTAATCATCATCTTATACATATACAGCTTTGATCATATGTAGGATATCCCGTTTGATCACAGCCGTCTGTGAGTGACATGCGCATACGCGTGAATGCACGCGTGTCATCCACGAACGACTGTGATCGAACAGCATAATCCGGGGTATCCTGCACATGATCAACCTTCTATATGTGTGTGTGTGTGTGTGTGTGTGTGTGGGTTATTCTTGACCGATGAATGAAACACTAACACATGGGCACCCTCGGTACCATGACTTGAAGATCTGAAAAGAGTTCGGGCAAAGTGGATCCCTATTCTCTGTCGAGTCGCTCTCGGTAGCAAAATTCCTCAATCCTCAACTACGCTCAACCTTAATGAAGTCATGACCTTATCGGATTTCCCTCAGGCTCGGTCCTCAATTGAATCAATGCCCGGTCTTCTGTCCCACTTACGTGTTCACCATGTGATTCGGGAATTCCCTTAAGTGGGTTTGACGAAAGAAACCCAACCGTGGTCAAGCAAACTATTCATAACCAGACCATGATTGAATAGTTGTCGGCAACCGGACCTAAAACCCTAAGCTGACCATGGTCGGGTTAAAGGAACAATTTAACCCAAGCCCTAGTTTCTTCCTACAAAAGGAACACTATTCACACAAAACAAGGTGAGTGCGCGCAACACAAAACCTTAGAAATTCTCTCATCTTCTTCTCTCTCTAGATACTAAGATCTGACTAGAGTGTCAAAGGGTTTAAGCGAACAAACCTCGGCCTCCCTTGATGGTTCTCTTTACTTTCAAGTCATTGTTCATCGGAGAACCTAGCAGTATTGTTCATTGGAGAACCTAGCGACATTGTTCATTGTTTAACCTAGTAGTACTATTCACCGGAGAACCTATATAGCAGCATTGTTCACTGTTCGACCAAACAACACTGTTCATCCCTATCTTTGCTGTTGTAGCTCTCTCGAACCACCGTCACGTGACACTCCGATTCGTCGGACTACCACAAGCAAAAGTGCTCTACCGACTGTTCGGATTTTTCCTCGTACAATATATATATATATATATAGAGGGTTGTTCAAGTGCGGGATATTTCAAACTATCCCGTTCGATCACAGACGTCTGTGGATGACATGCGTACATTCACGCACGCGTACGCGTCGCTCATAGACGGCTGTGATCGTACAAGATATCCGGGATATTCCACATATGATCAAAACTATATATATACATATAGGAAGATGATCAGGTAAGCATGTGCTAACATAACTTACATCAACACCCGCATTGAGAGTTGTACCCTGTGCATTAGTAGGTTATAATGTACTTGGATCAATGCAAAGGGTGCAACCCTTAATGTATGGTGCTGATATAGCTTATATCAACACGTGCTGATGGGAACATAACCGTATATATTTATAGGATGATGATCATGTAAGCACGTGCTAATGTAACTTATATCAACATCCGCATTGAGAGATATACCTTATGTATTAGTGGGAAATGAAATACATTGGACTAATGAAAATGGTACAACCCCCAAGCATGGTACTGATATAACTTATATCAACACGTGCTGATGGGAACATAACCATATCTATATATATATATATATATATATTATTTATTTATTTATTTATTTATTATTATTATTTTTTCCTCTAAGAAAAAGGCAAAAAAAAAAGGTTTACCCATGCATCCAAAATGATGCCGATAAAGCTTATCACCTACCCTGGGAGATCTTGATTCCCGACATTTAATCCTTATACAAAACACATAACACACTACATAAAAAAAACAAAAACACATATCACATTCCATCTTTATGTCATAATAGGTGCAACTGAAACGCTTATGTTAATGAAAATAACAAATAAAAAACAAAACCAAAACCAAATAAAAAAGAGTAACGATACATAGGACCACTACTAAAGGACTAAAACATAAGATCACTGATTTGGCTGAATTTGATTGGTCAGTAGTATTAACACCGTTAGTAGCTAAAAAGAAAAACTTAATATGGGAAGCCCTCAATTCCCGATTTAGATAAATGTTCTCAAACTTTAGATAAACAGGATTATAGGGGATTTCCTCAAAATTGCTATGATCTTCTCCTTCCTTTTAGCGATTCCCTAAAAGAATCATTAACCAAAGTTTCGAGATACCTCCCGCATTTGAGTTCGGCGAAATATTCAGATAATTAACCATGACACATCATACAAAATCACAAATTAAATTAATGCAAAATATTCAGATAATTAACTATGACACATCATACAAAAATTGCATCAAGATAATACCACAACTCAACCATTATCATGACGAACCAAATAAATTGGGAGTTTTATCATACAACAATGGGGAGCTCCCCAGCCCCCCCCCCCCTCCCCCAAAAAAAAAAAAAAAAAGAGGACAGATACGTTTTTAGAACCATGAATATTCAGATAATTTGTGATTTTTCTTTAAGATAACAGTAGGAATTCCTTCCCCCTGCATTGTTTTCCCCTAATTAATGCCATGAATAGTCAGATAAATTGGGATTTTTTTTTTCTTCAGATAACAGTGTGATGTTTTTAAGATAATACTGAATGCAATATGACACTAAATATAACAAATCAGATAAATTGGGAGTTTTATCATATAACAATAAGAAGCTCACAGCAATTTTGAGGAAACCTCCTATAATCCCGTTTATCTAAACTTTGAGAATATTTATCTGAATCAGGAATTAAGGGTTTCCCATAATAAGTTCTTTTTTAGCTACTAACAGTATTAATACCATTGACCAATTAGATTTAGTCAAGTCAGTGGTCTTTTGTTTTGATCCTTTAATAGTGGTCCTATGTATCATTACTCAATAAAAAAATAAAAAAACGGTGCAACTAAAACAATAGACAAAAAAGTGGCTGATAAATAAATGAATAATATTCCGAAGTCATCCATCATATCGCACTACATTATTAAAAAAAAAAGAAAACATTTAATTAATTATAACAACTTGTATATATGATTAAACTAGAAGTGTGACCAAACCCAATGTCACTATCAAAGAATCTTAGTCATACAAGTTGACATTTAAACCCGAAAAATAAATAGACTTCTCTATCAAAGACATAGATGTGCTAACTACTTCGCAAAAGTAATATAAGAAGAAATGCATGCGTGTATTGCCTCCATGACGCTTGTCTCCCATGTTATCTAAAGAGCTTAATTCTTTGTCTAAATCTTCTTATCCGGTTGATAGATCAATTCTTTGTTATGTCAACTTATTATTAGATACATGAGAGTTGATGTGGCATGTGTAATTATTTTATTGAATAAAATCTTTAATTAGGGGATCGGATGATGTCCTGAGTACATATGTATTACTCTATACCTATTATGGCCAATGGCATGCACGATAGTCTAATAGGAGTCTCCTTGTTGAGTGAAACTTATGAAGAAAAAAAAAAGCATTGATATCTATTTGTTGAAATTGGAGGATTAGGGGTAATGGTAAATTTTATTAAATGTTCATTAATTTTTTTTATAAAAAAAAAAAAAAAAAAAAAAAAAGAGGTACGGAGTCTTAGCTATTATATATGATTGTGCAAGAAAATTTTTTATAAATGAGTTGGACCACATAGATATAACTAGCCCTCTTCTCATATTTTTACAAGGGAGGGATCCAGCATTTGGTATAAGATTTTTCACTCTTTCACCCATGAATAGTTTTCTATAAAAATCAAATTTTGTTAATCTAATTGTTGGATTAAGTATTACACTCATACATGTTATGTATTCCGAATTTCAAATTAATTAGATATGTTAAAGCATCTTATTTATATAAAAAGTTAGAAAAATATATTGACAACTGACGAGTGTGAGAATAAAAAGTTTTACGTTTGGTGTCAATAGATCATCCTAATTTTTTTACTTCTTTGACAATTGATAGAATTTACCTATACCCCTAACCCTCCAATATCAACAAATGGGTATCAATGCTTTTCCATAAACTTAAATTCGAGATCGCTCAATCAATAAGTGAGGAGAATACCATTAGGCTATCAATTTTAAGAAGCACAAACACTTCTGTAGAGGTGTTGTGTCCTTGTCGAATACATATCAGATGTGACACTCCTCTAACACAACACTTTTCTCTTTTTTATATTTTTTTGTCTTTTTAATCTTCTTCATTTTCCTTTTTGTCATATTTATCAATGAATAACTTCACTAGGATTTTGAAAAACAATACAAAAGATCGATGCATTTTGAATGATAGATGTGATGCTATATGATATTATGTATCTATATACATAAATTATGCAATTTATTAATGACATGTCTTCGCCATGTCGTGTCTTGAAGATTTACTATTTCAACATGTCCATTTTGTATCGTAATTGTATTCTGTATCCGTGTCTGTGCTTCTTAGGCTATCATGCTATCGGCAGACTCTCTCTGATTTTAAAAGCTCAAAAGGGTCGAAAATGATTCTTCATCGAAGAAAAAAAAAAGAAAAAAGAAGAAGATAAAATTGGTAATAACCCCATTTGGAAGAATGATTTTAGTATTAACCCCAAAAAATTCCTCAACCTTGTAACCCAAATCTAAGTATTTTTATTAGTATTAACCCCATCTTTTTTTTTTTTTTTTTTTTTTGAAAAATCCTAATTTTCCTTTATTTGCTTGTAGAGGCACTCCCTTTTTTGTTATTAAGGGCACCTTATGTAACTAACTTATTTTTTAATTTTCTAATTTTTAAAAGTCTATAACTTATTAGATACAACTTTGTTTTTGAAAAAAATTGTCTTTTTAGAATCTATTTGTTGTGATTTTCGAAACAATACTCCATGTGATTAGGTAATTCTGGGAAAAAAAAAAATTATATTATTGTTTTGCTCTCAAAACAATAACATGTAAATTATGCCGTCAAATAGTAACATTTTATTATTGGGTAAATTATAGTAAGACCCCTCCTAGAATCTGCTAATTACAGATAAACCCCGTCACGTTTATGAAATTACATTAAGATCCCTACTTTACAAAATAAATTATAAAAAGACCCCTCCCCCTAACCTTTGTCCATTAACCTCCGTCCAACTGATGTGGTAGCTGTCAGATTTATTAATTAGAAACAATTATCTATTTAATTGATGTGCAAAAAAGAAAAAAAATGATTTGCCAAGTTGCCACCTTATTTGCCACCTTTATACATGCATCCTTATTGTAATAATTCTTTTCATTTATTTCTACATATGAGTAATGCTACATAACCCTCTTTTTTTTTTTTTTTGCCCAAATCTACTTACTCAAATGAGGTGGCAACTTGGTAAATCAACAATTTTTTATTTTTCAAATCAAATAAAAATTTAATTAAATAAATAATTATTTCTAAGGCGCAAATTTGACGGCTGCCGCATTAGTTGGACATAAAATTTAAACTTTTTAGCATTTTTCTTATATATATATAAATTATTTTTTAGTTGTCTATCAATAATAATTAAAAATTTTAAAAGTACTGGATAAATGTATTGGACTGGTGAGTTATATGCATTTAACATGGAAGTTAGCATCCACTAAGGGTAGTTAGGGTATTTTGAAAAAATTTGAACATGATTTAATGGATTAATGGACAGAAGTTGGAGGGAGAGATCTCTTTGTAGTTTATTTTGTAAAGTAAGGGATGTCAGTGTAATTTAAAAAACGTGAGAGGGTGTATCTGTAATAGTTAGAGGAGTCTTAATGTAATTTACCCTTTATTATTTTGTTATTATTAAACAATAACTTGTTATTGTTCTTTACTTAATTTTTTTTTTTAATGAAAATGTTGTATTAACATATTACTATTCTCGACATTTTTTTTTCTTTTGGGCATAGGGTGGTTATAAAAATGGATTGTGATTTTTATCAAAGGTTTGAAAGTTGAGACGAAAGTTAGAGGTGGTGAGAGTATGGTCGATTCATTAAGTCGAGTGATTGTAGATAGAACTCAACAAGATGATTTATTAGTCAAGGAAGATGGAAATACTATTCATATGAGGACAAAAATAAAATAAATAATATTTTTGTGAGAGAATGATAAATCCATCAATTTGGTATCAAAAGGGAATGTAAGATTAATAAATTTGTTGGTGGGGTACTACTGTCAAAAAAAAAAAAACTCTTATCACATAGAGCAATGGCTAAAAAAATAGGAAAGAGGAATGTGAGAGAGAGAGAGAGAGAGAGAGGGGGGGGGGGGTAAAAGTGAGATTTACACCAAAAAGTGTTTAAGAGCATCTAACCTGTCCCGTTTCGCACCTGAAATCCCAAAGGTGACGATCCGAGGAGAGGCGTTTATGGCAGAAAACGAAGAAGAAGAAGAAGAGGAAGAAGAAGGGGAAGACGAAGACAAGGACGGCCTCGTTCGCTCCATGGCCTAGAGAGAGAAATTCAGGAGAGAGAAAGACAGATAAAATATATACATAGCGAATAAAAACAGAGAGAGATAATGGGGAAAGGGCCATTCTCGTTTCGCCGGACGACAAGCCGTCGCCGCCTGAAGAAAACAGCGGGACCGGCGCCGCAACTGGAGGTGGCTATGATCGAAGGCTCCTCGTCGCCTGCGAACAATCCGACCTCCTCCGCCGTATCCGGTGGTTGCGGCGGCAGTGTCGGTGGAGCGGCGAGCAAGGTGAAGAAGAAGACAGGCGGGGCGCGGCTGTGGATGCGGTTCGACAGGTCGGGGAGGTCGGAGCTGATGGAGTGCGACAAGGGGACAATTATCAAGCGCGCAGCGATTCCGGCGAGGGACTTGAGGATTCTAGGGCCTGTCTTCTCTCACTCCTCCAATATTCTTGGTAATGAACGATAGTGATCTTTTCAATTAGGGTTTATTTTGTTTCAATTCATAGTTAGTGAATAATGGTTTTGGAGACTGCAATGCTCTATTTCATGATTATGGAGTTTAGTATTTATTTATTTAATCTGTTTGATGTTATGATTTAGTGTGAAATTTAGCTCAGACGCGCACACATTTGTTATCGCGGGCTCTGAAAGCTAAGGTAAGGGAAGAGAGCTATGCATTTTAGATTGGAGAATTTTAAGCAAAATGAATGTGGGATTGGACTAATTTTAGGTATTGTGATTTTTTAAAATTGAGTGCGAGGCTGACTAGCCTTTGAGTAGGAAGTGCAGAATTGCAGTTCTGGAGTGGGAGTGTGAGTAGTGTAGAAGGTTCTTACAACTAGGAGTTTGACCCTGTGTACGTTATTGGGATCTAGAAACATGATAGTTGAGCTATGAAGCAGCACTGGAAGTTGATATCTTCGAACAATTGAAGACCGCATAGCCACCTTGGTCAGAGATGCTCTTAACTTTTGTCAATAACTTATCATTAACATTGAGTAGATAAGATATATATATATATATATAGGGGAGGGATCCGTTTACACCCGGTGTAATAGTGTAAAACTTTTTACTCTTACACCCTTTAATATCTTTTTGTGGGAATAATATTTCGCCAATCCAACCGCTGGATTAGATTCTCTATTCATGCACGTCATGATACCAAATTTCAAGTAAATCGGATATTAGGAGCTATGTGATTCATAAAGTGCCCCAAATTATAGTTTTATTTATATAAAAAAATGTGAGTTTATAGATCACTCGATATCGGATTTGCTTGAAATTCGGCACACATGATGTGCATGAATAGAGAACCTAATCCAATGGTCAGATTGGCGAAGTATTATTCCTACAAAAAGATAATGAGGGGTGTAAGAGTAAAAAGCTTTACATCAGGTGTAAACGGATCCCTTCTATATATATCTATATCTATATTAAATAAAGAGATTATTAAGAGAAGAAGGAAAAAGTCCTAAGTACATTCGACGTATTCAAAATCTCTCACTACCAAGGCCACAAAAGACCCTGTACTTTTATTTTGTTTCCTTTTTTGGGGGGTGGGGGGATTTGGTTTGGTTCTTCGGGCTCATTTCCCATTGTCTCTCAATTGGTCCATATTTGTCACAGTTAAAGTCTTCTGGAAGCTGTCTCTTTATTTATATCTCCAAAGTCATTCCTAGGAAGAGTCTTGTTCATTACTGTTAGAGGGGAAATAGCCAATCGTGATGTATACTTGAACAAAACATAACCCAATCAACCAAATATTATGTAATATTTTTTCTCCAATTTATTCCATATAAAATTCCTCTGTAACTTTTCCTCTTATTACTATCCACATGTGAATGGTAATCAAGGATAGAAAATATTGTCAATTGAGTCAACTATACACACACACACACACACAAGGGCGGGGGCATGTGGGGGCCCTTGGGGGCACATGCCCCCACTGTCTCAAATAAATTTTTTTTTTTTTTTTTTTTTGGAGGAAATTACCTTTTGGTAACTATTTCCCAATATAATACCAAAAAAAGGAACTCGATAGTCATTTTGAAGCATATATACAATCAATTTGTAGTAAAAGGTAATTTCCCCTTTGGTGGTGGATGGTCGGCCGACGATCATCGACGGCTCACGATGCCCCCATTGGTGATAACTCTTGGCTCCGCCCCTATATATATATATATATAGAGAGAGAGAGAGAGAGAGAGAGAGAGAGAGAGAGAGAAGAGTTAATCTAACCCCCTTTGAGCAGACATTGATCTTTCCAACCTACCAAGGCCTCTTGAGTATTTTGATCATTGGATCCTAATCTACTTTGGTTTTGAGTGAGGCACCTAGTGGTAAAGCATATATAGCCATATAGGTACTTTTTGAGGATCTTAGAACAATGGTATTCGACAAGTTAGACGACTTGAAAAGTATGAATCCCATATCCTAAGAAGCACAGACATAGATATGGACACATGACACGGTTTTGACATTACACAGACATGCCAACATAGAAAATACTCAAAATTGAGGATACGACATGATGGAGACACGACATTGATAAAATTATATATATATATATATATATATATATATATATATATCCACACACGCATAATTATATTATGTCAGGTAGCATCATGTATATGGTTCAAAATGCTTCTTTCTTTTGGAATTATTTTATATCGTTTTTGGAATTCTTAATTGAGTTCTCCACAGAGAAGATAGGACAAATAAGAAAGCGAAGAATAATTACAAGGAGGTGAATAGGGAGCTGTCATGTCAAAGGCGTGTCAGAAGAGTTTTATGTTCGACACATGTCTGACACTGCCATGACATATCCAGGAAAGTGTCCCGGCTTCTTAGCTCATATCCCATTAGTTGTTAAGTATCTCACTTTTTGCAGGCGGGGATTTCAATGTTGAATTTCTAATATTTCAAAGTCAGGCTTATGAACCTAATTTATGTTGTATAAACTGTTATGAGGGTCTTCAACTAGCATGGCTTGAGTTTGGGTAGTTTAGGTCGGTCATAACTTATTAACTTAGACTTGAATGGAGCCGGATTATTATAACTTGACCCTAAAAACAATCACTGATTCATTTATATTAAAAAATATTTACCTGATATTAAATATTTAAAATGATATAAAAATATTATTAATATGATAAATTTAATAATGCATACAAATAAGGATGACCTTGGGTTGGTGGTTTGAGATCAAGACTATCTTGGATTGAACTTAACTTGAACAAAACCCCCTTCTCATATCTTGTTGGATTAATTCTAAAGTCATATAGAAGATAAAAAAATCAAGGGGGAATTACAATTAGTAGTCATTCTTAGTTAAGTTAGTAGTCATTTACTAGTAAGTTAGTAATCATTTGTATTGAACTGTAATTGTTTGACCGTAGCCGGACCTATTTGTAATTCCCCCAAAAATCAATGTGATAGTTCAAATAGAAGGTTTGGGAAATACCATGTTTATTGAAGGGAATTAATATTCTAAGTATGGTGAAATTTGAAATCCATTGGGATAAATCACAGGATTTGTGTATAAAAACTCCTTCAATTTTGTAAAATTATAGGATTCAAAAAATCTTGTTTTTTAAATCCTGCAATAAGAACACTACTTCTAGAAGTCTAAACTTCCTTAAGACAAAATTTGATGCTCATTTTCAATTTATTTGGTGTTCATTGGGCCCTCCCGTCTTCTACTTTTGATCTCCTCTCGGGTTGGTGGTTAGAAGGTGGTAATAAAAAAGCTAAAGTGGTTTGGAAAATGGCCCCTCATGCTATTTTTTGGTGTCTTTGGAAGGAGAGGAATCTTAGGACTTTTGAAGGGATTGAAAAATTGGTCATTGAGCTCAAGTCCGTGCTTACTAAGAATCTTTTTTGGTGGTATACTAGTTTTGCTAACATTAGCAATCCTTCTTTTGTTCACTTCCTTGATTCCCTAAAGTTATAAAGGGGTCTTTCATTTGTACCTTTTCTTTTTGCTTTGTTCTTGTATATGTCTCATGTACTTGAGCTTAGTCTATTCTTTTTAATAAAATTTTACTTCATCAAAAAAAAAAAAAAAATTTGAGCTCTCAAGAAATCAAAATATTCATTTATGGAATAGTTTCTGGTTTTGCAGGACAGGAAAAGCACTCTAACCCTGACCTTAAGAAAACTCGAAATCAGAATAGATATAATGATTGCTTTTTAAATAAATAAATTTTAAATGACAAGTGATTTGACAGGCTCAAGCTCATGTGAGCTTGAGGTAATGCCAAAGGCTGGATTGGTTTGAAGCAGAAGTTTCTCTCTGTCTCTCTGTCTCTCCCCCCCATCCCTGGTCGAACTTTGTTAGATTTAGGCATGCTCGCTGTAGATTTGCGCTCAAGCTTATTAGACTTGAGCCCATATAATCATCACTTGTCTAGAAAATGAGCTCTCATATAGCTATGCTTCATACAAATAGTAACCCTTCAGATTGATGATGTAGGTTTGAAATACATTTTTATTTACTTTGCATAGTGTATAAGTTGTACAATATAATTTTGATGTGTGTTGTGTACATTTGGGTGTGTTTGTGTGTATCAAGACTAACTAGTGACTACTAGATCCACTTTTGAATCTCCTAAAGGTGAATGATTTTGTCTCTGCATTAATTTTTGTCTCCCTTAAATAAAGAGATCCCAGACTGTGGAAAGCTCACCCTCAACCAAAGTTATTTTTGAGTCTGTCTAAAAAATTTAAGGATGCATCCAATATGCCTTAGTGACACAGCTTCATAAAATAATAAGTTAACATCATCAATTGTTGGTGAGTAAACAACCTGGTGAGCTTTGTCATAATATATTCTTTCAAAACCTTCCGAACTCCACTTTCTCAATTAATTTGCTGATAAGCATTATCTGCTTAGACATGTTTGAGATGCTTCCTGGTTCTTTTTTTGATGTAGTCAGTCCTAAATTGATGTTTGAGGAGAGAATGATGGTCAAATTTTGGTGGGTTGGTTTTAATGGTCACAATATACGTCATTGGAAATGGTGGAAGGAAAATATGGAAGTCATTTGGCTCATCACCTGGAACTTGTTGCAAAAATTCAACCATGTTTTCTGGTATAAATATCAATTGCATATAAGGTTTTGCTTATTTGTATTTCTCAGCCTTTTTGAACCCTTGCAAGGTGAGGTGATTTTTTTTTTTTTTTTTTTTTTTTTGTTTTGGTGGGGAGGATTACCAGATAGGATGCATTTTGTCACGTCTAGACTAATTGTTATTTTCTTTCATTCTCTCTCACTTCCCAATCTTCTTTATGCCTAATCTTTTCCAATGTTCTTCAAGAATCGAGAAACCTCTTTTGTCTCTTTTTATCATAACTATATTGGAGCAATCTCTGCTTATCTATCTCTGTTAATTTTCCTTCTCTTAATATGCGAACACACACATTGTCAATATAATGATTGATTAAAAGATATTTACTTCTTGTCCTTTACAGCCAGGGAGAAAGCCATGGTTGTCAATCTAGAGTTTATAAAGGCAATAGTTACTGCTGAAGAAGTGCTGTTGCTTGATCCTCTCCGCCAGGAGGTTCTTCCATTTGTAGATCAGCTAAGGCAACAACTTCCTCATAAAAGCCCATTTAAGATTCATGGAGCAAGCCCAGTGGATGTGCAAGATAATGAAATGCATACTTCGCCTGGTGGACAATGGTTACCTGTTCCTGAAGCCGCTGAAGGCTTGCAGTCTGAGCTTCCATTTGAGTTTCAGGTTCTGGAGATTGCCCTAGAGGTTGTCTGTACATATTTGGACTCCAGCGTGGGAAGACCTTGAGAAAGATGCTTACCCTGTATTGGATGAACTGGCCAGGAACGTTAGCACCAAGAACCTTGAACATGTACGAAGTTTGAAAAGCAATCTTACCCATCTTCTTGCACGCGTGCAAAAGGTATTCTTTATGAATGTTATCTCCTCTTTTACTCCCTTCTCATACTTTTGAGTTTCGACGTATATTCCTTTTCTGCTTGTGCAGTATGTAAGTACAAGCTGTCTTTTCATGACCTTATGATGAAGATAGAAGTGGGGAAACAGAAGAAAGAGGAGATCTGTGACAATCTTTGCATAAATATCTCTTCTAATGCCATTACTTATGAAGAAAAGGAACTAAGACAGTAAATAACATAATGGAAACTGAACATAGAATATAACTATTGCTATGCACATATAATTTCAACTACTTCCCCTCAAGTTGGAGTATAGATGTCACTTATAAGCCTGACTGCGGTAATCTGATTGTTCTGAAAGTGCATATTGGAGCATGATGTTGTGGACTAGGAGTGTAGTAGCCTAGATTTTATAAGATGTCAGAGATGGTAGTTTTTACCAAGTGATAACACTTTTATTTAACACATTGGATATTTGGATGTTACTATGACTTTTCACTGAAAGTACCTTTCCTGCACCTTTATCTTCATTATCTAGTACTACTTATCTTATGTTCAAGCCAATAAGAGGAGTTTTAAATCTAATTTTGTGAAGATACTCTTTTGGTGGTTCTCTAGTTACTCTTTTGGTGGTTCTCTAGTTACTCTAACGAGCGTAACCCCACTTTTACCCTTTTTGTTGATTCTTTCCCTTAATTGAAATTAGATTTTCTTAATCCTGTTGAATTTATGTAAATTATTAAGCCAGGAAATTATCTTAATCATGAGTTATTGTGCCACTGTTTGAGTCCTGAATATAGGGTGTTTGAAAGAGTGATCTCCAAAATATTGAAATGGGAGATGACTATGGATACAAGCACTGATGTTTATGTCCAACATGAATATAGGTTTCTGAAAGAAAAAGAATTATGATTGCCCTTGTTGCGAAGGTTTTGGAAACCTTTTTAAAATCAATTTACACCTGCAGTTGCGTCTTGAAACACAATTGTTGCAATTCCAAAGACCTAGTCATGTAGAAGCCATTAGGTTTTATCCTGATTATATTTTGTTCTGTTGTTGATGTATGGCCTGACTGGAGGAAAGACAAGTGAATGTCCAATGAAAATGGGCTTAGACTATGGATTGGCATTAAGTTCTTAAATTTTTGGTTTGGTTGTGGATGGACTGACTAGACATATATCTAAAGGTTTTAGGTTAAGTAGAACTAAAATTGATATATATGGAATGTAATTTTAGTCGAACTAGGGAGAGAAATGAGGGACATAGTGCAATGAAGACTCAGGAATGCACCTGTATGTAAGGATGAAGACTTAGGAATGCACTTGTATGTAAGGATGACTTGATTCAAGTTGAAGGCCTTAAAAGACAGAGGAAGGCCCAAAATAATAGTGGTTAGAAGTGCTGAGAAGGACATGTATGCTAAGGATTTAACAGAAGATACAGCCCTTGATAGAATTTAATGCCTATAGAAGGATTTATGTAGCCAACCTGGGGTTAAGGTTCGGTCACATTGAGTTGAGTTGATGTATTGCACGAGATTATTGTGATGTAAGATAAAAATTTTAGACAGTAGTTTTTTTCGGGAACTTTTTGCCATAAGAGCAAGATATACAGTGTAGTGATGTCCCTAATATTGTTGAATGGGCAGGGGATCTTGGCTGACAAAAGTATTTTACTGACAGCTTATATTGGCCTTACTCTAGTGGTACCTTAATACCTTTCAAAGTTTTGTGGTTTGAGATCCAGTATCTGATTGTTATAGAAAGATACTATAAAGTATTAATTATTAACTTGGAAGAGGGCTTACTTGCCTGGAGGAGGTAGGTTTAATTTAACTTTGCAACTGCCTTGGCAAGTTTTCCTACTTAGTGTGGATCCTTTTTTGTTAAAAAAAAATTTGGTGAGTCTTCCATGATCAAATATATTGAGATCAACCTTTTGTGGGATGGAAAGGTTTGATAAGTCTAATTATCACTTAGTTACCTGGAAGTTGATATGTGATAGCAAGGATCAGGGGTTCTGAAGGTCCCTCTTTGGTTCTAGTGACTAAGGAACTTCAAGTTAGTGGATTTGGAGATCTGGACAGGAGCCAAGTAGCCCTTGTTGAAAGAGCCATAGGTGAAAAATATGGTGAAGATTGCTTTGGCTAGTATACTAGATCATTTTATTTCGTGGTATAGACATATGGCTATAGTCTTTTGAGAATTGTATGAGAATATTTGTTCTTTTTGGAGCTGTATAACTTGCCTTATGGATAGGGGTAAGCTTGCGAGATCCTGGCTGTATGTTCTGCTGTGCTTATTTTCACTTGCAATGTCCCAATCTTTCTGCTATTGTTGGGGACAAGGAGATCATTAGGGATTACCTTCCTTGAACCATGGATGGAGCAGTTTGGTGTCTTGCTTTCAGGCATGATCTTCAAGATTGGGAGGTCAACTTAAGTCCTTCAAAGGCTAATTTGGTATTAATGAACTTCTGCATTCCAGAAGATTCGAAGTTGTGCAGCAAGTTGTGCTTTGTCCCTTTGGTATGAGGTAGGGGTGTAGGGCTTTGAACTCTTGGCCTAAATACTTGGGTTAAATTTTGTGAGAAATGTAGAGGAAAAAGGAGAATATATATATATATATATATATATTTGAAACATGTTGACTAAAAAATTTGTCATGTATAAGAAATAAAAAAACTGTATGTTATATATATGTGTGTGTGTGTGTGTATATATATATATATATTTATGGTGATCTATCACTCTCAATGTACTTTTTGTTCTCCCAGGTAATGTAGGATTTAATTTTGGTTTATGATTTATTCTTCTTATGATTATTTCTAACATTCACGTGCTTATATAATGATGGAGGCTTTTTTTGGGCATTTTTTTTTTCCTGATTTTAGTTGCAGTATAATTTTACTTCTGGCATTGCATAATAAAATCCTACATTAAGAGTGAGGCAGTATTCTCTGAGGCATCATATGCCACATCTTAAAGTTGTATTATTTTAATGGGCACCAAATGTTTGTCTAATGTCAGGTGAGGGATGAAATCGAACATCTTTTAGATGACAATGAAGATATGGCAGATTTGTACTTAACAAGAAAGTGGATCCAGAACCAGCAATCTGAGGCTTTGTTGGGAGCTGCAGCTTCAAATAGCATTGTTCCTGCTGGACATCATCTTCGTCGACATAGTTCGAACAGGAGTGCAAGTTTAATCACTAGTAACTTTTTGGATGATAACGATGTGGAAGATCTGGAGATGTTGCTTGAGGCTTATTTCATGCAGCTGGATGGGACTCGTAACAAGATATTGTCGGTGAGTATTACCCTCCTGATTTTAACACAAACAAATTTAGGAGTATTTAATGATTTTAAACGATATTATGATACATTGTCTTCCTGCGCTGAATCATTGCTGGCAGTTTAAAAAATTATATTTTATGCTTTATGGCTGGGTGGCAGAAGTTGTTTAACACTGTTCTAAGCTAAGCATTTTTATGAAGTTAGCTTTTTCCTTTTCCGTTTGTATACCAGAAGCTCTCTCACTGTTATCACACCCTATAAATCTTTTTTTTTTTTTTTTTTTAAAAAAAAAAAAAAAATGAAAGAGTAGAAGCATCATAGAGAAATCTTAGCATCCCAACTTGGTTGGCACCCTAAGACCTCTAATATTGTTTTAGGTGTGAATATATATGTATGGTTTATTGTTGCTTGTTAGCTGCTAAATACTTGATTCTGAACTGTATCCTTGCATATTAGCTGGTAATTACTAGATTCTGAACTTTAGCTAAGTATGTGATGATTTGATGCTATTTTATGTATGGTTACAATTTTCTATGGTCATGAAGATTGGATTGAGGGTAAATTTCTGAATATTTTGAAATACTTCTTCCTTCATTTCTTTGAAAGAAGCAAGCTTTTTACCTATGTCAAATAAGGGAAGTTATAGTTATTAATAAGGTGAAGGGCTAGAGGATTCTTCTTCTTCTTCTTCTCTCCAAATGAAGTATCCAAAAGAGTTATTAAATTTGAAGGGAAACACAATTCTGAGAGGAATATATGCAAGAAAAATGCTAATTGTGGTCCAATTTGTCAAATATGGGTAGTGAATAAGGTGTAGTGCTGTAGCATATTCGCCCTTTTTATTTTTATTATTTTCTTCAAATGAGGTAGCAGCAGTTTGTTAAAATATATGGTTTGTCTTATGCTACATCTGTTTTTGCGGCCTAGTGATATCTAGCAGCTTCCTTAGGGGTGTCTTTTACTGCTGCAGCGAGCCAGCAGCTGATGGAGAGCATGTTAATCAGTAAAAAAAATTCAACTGAATACGTCACACCATGACACCCCTCAAATAATAATTTCTCACATCCTCAAAAGTCAAAATTCTAAAACTTTGAAAGTAAAGCAATTCAACCAAAATTTTCCATCAGGAACCTGCAAATTTTAACATTGCATGTAAGGACCCCTGATCCTATGCCCTAAAAAAAAAAAAAAAAAAAAAAAAAAAAAAAAAAAAAAAAAAAAAAAAGACTAATGACCTCAATAATTAAACAATGGAAAGATGCCATATATAAACCTCACATAATGTTTAACCACAACAATAAACATAAGAAGATATGTCATTTACCACAAGAATACACGACTCATCTAAATCTATTTCATCATATATTGTCACATAACCATGTGATTCCGCCACTAAATCACCTAGAAACAAAACAAAACAAGCGCACAAAATAAATATGAGAACTACCTTAAAAAGAAAAAGAAAAGAAAAAGAAACTAATTTTTTATATTGAGCACACGTCGATGCCTCCAAGGTCTTTGGATGAAGTCTACTATGATGTGGACTCACCAACCTACCAATAGTGCTAAAGGAAAACTTTGAAGCAATAGTGGATACAGGGATAGCTAGAAGTCTAGAACATCCCTAGAAATTTCCTGCAATGTTGGTTACTTGAGTCCTCTTTTTTTTTTTTTCTATTTTTAATATATATTTATATTAATGAAGAAATATATGTATTCCCAAAAAAGAGAGTAGATGGGATGTATAAAAAAAACAAGTGGACCACTAGTCCTTACAGTCTTAGTGATCCAAGAAACTTCCAAACCCTTGAGCCATAGGAATGTCTAAGTCCCCAAGACCTCCACTCAGTATCTTTGCACCCAAATCTCCCCCTCACCAACTCTTTCCACGAAGCTAATATATCAAAGTCGGGGGGTTGTTCTCGGCGAGGCATCCATTCTCCAAAGGCTAATTCAAATATGATTTTACATTCATAGTTTTTGTTGTTCTTCTTCTACTAACAAACAAATTATATTAAGAGAGTGCATCTTGATTACTAGACTCAGTATGCTCTAAGAGGAAAGAAGATGGACCTAGTGAATATTGACCACCAACTCCTTTTTCCAAACTAAGGGGTTGTTTGGCAAACCTAAAAACCTAGCCTGAGGATAAGTCTGGCTAGTTTTGTTTTCATACTGTTTGGTAAGTCTCTTTTTTCTGCTAAGCAGTTCAACTTTGTTATGAAAATAAGGCATAAACACAGTTTTTTTTCAAACCAACTATGAGTTGGTTTATTTAAAAACCATATAACAGTTATAAACTGGACCTAGTCTGATCCAGTTTTTGAGGTTCCCAAACAGGCCCTAAGTCTATATTGGTACTCCTTTAGAAAATCATAACAAAGCCGGTGTACCCTCTCAATTTCACCTGAAGAATCACTTCCATGAAGCTTTGGAAAATAGTATTATAGTAAAGTCATCTTGCATCTTGGATCTGGCACAACAACAACTATCATGACACCATGGATTGCTAAGCAATACTTGTCTTATTTGCTCACCATATTTGATGCCAGTGTTCAAACCATCTCATTTGAATATGTGAGGCATTGATACAATGCCATTCTAATCTCACAAATTTTTGGAAAATACATATTGACTGAGGGATATTAGTTCAAAGAACAGGTCCATGACATTATAAAATAATTTTTTGATAAGAGACGTTATAAAATAATTTCAACCTCCCACAAATTTCTTTTGCAAACTCCCAATCTTCCTCACTTGGCAAAGTTTTATCATATTGGAAGTTATGTTGTTTCAAGTGAGAAAAAACATCTTTGTGCACTAGGGCAGTTTGAAGCATCAAATTTGTAGAGTTCTACCTCGTTGCACAATCAAGTCACAATTTATTGGGTAGTGGGTACTCAAAATGTGCAATAGGCAGCTGCTGCTTCAAAATTTTCCTCCCTTTTTTGGCATTGCCGTCCAATATTCCACAATCACGAATTTTATAATACCTTTTGTAACTACATCCAACCAATCCTTTACAATCAAAATTAGAATATGTGCACAACAACGCATGTGAAACAAAGTCTCATTCAATAAAAGCAAATTACCACCCAACTTATATATGAGAATTTCGATCATTGCATCATTAGTAGAAGAATTATTAACAGTGACTGTACATAATTTTCTATCAACATTCCAAAATTAAAATGTACTTGGATGGTGAGAAGCTTGTAACGAAATTCATTCTAATTTGGCAGAAAAGTATGGTCCAATTTTGATTGAAAGAAGTTCAAGTTTAAAAGTGGCTGCTTATTTAAAAGCTTTTCTCTTGGGCTAGAAACATTGATTAAATGTTATTTTGGGAGAAAAAAAAAAGTGGTTTTCTAGAATATTTGGAAGAAAAAGGTATACAAGGGCCATTTTTACACTAATTTGGCGTGTTGGATAAAATAGTCTGATAGATTAAGAAGTCGGTAACTCTGTATTGATGTGGTGTCTACAGATCCTTGTTAATGTTTTGTTGGTTTATTAATTTACTCTACAAACTGGCGTGACAATTTTCTTGTCCATCTCATTGAAATGACTTGAGTATTCCTTTCCTCTATGGGATTTGCAGGTTAGGGAGTATATTGATGACACAGAGGACTATGTCAACATCCAACTTGACAACCAGCGAAATGAACTCATTCAACTCCAATTGACATTGACCATTGCATCATTTGCCATTTCTGTTGAGACTCTGATAGCGGGATTGTTTGGTATGAACATCCCTTGTGCATTGTACAATGTACAAGGGGTATTTGGCTATTTCGTTGGAGGTAGTACAGCTGGTTCTATATTGCTTTTCCTGCTTATTCTAGGGTATGCCAGATGGAAGAAGCTGCTTGGTTCATGACTCCACCTCATAATCAGCTGGACTGGTGTTTTAATGTTAAATATTTACAAAATTCATAAGCCTATATTTGCTTCCCAGCCATGGGAAGCCTATGAATACATACTGGAGCTGATGGCGAGTATCAAATTGCTTTCAATATATTGTATTAAGTTACAACTGTACTGCACGTTGTATGGCAAATGAATGGTAGTGTTGCCGAATTATCTTTCCTACTCCTTTGAAATGTTTGTGGTATATATGGTGACCCAGATTTGTGTCTTAAGATGAGGCAATCATAAAGATTCCAGAAAACTTGTCCTCCATTGTGACTTATTTCGAAGACCACTGGTCTGGATTCTCCAGTTCTGTCTCCATTTTGATGGGCATTGAGCTTTTGTCCATGATTGATCGGTTTTCTTTATTGATGGGATCTAAATTGTTTGAACTTTTGTCCTTTAGAGGTGCGAGCTGTTCATTTGGTCTATTCATTGAAATAAAGTTAGTATGTGAAGGGAAGGTTTCTTATCCACTTTAGACAGCATTTTGAGGCCTAGAAGCGGTAAATTTGGGCCACTACAATGTCTTATGAGCAAAGATCATTTGTGATTGGCAATTTCCTTTGGGAAATAATATGCTCTTCCAGTTGCAGGTTCTCCTTATCCTTTGAGGTGATAAAATCGAATCACTCGTTTTATAAGGTGACTGATCGTCCAATAAAATTGAATCAGTCCATTTTACCTCACGTCAGACTGACAAGGTGTCTGTTTGACATAAAGATATGTGTGTATTTATGAAAATAGATATAGAAATGGGACAAATCATTGATATTAGAATAGGATTAGGATCTAGGGAGGAAATTAGGGAGAAGTCTATTAACGACTTGTGGAGGCATAAGTCTATAATAAAAACTAGTGCAGTCCTAAGTCCACTTTTAAATGAAGCGATAATGTTTTTATGTGAGTCTTAATTATATCCTTAAGTTGCTACTCTTTTTTCTAAAAACTTTAAGGGGGAAAATGTGCCCCTATTCATATAGGCGTAAAGCGTCAAAAGATTGAACCATGATCTAATGGTGGTAAAGGGGGTGGTAGGGTCGAGTTGGGATGGGTCAAGAGCTGACGTCTTACAATTGAAACAGGGGGAAAAATGTCTTTTAAGAAAAATTAAATTGAATCCATTGCATGACAATAGAATAACAATAAGTTTAACTCGAAGATATAAAATAATCTGTGTATGAGTTTCTTATCTTATATATATATATATAGAGAGAGAGAGAGAGAGAGAGAACTTACTAGTTTGAAAATTTTGTCCGGGATTCTTTTAGAAGCCGTTAGCCGTTGGATCAGAATCCACATGAATTAATGATGTAAGTGATCCCAATCTGATGGCTTGTAATAAAATTTCAAACGAAAATTCTGTCTAGAATCCTAGACCAGAAGACGAAAGTGTTTGTGTGTGTGTGTGTGTATATATATATATATATATATGAATGTATGTACTTTGTTAGATGGTGTGGTACATACTTGCTCAAAAAAACCAAACAAACAAACAAAAGGTGGCACATTATGCACGTGCATTTTATCCTACTGTATCTTCTCTGGTCTCATTTGTTTTTCTTTTGTCTTTTCCTTTTGGTTATCTAAAATAGTCGTTCTATAGAATTTTATGGCCAGTGTATTTCAAGCAACGCATTAGTAATTTAGTATGGTTATGAGTTCACAAAATTTAAAATTCATAAAATTATTACAACAACTGGTTGATAGTATGCAAACACTATTTTTTAAAAAAAAAATAAAAAATAAATAAAACTATATGCGCATTAAAACAGTAGTTTTCCTTTATATAATATTAGTAGATTGTCGACTTGCGGGCACTACCTTGCGTTCATTAAGGTTTCTCCTTTTAAATAGCTTAAACTAGTTAAAAGATTATGACTAGTGGGTTTCTCCCAAAACAAGTAATAGGTGACTTGGCAAATGAAACAAGAGATGTTGGTGAGTTCTTAAGACTATGAAATTTAAAATTTTAGATAATTATACTTAATAATTATATTACTCTTATTGTATATTATTTAATGCAGGCCTTTTGAAATGGGTGCTTGGGTTTAGTCTTAATTATATCCTACGCTTATGTGTGTGTATATATGTGTTTGTTTCTCCATGGTACTGAAATATATATATATATATATATATATATTATTTAATCTAAATTTAATAAGATCAAAGTAGAATTTATGAAAGAGTTGGTTAGCAAACATGAGTTCAAATTACTATTGGAATAGTATTGTAACCTTTTAAACTAATCTTTAAATTATAATGTGCATGATAAGGATACTTTTGGAATAAAATTATGAGTACACAAAAAAGTTATCTTCCCTTATATAATATATAGTAGTATAGATATATAGATATATATTAGAAGGGATGGCATGCTCTATGCACGTACGTACATTTATCCCACTTAATTTATCTAAAATAATTGTTGTATCTAATGGCTTTCATGTAGAGAAGAAGGGACGAATTGATTAAAATTTACATATTTACTTATTCATCAAAATAACTATTGAATGGTATGCAAACACTGAAATGCATGTCTTGTTGGAAAAGAGCTACAAGTGCAATAAGAAAGTGGTTTCCCTCTATATCATAGTATAGAAGATAATGGTTAGGATTAGAGGACATAGTTTTCTTATACTATTTTTTTTACATCATTCTTAAGTTATTAAATTCACAATGTCCATTTGTTTCCAAAAAGGTTGATAGAACAGGTGATATCAAACTTCCTTCATTATCCAACAAATAAGTTGTTGTAATTTTTTTTTTTTTATAAAACTTATGTCCCTTATCTTGATCTTGATCCATAGATAATATTTTAATTAGAGCATTTCCAATGGGGTTACCAAAGTTATAATTTGGCACCAAAATAAAAAATAAAAATCTCAAATGAGATGTTAAATTTTAATCTTACATCCTTGTTGGTGCATCAATGCAAAAGCCATAATTTTGGAATTATAACTGTGTGAGGGTTTTTTGCTCTTGAGCTTAGAAGTAGTGGTATACCCTTCGCTTAAGCTCGGGCTAATATAACAGGATGGGAGGCGCTCATATTCCGATGTAGAACAAAGTCACAATACCTTCCGTGGGGGGTAAGCTCAAGAGCAAAAAACCCTCACACAATAACCATGTCAAATGTGCTAAATTATGACTTTCAAACTCTTCCACTGGAGATCTTACAAGCTTGCTATCAATCTCCAATCTTGTATTATTTATTTATTTAGTTTTTTGGTGAGGCTCTGATCTTTTATTTGGCTGCCTTGTTAAAGGGGTCTTTTCGAAATTATAAGAGGTGTTGGGGAACTTTTTGGAAAATCATAAGAGAAGAGGGACTCGATCCCCCTTCCATTCGACAATAATAGATCTCTACAGCCTAGAGAGAGACAGAAAAAGAGAGAGGGGAGAGCAACCCTATAAGACGGAGGAGGAGGAGGAGGAGAAGGAGAAGAAGAAATTACCTCTAGGGTTTCTGCATTCGACGGGAGAAAACTGTTTTTGGCTTAGTTTTCTCCGGTAAGTCATTAACCTGAACCCTAATTTTTTCTCTCTCTCTTCTTCTCCATTTTCTGTATATTTTTTTTCTGTGAATTAACTCGCCAGCTAGGGTTTCGGAACAAAAAAGTGAAGAACTTGCCTCCTCTCCCTTCTTCTTCTTCTCAAGATTGCGGATCTCTCACTTGAATGTTGAATTTGGGGTCTTTTGTTTTGAATGTTGAAGGATGGTCGATTTGTGATAGGGATTTTGCATATAATATGAGCTACATATAGACCATTGGAGTTGTATTATGCTTATTTTTTCTTGCATTTTTTAATTTTTTATATTGCTCATATATGCTTTGAGGGGAAAAAAAAAAAAAAAAATGCTTTGAGGAGTTTGGACTTTGTGGCTTTGTAATAAATTAACTAAAAATTAGTATTTGACATTTATAATTTAATTGTTATTGCATATATAATTAATGTTGTGCCCCATCCGTGTCCTTGCTATTTTTCAGTAGTTGCTATGTCATTGTGTCTGTACTTCGCTTAATTGTGCCACCGAACAGTAGCTTCCAATTTGGGTGAGGTGGAGGCCTTTAGCATATATATACCTGCCATAATTTGAAACTTATTGTTTGAAAGTACAGTGTGTTTAATAAAAACCTTTAATATCATGTTTATGAAATTTGATATGGGATTTGGCCTCTTGTTGCAAAGGTGCTGTTTTGTTGTAATGATTTCATGAAGTACAGATATTAAAGCTTTTAACTGATCGGACTGCCATTGGTTTTCACAATTTTGAACCAGAATTGGACCCAGAGTATTGTGGAATCAAATTGAGCCAACCCAGATTGAGAGTGGATTGGTCTTGGTTAGACAGTAGTATTAGGGCATTATTGCATTAGGTTCTAGATAGTAGTGAAGAAGATGAAAGGAGAAGGAATTTGGGTAGTATTTGGAGGAATAAAAAACAATAAAATTTACTCAAAATTGAACAATTGGCATGATTTTGAAGAAGAAGAAGAAGAAGAAGAAGAAGAAGAAGAAGAAGAAGATTAGAATGCTTTCTGGTCCTAACAGCGATCACAACCAAGTGTGGAGCCACATAGGGTCCAGTGGGGGTAGTGACCACCTCTGTATTTTTTGTTTTAATTTTGTAGAAAAGATTTTATATATTTATAAATCTTTGCTGTTAAAGTTTTTGGTTCCCCTCTTTTTTTTTTAAGATATAGATCTCTATCATTTTTCTGTTGTCACTCATTTTCTCTCTAGTCAAATCCTTACAAACCTCTCTCTCTCTCTCTCTCTCTCTCTCTAGACACTCTTGAAAACACACAAATGATCTATGAAAAAAATCAGGGAACTATTCTGTATCATTGAAGAGCCTATCTACGTCGTGTTGATTCTTGGCTCACTCTGTCCCTATTAAAGTAAGTTCTTGGCTCCACCTTTGAATATAACGATAGACTATAAGCCAATTTTAAATTATAGTTCTCTGTTGGCACCATGCCAAATTGAAATGTGTATTGTTTGATGAAGATTAAATTTAGAGAATAACTAAATGCTATGTGGCCCCACTAATGCAACAATTACCTCAACATAGGTGCCATGTGAAGGAGTATATTTGGTGGGGGTATGGTTGAATCTATATGGTTCAAGCCTCTTTGAATTTTGAGAAATATGAAAGTTTTAGGTTTAGAGGTATTTTAGTAACTTAGGTTTGTTTGGTATCAAAGTTAGTTGGTGTTTGGTTATAAGTGTAGCCAATTCTTATCTTTGTTGGGAATTAATAAGTTCTTTTTAGGATTTAGAAAGTCTTATATTGCTAGAAATTTTCTATTCTAAGAAGTTTCTATTTTCTTAGACTCAATTACAACAATTGATTAATGAGGATTTTCTGCAGCTTTTGCATTTAATTAATTGTGGTATTCCATTGATTTTCCTTGTAGATGAGACTCCTAGAAACTCTTAGGTTGCGTTAGGTTTGTGTGAATGGAATGGAAAGGGAATGAGAATGGAATGGGAATGGAAATGGTCATTCCACTCCAGTGTTTGGTAAGTGTGGGACACATTTTTTGTGATTTTATTCCTGAAGGATCCGTTTGATTGTCAAGAAAAGGAAAGGAAAGGAAAGGAAAGGAAATGAACTTTTCTGCACTTTCTGTGCATTTGATTAGCTGGAATCTTGTAGGGAAACATAAATAACTACCAATTAACTATTTCCTGTAGGAAAAACTTTCCCACAAAACACATCTTGCATTTTCTATAGGAAACACTATAATTTTCCACAACTTTCTTGTAAACCAAACTCATGTGAGAAAATAATTTTCTAACATTATTATTTTCATTTTCTTTTTTCCTTTTTATTACTCACATTTCACTTTCTTGTGTACGTTTCCTATCAACCGAACGGAGCCAAAGGGATGGGAATGGTCATTCCTCATGGTTTGGGGAGGAATTGCTATTCCTTCCTTGGAGGGAATAGGCTATTGGGAAGTCCCACATGCCACATCGTTTAAATATAAAAAGTTGATATGACTTCATATACCTGTTTGGGCCCTCCATCTAATAACGTAGGCTTTTAAGTTGGAAACTTAACATGGCATCGGAGCATGTCATTCTTAGGCCGTTTCATTTCTAAGCCCGTTATTGTTTTTGTTGTTGGGTCTATTTCATTCGTGAGCCCATTATTGTTGTTCATGTGACATACCCGTTGTTAGTCTTTTTAGGCCTGCACGTGAGGGGAGCGTTGGGAAGTCCCACATACTACATTGTTTTAATATAAAAAGTTGATATGACTTAATATATCTGCGTGGACCCTCCACCTAATAGCTTAGGCTTTTAGGTTGGAAACTTAACCCACAAGGAAATACTCATTCCTTTCCTTATAGCCAACCAAACATTCCAAAATATGTAAGGAATGGAATGATTCCCACCTTCATTCCAACCTACCAACTCAGCCTTAGGGAGACTCGAATGTTTATCTTCTTTTCTTTTATTTTAATATACAATACCACTATGATTTCTTTTTTACCCACAATTTGCCATTTCTATAGCCTTAAATTTTTATTTATTTATTTTTTAAATTTTTTATAAAGATTTCTTTAGCCTTAATTTCAAGTTGAAAACACTTAACTTTTCACCGTAAACCCTAACTATCTTTATTTTATTTTATTTTATTTTATTTTATTTATAAAAAAAACCTAAAATTTTCAATTTATCCATAATTTCATTTTTGATTTATTTTTAATTTTTTTAAAACCATATTCCCCCTTAACCATCACCAAATTAACTCTTATTTTAAACTACTTGAATGTAGTTCTGACGCATTGCTTGCAAAACAAGCTGAGGAGAAACTTGACCAGATCGTAATAACTTATAAACTACTTATCCTAGACCAAAATTAATGGTGTGAGAACTCCTACATTGCTGTGGAATGTCCAGTGACTATGTGCTAGTATAAACAGCTTATACTAGACCAAAAGTACTGGGACTACATTGCTGTTAGAATGTCTGGTGACCATGTGCAATTGGGAATGCATGTTGCTTTTTGTTCTTTTTGATATCCCTTTTGGACAGCCAAGTGCTTATTTCTCATTTTAATTGGCATGTGCTTAATAGAAGCACGAGTAAATTTTTGGATTGCTAAATTTATCTGTCGTAGCATGTATGTATTCGCTATTTATTTGGCCTATTTATAAGTCCCATGGTCAGGTCATTGGCTTTTATTTTCCTTGTCAGGCCTGCATATGGCTTGAAACCCACCTAACAATGACCTATCACATCGAAATTAAATATATTCGCCCATTTATTATAAGTTATTGAAAATATATGCTCACTTTAAAAACATCTTGTTCATGGGTTTTCTCTTCTCTCTTTATGTATTTAGCCCATGCATTCATTTTAGAAGTTATCTGCTGCTAGAGTGATTTGATTTCCTAGATAGTGACCTATGTGGTATTTTGAAAGTATACCCAGAACACTTAAATGTGATTGGATTTCTTAGATGAGTAAGTTATGTAGTATTTTAAAATTATACCCAAAAAAATTGGTGCATTTACATGTGTTATAGCTGTGTTGATGAGTTAGTCTCTCATGTATTATTCTACTTATTGGTTTTGTTCCAATTTTAATGGTTATTGCTACTCACTTTGAGTTTGATGTCACAATTTTCCAGATATTTTGTGAAGCCTTTGATGGCGTTATTTATGTGTAAATGGCTTTATATCAACAGTGATAGTCATGGGTGTGTTGCTGTGCGAACAATTTTTATATTGAATGCTATATTTTTTAATTAAAAGAAACTACAGTATCTTATTTATAAAACTGAGGTTGTTCTTGGCAACTAGATGTCTAGATAGTAATTTAGGGTTAGTTCTGAGCCTCACTTCAGTAGATAAGGATAGATCAATATTTCTTTAGCATATCCTTGCTACTTTGTTATTTTCTATTTTCTATTTGGTTCTTCTATTGAAGTTATCTCCTTGCTTATTTATTTTATAAAATTACTTGTGGAGGTAGATTTGACACTTTATACTCTTTTGATGATTGTTTTAGTTCACTTCGTTCAACAAAGATCTTTATATTTATTAGGTTATGAAAGAAGAGATCTCTGCAACAGTAGTGTTTGGATTGTCCTTTTCCATTCTTTGCATCATTTCCCCTTAATAATCCTGATTATCTTGTCATTTTATATTATTTTGGCAGGGATTGGTTGTGCTTAGGCTATGGCAAATTCCAAGGGGTCATCAAATATCAGAAATTTGATTTACACGGGAAGGCACTCTTTACTTCCTCCAAAAAGTCCTTTTCCTAGTATTTCTCCTGCATATGCTGATTATGTTCCCAGTCCTGCGATTGGAACAAGGGCTATTCAAAAGCCTAGGGAGGGAAATTCGCACCACCAACGTACTTCCTCTGAGAGCCATCTGATAGAGGAGCAACCTTCTTGGCTTGATGATCTCCTTAGTGAGCCAGAGACACCTGTACGTAAAGGTCATAGGCGTTCATCAAGTGACTCCTTTGCATACATAGATGCTGCTAACGCTTCTAACATAGACTACACAGCTCAGGATGATTACAAATTTAAGGGTGTAACTTCTGTACCTTCTTGGGGATCTCAAGAAGACCATTACAAAGATGCAAGACATGCTTCTTTCTACGCAGAGCCAAACTCTGTTGGAAAACAGAAGAATAGGGCATGGGATTCATCTTTGACTTACCCAAGTGGCCTTACTTCTGGGAGGGATAACCTTGTTCGACAAAACTCGGGATCATCATGTGCTCTACAGGATGCAGATGGCGTACCATCTACAGCCACTGAAAAGCAGGATCTTGGTGAATTTGGTTTAAATGATCCAAAAACTGCTTCTGAAAAAAGGGATTGTTCTTCTGCTAAGCCTTCTGCATCTGAGACTGATACAAAACGTGCAAAACAGTATGATTTTGACTCATTTGTTTCTGTATATTGGGTTATATACATGTGTTCCTTGGGTATTACTTTTAGTATTTTAATCTGACACAGAAACTTTGATGGTCATCTTGATCCAGAGCTGCTGGGGCTTGTGTTGTTTGATGCCTATTTGTTTGTTTGAGATACTATATCTAATTAAGTTGTGTCGTAACTTGTAAGTTGTTATTGTATGAACCTTGAGGGGTGGACCGAGTGGTCATAGGGCCTCTTGCCAAGCAAAAGGTCTTGGGTTCCACTCTTACCACTCCCCCTCAAGGCCACCTCCATGGACTTTGTCCTGTAATTGCCCGGTGCATGTGGGACTGGGGACTGCATGTGCTTAGGGGAATTAGTTAGGTGCAAAGCATCTGGAACCTTTTGATATAAAAGGAAAAAGAAATTGTTTTATGACTGCATTTTGAATCCAGCTTATGTTGTTTAGAACTATACATCAACTGACCGTTTTGTGTAATTGTATTATCTGCAACAGAATTGTAACTATTGGTATCATATGATACATAAGATATGGTACATTTCACATGAATAATGATATGTTCTATCAATTATGTATTTCATCTTGACTCTATGTTACAAATGTACGATTCTCATTATGAAATTTATGATACACATATTATACATGCAATACATGGAGGTATTTTTTGAGAGAATGATGGCATTGTTATGTACTTGACTTTGTCACCTTCTGAGGAAAAATGTTGGTATAGCTAGAATGGTGGGGGTTACTTTTGTTCGGGCTCATCTTTCAGCTAATAGAAAGGAGGAATTTTTGGCAAAACAAAGAGCTTCAACCTTGGAGATGGACATTTTATCCTCCTTGATGTGTTTTTTTTTTTTTTTTTTTTATTATAATTTTGGTCTTTTCTTCTTTCATTCTTTTATAGCTTTTATTTTATACAATGGTTGTTTATCCAAAAGATAAATAAAATATATACTATGTATGCTTAATTTGACTTTTAGATATGGTTATTTATTTATTTATATTTATTATTCATTTTTTTTTGCCTTTATAAATAATTATTATGTCACAACTCTTATCCAATTACTACATATTGGAAATCTTGTGAGAGATTCAGGATATTAGTTTCAAGTCCGTAGAGGCAGGTAGTAACCTAACCTTAAAGAGTCTGTTCTATAAACTTGTAGATAGTGTCTATTAGGCAAGACCAATTTATATGATGGACATCTTGTCTGAGAGATTGTAGCATATTAAAATTCATATGATGGATGATGGAATGATTTATCTCAACCATTAGATTGAAAGACTTTGGATTACTATGCTGTTGCATTTGATGCATTGAGGGAATAATGAGAATTCATCAAACAAAATACAGTCAATCATTGATGATGTTCTTATAATTAGATTTTATTGGAAACGTGGTCTATTCTGGAGTGGGTTCATAAATGATATATCTGATGATATATATGTTGTGGATTATTGATTTGCAAATCTGAAATGCTATCTAATGCAGGCAATTTGCTCAACGTTCTCGGGTCCGTAAACTTCAATACATAGCTGAGCTTGAAAGGAATGTACAATCTTTACAGGTGAGTGTTAGTGTAAGCTAAAAGACTGCATACCTTTAAGATTCACTCCTTTTTAAAGAGTGGATTATATGATGTGAAATAGTTCTGATGTTTTCTCTCCATGTTCTACTTCACAGGAAGAAGGATCTGAAGTTTCAGCTGAGCTTGAATTTCTCAACAAGCAGAATCTCATACTTAGCATGGAGAACAAAGCCCTGAAGCAACGCCTTGAAAGCTTAACCCAGGAGCAGCTTATTAAGTACTGTAAGTTTCTACCTTATTAGTGAAGGTTATAATTCTTTTATAGAAACCTAAATTGGATTTTATGGCTTGAGAGTAGTTTCCATGCATGAGGACCTGTTCGAATGGATTGTTGGTATGGGGTTATATCTCCCGCTACCCTCAGTCGATCCTTTCCTTTAATGATTAGGGGAAGCATTCCCTTACCTGAACTTGGTTGGAACCCTTGTTTTCTAAAATTTGTAAAGTTATTGAAGGCTCAAGGCACACTTAGGTACTAAGGACTCTTGGAGCCTAGTCACAACTCACAAGGTGCAACAAAAAGTTGCACACCTTGGCGAAGTAAGGCATGCATTTTAAAATTATAAATGAAATATACTTAATTAAATACAAAGAAAAAGTTATATACATATAAAACTGCTAAGAAATCAACATAATAGTTACTTTAGCCAATTAGCTCAATTGGTCAGAGGGTTGTAGGTTTGTAAAAGAACGAGACATTTCCATACAACCTATGAATCAATTATCAATCTATTAATCAAGCACTGCTTCAAATTTGCTAAAATGCATTAAATCAATAAGATAATATACTTAAAAGTAACTAAAATATTCAGATTCAAGCTCATGAAATATCTAATTCAGAAACTTAACTACATGGCCACATTAAATAGCTAAAATATTTCTTTGTTGTTGAAAAAAACAAAAAGACTTGAAAGTATAAAAGTCAACAGTAAACATCTAATTTTAACTGCTTGAGGCAATTTTAAAGGACTCGCAGTTCTAATTGTAGTCCTCATCAAGAGACATGATACTGTCATCTTCGCCAGCATCGGATTTATAACCTCAATATCTTCCTTTTCCTTGTATTTATTATTGGCCTCTTCGTCATATTGTGAAGCCTTATTTGAATTAGGCATGCTTTTCAGTCCTTGAACTTGGCTAAAAGGCACATTAGGTGTGCCTAAACCGCCCCCCCAATTAAAGGAGCCTTACCTTAAGCAAATGAGGCACAAGGGCTGAGCCTGACTGGGCTGGATCCTAGGAGGCACGCTCGTAATGACATGGGAGTTATTCTTGTGCCATGTGAGTTCTTGTATTACATTATCTGTTACTACAACGAAGAACCCTAATTGAGTTGATCCCTGCCGTACTCAGCTTGGGCTCATCGATATGGTAGTGGTACCAGGATCAGTATAGCCCCATCTTAGTCCATTTCTTTAGTTGGGCTTATAAAGGCCCAAGGCCAAAATGTGTATATGGGTGTATTTATTGAGCGTAGCCCACCCTAGTTAGTTTGGCTTGTCAATGAGATTTGCACAAAGACTCAGGCTTTGCTTGAGAGCCTTATAGTGAAACTCATGCTCAGGCTCAAGTGCCTGCTCTACAGCTCTATTCATTTAGTACCCATTTAGTATTGCAAAAAAGCGAGTTAGAGCATTAACAGAAATGTTTCTGGATTGGTGTATGCCATTTATCTACTTTTTCTGGCCGCTATTGATCGAA
This sequence comes from Liquidambar formosana, assembly GCA_039720395.1. Taxonomy (NCBI): domain Eukaryota; kingdom Viridiplantae; phylum Streptophyta; class Magnoliopsida; order Saxifragales; family Altingiaceae; genus Liquidambar; species Liquidambar formosana. The sequence goes on along the minus strand of CM077823.1, from coordinate 8,135,670 downwards.
TGTGGTCCTTGTGAGAACCATTTAGGTTCTCAAAGTTCAAATTCTAGCGTACATGTATCCTACTCTTTGCTGGATATTTTACAAGCTATAACCACTTAAAAGTGTATTTTCAGCCTAGAAATGATTTGTTTGGCAAGGGAGGCATTAACAGAAATATTTCTGGATTGGTGCATGCCACTTATCTACTTTTGTCAGCCGCTCTTGATAGAATCTGGTCCTCGTGAGAACCATTTAGGTTGTCAATGTTCAAATCAGCTGTAGTTTTTCCCCTGGCAAGTCATATCCTTTTATATGCTTTTGGAATAAGTGGAAACAAGGTTATTTTAGTGATGAAATTGCCTAAAATTGGAAACTATGGCAGTACATACTTAGTTTTAGTGTACTTCATCATTCTTAGAAAGAATGATAGAAAACTTCACATTTGAAACTTCCATTGGCGAAATGGTTGGTTTGTTGTGAACCCTCTGAAAGTAAATTATTAACTGGAAAATTATCACATTAGGCTCCATCTGTTTCATAGTATTACATGTTTGAAATGTTCCCCTTTGACTTATGGCAAGGGATTGGTATGCAGGTTACATATAAATACAACCAGGGTAGATAGCATGCTACTCCATATTTTAAGAAAAAAAAGATTCTTCTAGCATACAGGGGTGGGAGAAAAACAAAGAAAGGGGGGGGGGGGTTTAATTGACCCTCCTTGAATTCTTTTTTGTCCCACCTACTTTTTTTATTTTACCCCTTTCTCTCTTGTTTTTTCTTCCTATATATGTATGTATATATGTGTATGTTTACATAATCTTGGTTGTATGGAAAATTTGGGAATTTGTTCATGAACTTCTGGGTAGATCATGCACATAGACACATATGGCTATCTTGTGAATATCCTGTCCATAGGCACAGTTTATGAATCTAAAACTGGTGTTATGCTTATTAGAATATGACTTTTTTTAATTTTTATTTTTTATTTTTTTAAATTGGTAGCAAGCCAAGAACTTCATCAAAATGAATATACTAAATTGTATAGACTAACTGTAACAACAATATCTGAACTGGATTCCTTCACTTTTCTTTGAAGTTATTTTTTCAATTTATAGAGTTAGGATAAAACACTTACAATCAACTAAAAATTGACCCTCCTAGAGTGATTTCCTAACTCCGCCCGTGGGTTACTGGTCATTATGTTACAAGCTATAACCACTTTACGTATATTTCAGAACCACTTTAAAGTATATTTTCAGCCTAGAAATAATTTGGTTAGCGAGGGAGCCTGTGGAAAAATGATTTCCTGCTGCCCTTAAAAGCTGAAAGCGTTGAATCCTGTTGGCACATGTTGACTTTTCCTGAAATGTTCAGACTTCAGAGTAATATGTATGAATATTAATAACATGTGCAACTGGATACTAAAAGTGAATTAAAGAATGGAAGACAAAAGTATCTTGGAAGGAGATCAATGTGCTTGTTCATGGGCAGCAGGAAATCCTTTTTCAGTGTTTTGTAAGGAAACTAAATTCTTCAAGGTTGTGTTCAGTGGAGCATGAGGTATTGGAGAGAGAGATTGGAAGACTACGAACCTTATATCAGCAGCAGCAGCAGCAACAGCAACAGCAACCATCGTCTAGCCATCGACGCACCAAGAGTAGAGACCTTGATTCCCAATTTGCAAACCTCTCCTTAAAACACAAAGAGGCCAGTTCTGGTCGTGACTCTGTTACAGGCCCACTCCGCATCTGAATTTATGATATTTGTCAGAGCACTATTGCTGGGTCAGTGTTGCCACGCTAGTGACAAATTGTGGTTGACTTGTGCGGGATCAAGCCAAGCTCTTCCAGTCTTGGTGTTAACTCTCTCCCCAGCCTGCTGGATTTGCCTTTTCTCATTTGCTGTTCCCCTTTTTTTGTTAAATCTGTCTCTCCTTGTGCACCTGGTAGTGATCGCCCGGAAGCTGTTCTGGCTGGTGACTCACCGGAGGTGGTAACTCAAAACAAGTTTGATATTTTGCCTCTCCTGTATGATCAAGTGATTATATAACTTATAAATTGATTCCCTCCATTTTTTTGCCCATTGAAAATTGTCAGCCTCTTGGAATCTCTAACCTGATGTAGTGATCTTTAGGGTGGTTTGGATGTGCACTGCTTTTAGTGGCATTTATGGTAAGAAAACTGTTTTGTTGTAAATTTTGTTTAATAAAAGCTATGGTTTCTTTATGATTCTTGTTTAGAATTGGCAGGTTGTTATTATGACACTTGAACTTTGTTTGGTAGGAAATCATATTCCTTTGTGGCCTTTGACAGCGGAAAGGTTTATGAAATAGAAATGTATTCCCTGCCCCCTCCCCCCCTCTTCTTCTCTTCCCTATCCCCTCAGTCTAGATCCTCTGATTAGGTGCTTGGGTTCTCTAGAGAATCCAACAGCACTAAAAAAACTCAGCCCCTGTATGCTTATTTTTTCAAGCCGCGTTAGATTACCCAAGCACCCAATGAGAGGATCTTCTGCCCCTTTTTTTATTATTTTTATTTTTTTATTTATAGAATCTACTGCCCTTTTGAATTATTATATATATTTTCTCGTCTATGCTAATCATTTTCTGCAGTAGTGAAATGTATTTTGTTTTTGTTAGGCTAGTGGGGTTAGCCTGGTGTGAAGGAGGGTGGGGTAAAAGGTAGGATTAGGATAAGTTAGGGGTTCGAACCCCTCCAATTGTACAAAAAAAGGAGTGAGAAATGTGCTTGTTTTCCACACCAAGAATTGTCCATGATACCGTTTCTCAGAGGATGACTCCAGATTGTGATAATTAAGTTGAAAGATTAAAAAGTGGATGCATTTCCAATGGAATCACTGTCAAATGGTAAATCCATGCAACTCGGCCGGGCATCTTAGGCAACATTTGGGACCAAGCTGGACTCTGTAAGAGCTTAGTTCAGAAACCCAGCTAACCTAGAATCAATGCAATCTAGATCAAATAACACAGAATTTTTGGCCGCACCCAGATGTTCAATTTTAGCTTGTTATGTACAGCAGAACTCAGGTGAGTCTAGGCTGGCTGATTCAACAGAGCATACTACTTTGGCCAACATTTTTTGCCAAATTAAAGTTGACATTTTCATGTCCATTGTCAGACTGTGCCTAGCCTGAACCTTATATTTAAAAGCAAACTAAAAGTAGTAATTCTCAGACTCCATTTTTCTGGTTGAACATCAGCACTCCTGTGTTCTGAGCATTGACTTGTTTAATGGTAGGAGGAAAACCAAAGCTTAACCATAGTGAGTATTTTCCTGATTAGAGTAGAATTGTATTCGTCAACAATAAGAACTACGCCCTAGAACCATGCACCACACCTGCTGAATGCCTTTTTACATTGTATTAGGATGGTTTTGACAAAAATATTAATAAGCAGCATCTCCAAGGGTCCTAGTTTTTTTCCTTTTTTTTTGGCTACTTTAGCTAACAAAAATGCTATTTTTTAAAATAACTAGCTAGCTATCCAAGTGAGTACTCTAAGGGTACTAGTTATTTTTGAGCTATTTCAAAATTTTTATTAATAATCTTTTTTTTTTAATCATTTGAAGGAGAGATAAAAAGGGAACGATGCATAAAAAGAGGACAAGTGTCACTTTTTTAAACTAAAAATGGTTTAGTTAGTGATTCGCTAGCTAAATGTAGCTAGCCGAAATGAAGATAGCTAAAATAACTAATCATATAGCTAGCCCCTTGGAGAAGGAAAAAAGTGCTTTAACTAGCTAAAATAGCTAAGAGCGGTTGGATAGCTAGCCTATTGGAGATGCTCTAAGGTCTCTATTTTTCACAACTAGTCCATATAATTTTGTGATCCCCTTTAGCTTGACCTCAAGCAAATTTTTTAAACATATGCAAGAAAAATACTAAAAATCAACTCTATATTAATGATCAAGGAATCAAAATCTCTCTAATATCGAAACCTCCCAGAGCAATACTGCAAATGACAATAATGAGAACAATATTACGCGAGTAGATACCAGATTTTTACCCTTTACGCCACCCATCCTCACTACTAAGCTAGCCCAATGACTTGGACAAGTGTCCTGTTTGCCATTTTTATTTATTGGTGCGAAATGGTTTGGGAATTTAGTCCTAAATAAATTTCGATTATTTGGTTTCATCCAATATATTGCTAGAGAAAGGTCCGAATAGTGTTGAAACGACATCGGAAATCGCCATTAAAGGTTTGTTTTCTTAGAGAAGAAAAAAAAAAAAAAACCCATTAAAACAAGCAATTAACTTTATAGATTTGAAAGTTTTCTTGATCAAATTTGAAGAAATTAAATTAAAAACTTGAAAATACACAGTAAATTAGGACTTTCGAATTGAACTGAATTAAAGGACGCAAAATTTACGTCAATTAATTCCTCATGATATTGGGAACAAAACTCCTCTGGAAGCTAATTACTCCGATTCACCGCCTGGAAAGTATTCTCCAACGGCAGCAAATATTTTGCTCGTAATTTAAGGAGAAAAAAATAATAATAAGTCATGAATACAATATTTCTAATACTAATTTAATTCTCATAGTTTGCAGCCTATGAATATGAGCAATTAAGATCAAATACCAACTGAAAATGTGAATAAATTTTTTTTTCTACATGTTACAATAAGATAAGTTAGATTCATAGGCAAGCAATATGATTAATTCACCTGATAATCCTGCAATTTACGAGGAGACCTTCTACTCTCTTCTCTTGCCTTGTGTTTCCAAATTTTAATGCATAAATTTGCAACTACTGAGCCAGCGTAGGCACTAGGGACTAACCCCTTTATATTTATTCCATGATTACTAATTTTAGTCCTAACCAATAAGGACTACTAACTTCAAGTTCAAATAAAATAGGAAACTGCACACAATATGTATGTATCTGCATATACATATTTACAAAGGGTCAGGCTATTGCCACCACATAAAATACTTTAAGCCTTTATTTAATTTACATTTTTAAGGTTTTATGAAAAATATAAATTTTTTTATGAAAACTAATCACATAGGTCTACTAGAAAACATCATTCCAGACAACTTTGTAGAAGAGAGTTTTTCCAAAATCTGTCATTTAAGTAGACTTTTTGGCAATTTTTCACGGAAAATGAAATAGAGATTGTAAATGGCCAAAAAGTTTGCTTAAATGATAAATTTTGGAAAAAATTTCTTTTACAAAGTTGTTCAGAATGATGTTTTCTAGTAAACAATGCTATTAGTTTTCATAAAAACCTTTTATATTTCTCATTAAACCTCAAAAAGTGTAAATTAATATGGAGCTTTGAGTACTTTATGTGGTGGCAATAGCCTCACTCTTTATAAATCTCTATGGTGAAAGTGGAACAAAAATTGGGAGAAGGGGATTAATCTGCATAGGGAAAGTGTGGGAGAGGTGTAAGATTTAATTGTATTTATTAATTAAATCAGTAAGTGGCCCACATGATTTTGGCACATATGGTAAAATGTTTTAGGTTTAATAGTATTCTTAAGTATACGTATTATGTGATTGATCAATAGAGAAGTGGTTTCCTAATATTACTCCTACTTTGATGGGTAAGTAGAATTATGGTAACCCTAGGAAATTGGTTCTCCCTCTACCTATAAAAGATATTATTTCCCCATCAATTAATTGTCTGCATAACGTAAGAAGAGGGTCAAGAGGGAGAAACCTTTTCCTTCTAGTCTAAGGGCTATTCAGAAGAGAAGATTGAACACGTTAGGTTTGCGATTATGGATTGGGGTATGTCTATTACATTTATGTATTTTCCGCTTTATGTATTTGTGAAAATCATGATAGTTCTAGGTCTTGGCTTGTATGTGATTATTAATTATATAATAATATAAAGAAAACTTACAAGAGGAAGTGGGAGAAGGGGAGGTAGAGTACCTGTTGGGCTGTTCTGAGCTTGAAGGTAGAAGAATGACTATCATCTTTTGATAGTGGCTGGTGTTCCGAATTCACACAGTAACTAGGTGTTATGTTAATGTGCTTTCAACAAGAAATAGATTATTATTAGGTTTTATTATTACTCCATGGTTAGGAATTCAAATTAGTTTCAAATTCTATTCAATTGTTTATTTCAAATAGGTTTCAAATGTGGCAAGGGACAGTATATCATTTTCTTTTAGTGATACCTATACAGAGATATTATTTCTATAGAAATATTATTTTTATAAAATATTATTTTAAAGGTTGAGCATGAGCTGGGGAAGGTCAACCCGAAACTCGGGTTGAGCTGAGGGTTTTATATTTTAGCGTTGAACCTAGGCTGACCACCCAAGTTGCCAAGTTGTAGCCCTATCCTCTCTCAGTCAAGCAAAAAAACCTAGAGCACAAAGAAGAAAAAAAAGAAGAAGAAGAAAGTAGCCCTTGGGGATGCCACTTTCCTTTACCCTTGCTCCTAATATTGTGTTTGCATGAATAAAGAATTTTTAGGTAGGATTTGTATAGAAAATGAAATTTGTCAAATTCTTTGAACCAAATTCCATGTTTGAGTAACTCAAGTTGGAATTTCTAAAATTTTCATTAAAACTTGAATTTGGGATTTGAAAGGGTCAAATTTTGTGTAGCAATTCCATCTAGATAGAGGAAATTGCAAAATTCCATTTAGAAATTCCAACTTCTAAAAATTTTAACCAAACAAGGGACTATAAAAATCCCATTTAAAAGTTCTAAACTTTGAAAATCTGATCATTTTAAAAACCCCAATTTTTTTTTTCCAAATTCTTTACCCAAACACAGCATAACTGAATTTTTTTTTTTTTTTTCGTTGTGGTTAGTTTTTGCAAATCATAATATGATAGAGCTATGCTTGACCATCTTATAAAAAATTATTTGGATCGAGTTGAAAATTTTCCATTATGGTTTTTATATCTAAGCAAGATTCCGCTCTCAACAAATTGTTGTGGCGATCAGAGGAGAAGGGCGCAAAAGATAGCAGGCAGCTGAGAGTGACTTCGAATCGTCAAAAACTTCGGTAACTGTAAGATCAAGTTGAAAACCTTAATTGGTATACAATTACAAAGTAAATAAAATTATAAACATAGGCATTTTATGGAGGCTTGGATTTGAGCGTACAGCTAACAATTAACTAAAGAGCAAAAAAAAGTTCTCCTTTATTGATTTTACTATCTAGGTAAATTCTCATCTTGTCAATACACTTGTAATTTTGAAACAGAAAAAAATCATTCGCAAAAGAGATCATGTTGTTGTTTAGGCATAACCCTGAAAGGAACAGAAAAAAATCATTCGCAAAATAGATCATGTTGTTGTTTAGGCATAACCCTGAAAGGAAACTATAGTGTGTTTGGATGAGGGGTGCACACTTCCTCGATGGAGATACTCTTGAGAATCGGATAATTATAAAAACTCAACCATGGTAAGTTGGGAGCAATGCCAACACCATTGGAGATGCTAACCAATTCAGGTATGTAATATAGTGATAGCTTCGTCAAATTTGGGAGAAAATAGTCCAATTTTGAGGCAGAGGCTTCATGTGTAGCACCATTTTCACAACTCACTAAGCTTTTGATGGCGAGACAATCTTCAACTTTAAGCACTTCTAAACTACATAGATTATTAAGCAAAGGCAGCGTGAAAATGGTAGTCAAATCAGAAGAGAAAAATACCTCTTTCGCACTGGCCCTCCCAAATTCCTTAAATTATTCATATAATATATGTTCAAGTGTTCTAGTGATTCAATTCCAATTTTTTCATCATCACCTGATTCATAGATATAATATAATTAAAAAAAGTCTTTTGAGGCCAACTAAACCGAATAGCGACTCTGACAAAGAATTAATACCAGTCTTGGGTAAGTTTAGGATTTGGAGAGCAGACATGTGTTCAAAGAATAAGGGTTGAATCTCTCTCAATCTGTCATTTTCTTATAGGTACAATGTTGATTGTGAAGGACACATTTTTTTTTTTTTTTTTTTTTGGGAATTTTGGCAAAAACCTCCATGTATAAGACTTATAGGTTAATAGAACCTACCAAAACAAATGTTCAGTAAAAACCCCATTTCACGTTAAAAATTCAGATATATCCTTCTTCTTAAAACTTCCGTAAAATTACGAACATGCCATGATACTCCCCCGAACGGAAAAATAGGATTCTGCGCTCCACACGCTCCATTTTTTCCGGCAGAAATATAGAAACGTACGGAATATGAAAAGCTTTCCCAAAAAAAAATTAGTTTCCATCACTATACACAGAACCAACTCCCATTCTAGGGTTTTCTGCCACAAACGATCTTCCACCCCAACCAGCGAAACGGTACATGGTACAACACAACACACAGAGGAATCGGAAACGACCAGTGCCAAATCGATTGCAGACCTAGGGCCTCCGACTTGAAGCACTTCAATGGTGAAAAGAAGTAAGTAACCATTCGTTGCTTCTTTCCCTTTTTCCATCCTACATATAAATAGTGAAATGGTTTGTTTTACACTTAAAATCATTATTTTGGATGATTTTTTCTCGTTCAAATGTCATATTGTCGACATTATTACAAATTGTACAAACCCCATACTAAACCGTACCATTTATTTAGTCGATCTGATATATTCTCATCCATATATTTGCATTTGTGCTCTAATGTAGACGACGACACTAGTTGTAGGGTTCGTAAATAGTGCATTTGCGCGCGAAAACCCCATTTGGTCTGGTTACTGTGTCGATTTTGAAAAAATAGCGACTCAACAGGGTATTGGTGCTGTTAATGCGCATAAATTGACCCAATATTTAACTAAACTATAACGATCAGAATTTGCACTTCCAACAGTACCATCTTACTGCGCACCCCTACATTTTTCCTGTTCACCAATTTGATTACATATACTTAAATAAATTTTGTTCCAACATAATCTTGGTACTATTCCTCCGTAATTTGTTATTACCTTTCACAATTGTACCCCAATCTATACGATTCAACAGCCATTACCTTACTGTTTCAATTAATTATTTCAACTGCTCATCATTGTACTATTGTATATCTGGAAAATACTGTTAATATAGTAAATTGGTGCTATTAATTGATATAATTTGTAGTCTTTTCCTCAAAAATATATAAATACACCTTCAAAACATTATGGCCTTACTGTTGTGCACTTTCTATTGAGTGTTAAATGTTGTATAGGTATTTTATTACTAACTAGTAAACTGGTGCTGTATATATATAAACTCCAACAGTAAACTGGTGCTGTCTCATGCCTCATGAATGTAGTGTATATATCTGCAAAAAAATAGTGCATATAGTAAATTCATACTGTTGCTTCATATATTGTGTATTGTTTTCCTCAAACCTTCATATTACACCTTCAACCGTTATCAACTTACTATTGTGGAACTTGTATTGAGTGATGAACGTTGTATTGGTTTTTTAATAACCTACAGTAAACTGGTGCTGTATATATATAAACTCCAACAGAAAATTGGTGCTGTCTCATGCCTCATGATTGTAGTGTATATATCTGCAAAAAAAATAGTGCACATAGTAAATTCATGCTGTCACTTAATATATTGTGTATTTTTTTCCTCAAACCTTCATATTACACCTTCGACCGTTATCAACTTACTATTGTGGAACTTGTATTGAGTGATAAACGTTGTATTAGGTTTTTAATAACAGGTGTTGTCTAATGCGCTAAATTCATAGACAGCTATCAGTAAACTGATACTTTTTAACTTGTTTCATTGATAATCAGAAACAAGCTCTAATGTTGGCAGCACAAGCAAGGAAAAGAAACCTCGTACCTCAACAGCCAACCAACTGCGTTGCAACCTATTGGCTGTTGAAAGAATTTTCAAGGAAAACAAATTAGAGGAGAGGCATGTAGTTGAGCTAAAACGCACCCCTTTTTGGGGTTTCTTCAAACCTTTTGTAGATGGAAAATTGAAAACAAAGTGCATTAAGAAGCATGACAAGGATGTCATCACCATCATCCGTACCTACACACCCTATTACACGGCTTTCCATATAGGCAAAAAGCTTTTAAAATTGAGGAATAGCGACTTCTGCTTGATTTTCGGCATACATCAAGGAACGGATCCAGTTAGTTTGGGGCGCATCCTAAAACCCAACCCAACATTAGTTGAGCGCATGTGTGGGGGTGTTCCCAGGTTAACTCCAACTACCATCGAGAAGCTAATAAAAGAAGCTATGAACAGACAAAGTAAAGAAGACAATGAAGATGTTGCCAGGCTATTGTGTTTGTATGCCTTTGTTTCTGTCTTCTTCACCACATCTGGCACAAATCTCAGTTGGTCCTATGTGAAATATGTGGAAGACTTGGATGCCATGATGAATTATGACTGGCCGGGTGCAATTAGAAACTTCTTGGAAGTATCAATTCAAAAATCACACAACATCCCTACAAATGTGACCGGCTGCGTGATTGCACTTCTGGTAAGCAAGTAATTCCAAGTATTTACATTAACTTTCTATGATTCCTCATTAGATATGACAACCAATTAACAAATGCAACTTTATGTATTGCTACAGTATTGGCTATGCGAGCACAGCACCATAATCAAGCCAATGAACAAAAATTCAATTCCAAGGTTCGTGAAATGGCACCTAGGAAAACTAACAAAGGCCATGGAGAATATTACACTTGAAAGCCTTCCAAGTGATGAGGTAAGTATTATATAATGTTCAATAGTGTTTTTTGACTATAACTAGTATCACTACACTTTTACTTATTCCTACATTTTAGATACTATCAACAGTAAACTGGTACTGTTGCTACATACGATTTAAAAAATAACAACAGTACGTTGGTACTGTTGCAGATATATAAACTGGTAATGTTGATACATACGGTTTAAAAACTAACAACAGTACACTGGTACTGTTGCAAATATATAAACTGGTACTGTTGCTATATACGGTTTAAAAACTAACAACAGTACACTGGTACTGTTGCACATATAATGCTTATAAAACATTACGACCAACGGTAAACTGGTACTGTTATGCCAGTTTTTAAACAGTGTTGTTTGCGAAAAAAAAATCAAACAAACAATTTAATACAACTTTATTCCATGTGCAGATCTACGGTGGTGAAATAGAGGGCAGCAAAAAGGAAAGGCGTCTTTTCAATGTTAGGTACCAAACACTTGACATTGGGCGTGATCGCCAACACACTGATGCCACTGATGAAAAGGATGAAGACGAAAATGTTAATGAAGAGGAAGGTCAAAACACCCAAAGTGGTGAAGAACAAGGAAGTGAACATGAAAGTGATGCTAATGTTGATGACAAGAAGGAAGAAGTTGGGGATGAAGAGCTTGAAAAAGAGGAAGACCCAACAAAGACAGGGGATGCTCATACAGATCAGTTACTCGCACAACTCAAAACACAAGTGAATGAATTGCAATATAAAGTGGCTGCAAAAGATAAACAAATAGAGACCCTGCAAATGCTGAATTCAAAGTTAGAAACCCAACTAGAAGAGATCCAAAAGAAATATGAAGCAGTTTTAAAAGAGTTGCAAAGCAAAAAGGCATGAAAATTTCACTTTAAACTTGCTAGTGGTGATTGTTGATTTGTTTTTTTTTTTTTGTCATGTAACAGCACCATCATACTATTGCTATAATGTTTTTGCTATCACATCATCACTTCATTTTCAAAATAGTTTTCTTGCTATAACATTATCACTTTGCTGTTTTGAAGGATGATTTAGGGGAAGAAACCATGGAATTCAATGTACACAACGTCACCCAAGCATTTGAAAAGGCAGCCCAAAAACCAATAGCAGTGAAAAAGACAACTCGTGCGCCCAAAAAACAACCAACTCCATCATCTCTTGCTAAGCGGAAAGATAGTAAGAAACCTGAGTATACATACGAGACAAGCAAAAAGGCAAAGGGGGTTAAGAAAGCAACCGCTAAAGAGGAGAAAAAAGTGGGAAAGGAGATTGGGCATGAAGAAAGCATTGATGTGGATGACTTTGTTGACAAAATACCATCCCATGCAGATGGTATACAACTCACATTCCCCGCCCGAAATCCTGTATCAAAGTTGCTGACTAATGAAGAAAGGATAAGAGTTAAAGACATGTTTCAAAAAGAATTCTCCAAGTACTTTTTAACACAATATCTTTTAAAACATTTCATGTACTCTACGAACAAACAATGTGAATGTACTAATTTTTGTTAATACATGCAGTGCAATAATCTGGCGTTCTTCAAATGGTTCCAACATTGTCCAGCTAAAGGACATCAGGCAACTGCTCATTGAAGGCGACACAAGCGGCAACGTAAGCATGTTGTAACACTTTGGTTTTGGTAATCTATTTTTGCATTAATAATATCACTTTACTCTTGTGAATGTTTTAATGATCGATCCATACTACTTTTGTGTGTTTAGTTTAACAACACCACTATACTGTGTTCCGTGAAAATAAAGCATAAGAGCACCACTATCCTCTTGATAACGGATGTTATGCTAACATCACCACGTTACTGTGTTACGTGTATTTTAGCATCAACATTTTACTACTACAAGACAACACCGCTGCATTGCTAACATTTACTTTATTCAAATAAGAAGCATTGTTAATGTCCAAATTGATTATAATGCTTAATTTGACTACTTGCAGGTCATTGATGCATTTGGAGCCATTATCACATCTGACACAAAATATAAAAATCTCACATACTACATCCCAACCACAAGCATGGTAATTATGGTACAAAAACACACTTTGATACAACAAATCATACTTGACTCTATGTCTACTAAGTATGGGTTTATACATTGCAGATCTACTTTGATAGCCCCGATGCTGAATTGAAATCTAAGTGGTTTGATGATAAAGTTATTGAAACAGTCATATCCGGTACCAGATATCACCTCTACCCCCTTATTACAGCTGCTAGACCTGGTGGAGCTGAAAACCACTGGACTTTGCTTGTGCACGACACGCAAAACGGAACATGAAGACATCACAATTCCATGCGCTCACGTGAACAAATTGAAAACAACCACTACAACAAAGCAAAAAAAGTGGTAATAAGATCACTTAACCAAAAATTACTTTAAAAACATTCTTATTAGTTACCATATTAACATAATACAACTATTGTCAGGTGGAGTACATGCACCAATTGGGCCTGCAAGACAATCAAGATCAGCAATTGGAAATTGAATCAGTAGAAAATACACCCCAACAAAGTGAATACTCGTGAGTATTTAGTACTATTTTCTTTGTTTCATATTGCTGCTAATATAACAATACAATGTTGAACCCTTTTTGACACTTTACACATATTACACCAGGATAATGGGACTGCTAGACACTATTATGACCACATTTTCTTTTCATTTTTATATCGTGCAAAAGTATTATGACACTGTCAACAACTTTACAAACAAATATGCACCAACGCTGCTCATTTTATCATTCTTTTTTGTAGACTCGACTGTGGAATCATTGTCTGCAACCTCATTCTTGATTACTCCTACGGTCTAAATATTACAGAGACCATGACTCTAGAAGAAGTTCAAAGCTTTAGAAGGGACATCCTCCAAGAAATCATTTTCGACGGTGACCGATCATGGAATCCAAACTGGGAAAAGCAAACAACTACTCCAAAAGAAAGCAATGCAATAACTGTCAGGCCACTATCTATCGCATATCCAAAAGCAAAAGGGGCTGCAAAAGCAAAAGGGGCCAAGAGAAAGTGAACTTAAGATGTCTAGGAGTGCATTGTTTGATTGAATTTTATGAATAGTCTACATACAATTCTTTTGTGAACCTACGTGTACAGTTACAAATTTCTTTATGTTCTTAAATAGTAACAATTGAAATTTATTGTTATGAGGTTTCAAAATCTGCACAAGCTTGCCCACTTATATGATTGCTGATCTGCAAAATGTTGCCAACAGGTTAATGTATCACAATACTTTTCAAGTACTAATTCTGTAACTAATAATCCATCAACAGTACCACTCTACTGTTGCAAGTTAAAAATAAAAACACACACAAACCCAATACCTAATTACACCCATCATATTATTGTACGTCCAAGCAAACTACAACACATAGTCCGTTCCTATTCAATTATACAAAATTCGCTCTCTCAGAAGTAAGCTTTAAATTGCACTTCAAATTAAACTACCATATATCATTACCCCTAACAGTATCATTACACTGTTGGCAATTACAAATCCAATAAGTTGCTCATGTCACCATAACACATTACCATGGTACTCACAGTTGCATGACAAAATGACATTGGCACATTTTACTACTTTATGTTACGGACAGTATCACTATACTGTTAAAAGTTCACATTAACATTTCAGCATACTCCTTCACAACATGTAATATTATAAAATCATATATTCCAACGTGTAACATTATGCCTTACAAAAATGTCACTCAGAACATTTAATATTAGCAACAAACTAGAAAAAACAACCACAAACAAATGCTATATTGGTTCTTGACATGTCTTCTTATTATGAGTTCCAAGCCTTCCACATCTACCGCATTTAATTTGCCTTATCTTCTCTCTTCTTGAAGGTATCCTCCTATTCTTCGGCCTTCCTGCAGGCCGTCTTGTATTGGGTGGAAGAACAAACTCACAATTTTCAACACTAACTCCCACTTTAAGAGCTGTAGAAATGGGATGAATCGGTTGAGAGTAAGCTTCACGAAATGAAGATGTGTAAAAGTAATCCTCCACATAGTCATTAATGTCACCGCCACTAGCTTGAATTGCTACAGCAGCGTGCGAGCATGGAAACCCATTTATCTACCATTGATAACAAGTACATGTGAAATTTAAAATGTTAACAGTAACAGATGGGTACGAATGAACCTCAAAGACACTATCGCTGGACATGCTAACCCTCCATGTCCTCCCCTTATCCAACTCATCACCTAACCTCTCGTCCATCCTTGGGCATAATATAGTATTCTAAGAATCTGCTTCCAACCTCCTATTGCACATTTGCGCCATAATCTGGGATCTAATCAAATCAACCATGTTTGTAATTGGCAGGAAACGAGCTTCCTTGATCCAAGCGTTAAAGGATTCAGCAACATTAGAGCACATCTCACCATACCGCTGCCTTTGGAAGTACGCATTCCCCCAACATTGAAAAGGACAGTCATTAAGGAAAAATTGTACTTGCTCCTTCCCTTCAGCCAACAACTCAGACAACTTCTCCTCAAACTTATGCTTAGTTGGAGCATATGCACATTCGCGAAATAAAAACACCATTCGATCTTTGAATGACTTATGACCCCTAACCTTATCTCGCAAATTCATCTTCAAATGATGAAGGCAATAGGCATGGTATGTTGTTGGAAATACTTTTGGCAGCGCCGACCTCAACCCATTGTTTCGATCTGAAATAAACTTGAGTTGCCTCGCATCGCCTATAATTTCACGCAAATTCTCAAAAAACCATCTCCAATTATCTTCTGACTCAGCATCAACCACAGCAAATGCCACCAGGAATAACCCTGCAACAACAAATTTAATAACACATGCTTCTTTAAAATGATACTAAACTATATAATCAATAACTCATTTAACAGTACCACCATACTGTCTCAAATCAACTAAATTGAACAAATATTAACATCATTAAACATACCTTGATTCCCATCCTTCGCCGTCGCAGCTAACAATTGCCCTTTATACCTACTCTTTAAAAAAGTACCATCCATAAACAACATTGGTCGACAATATGTGAAGCCATGGATGCATGCATAGAAAGATGCAAAAAACCTCTTAAACCGATTACTACATTCATCCATATCCAAAACAAGTTTGCTGCCCGGATTTGTCCTTAAGGACTCAGTCAATGAACCAACGAAGTTAGTCAAATGACTCAGAGTTATCACCATACAAACAATTCCGCGCCTTCTCAATACCTATCCACGCATTGGTGTACGATATATCTAGCCCATACTTCCTTTTAAAATCTCGTCGAACTTCAACAGCACTCAAAAGCGGCTTATCACGCACAACCTCTACCATTTCAGACGACACAATGTCAGACCCCATCCTATTATGCTTGGTCAGTTCGAACAGCTGCCCCACATATGTGAACATTGTTCAATTGACGAATGTAGAACCATCTATTTGCATACTCCATGCATGCATGCACTTGCCACTCGCACCCCCGACGCTCCTTCATCCTACATACAGCCGTTACTCTATCCGATTCATTCTTCACAAAATCATAGTTAAATCCAATTTCAACTGAATATTTGCGCAACGCAACCCTAAATCCTTTAACACCATCTTTGAAACAATGACCCACATTCTTTATCAAGTGCGCCCAACTAGCACTAAGTAAAGTCCGCTCCTCATGCGAACAAAAAGACGGCAACAAATCAGTTTCCGTATCATTAAACTCTCCCGTCGAAACTTCACCATTACAAATATTCAACACGCCACCTCCACCTGCCAATCCACCATTATCTACCACCTCAATGTCAAATTGAATCATGTGCATACGCCTCCCAATGGAAAACATAGTTCTTACATCAACGTCATTGTCTATCATAATTTTCGTATGACTAGGGAGCGAATAAAACAGCCCAACCATCCCCGGCCTCAAACTCTTCTATTTCGATATCACAAACCCTTGAATATCATCAAAAGATGTGTGTGCATCCGCGGGCATAGCAGTTGTCCTCCCACCAAACGTACACATTAAACATATGTTCTCATCCATCGCATCTCAAATAGATATATTAACCTGTATACATACACAAACAATATCAAATTATTATGTGAACATAACCAGCTTGTCCCCCATTCTAACAACAGTACCACTCTACTACCAATAAATGCGTAAACATATAATAAGCAGTATACAGTACCACGATACACTTCTTCTCTCTAAAAACATAACAAAACAATACTAGTGAATTAACCACACCATACAAAACCATCAAACTCGACAATCTCCAACCAACACTTCCACTTCTATGTACACAACCACAAAAATACTCACCCACACATAAAAAACCCACATCAACGCTCAGTGACAAATGCAAAAACCATGTAAAAAACTCACAACTACCAAAAACATATGTGCTCACCTTACGTATACAGCAGCTGAATCGCGTATCCACAGAAAACCCTAGCGATATTCACCCACCACCACTGAAAACAATGCTTTCTACTTTCCAAAATCAACAAAATGAACACTTTCACCACTGATTTCCCATCTAAAAACCAGAAAATCACCAAAAATTTGTAAAACAGATCGAGATACAAGAAAATACGAACACTTTCACACCCAAACCAGATCTCTTGGAGCCGCTTGAAGTGTGTGAAACATATGGAATTCAAATTTGAAATTCCACCTTCTGCGCTTGTTTGAAGAGAGAGAAACATCGTGTAACCGAAAAATCTCCCACACGAAATCAAATCCCACAAAAAATGGTTACAAAATTTACTCTTCATATGAAAAACTGTGTTTTCCATATTTGCTGTACAAACAATGGAAAAATGTCAAATAAAGGCTATTTCTGGTATAAAAAAACACGATTTTATCTCACCACAAATAACAACTTCAAAAAAAGGGGTTATTAAATTTCTAAATATTAAGTAGGGTTTTTTGCTAAAGCCATATCCCTAATAGGGGTTATTGCTAATTTTCCATTTTTTTTTGGGATAAAATTTATAAGAGCTTCAAGCATCATAGGGTTACCTAGCATCCCAACTAGGTTGGCACCCTAGGCAGCCCCAAATCATGTGCTATAGGCTTTATGTGTTATTAAAAATAAAATAAGGAGAACATTATAGTGGAAAGGTGTGAGCACCACATCCAACCACCACATGGCTCGGGAGTACGCCACTAACTAGGAAGGCTATCGTGGAGAGGAGTCGCCACCGGTTTTGGCTTCGGGAACTGATTGACCCATAGTAGGAGTCTAACTCGTCATAATTAGAGATTCCAACTTTGATTTGAAGCTAGGGTATGCTATTGGGAAAGTGTTAGGCACCCAAAAACGCCTGGTCAAAATCGGCCCCTACACATATTTGTTGGCTTTAATTAAAAAGAACTTAATTGGGCTCAACCATATTCAAGCAATTTAATGATTTAATTCAATTGATGGCACATAATGATGAAAAGAAATAAAGAGTCCAGACAAAATAGGGTAAATGAGTATATATACAGAAAACAGAAGCACTAGGGAACTTAGATCGAACTTACATTGCTTGCAGAACAAAGATTAATTTCCCAAAACATTACATGCACATACATGCATGTAATAAGCACGTACGTGCATCACACATGCTCGTACATACATGCTCTAAAATTAGTGTATGAAAAAGATGCAGATTCGAACTTATAACACTACTACCATGTTTGTGCAAACCTACGAGTGATTATATCATGTTCAAAACTACCTAAACATGCTTTGGAAACAATAATAATATCCTAGATCTAGATGTCAAGAAATCATGGATTGATTTTGTGAAATAAATGCTAGAATCAATAGATTAACCCATATAATATAATCATAATATCATATGCAGATAAACATAATCATATTTAATGGGATAATGAACAGATGGATATGAATTATTCTACGCTTTAGATATGCAGTAACTGCACCTCAAATCCTTGATACGTATATTAAATGGTGAAATTTATGCGAAGAAATCTGGGCCTATTTTGTAAGAAATAATTAATAAATTTGCCAAAATGAAAGAGAGTTAATGAAGAATAGTTATCCTCAGGCTTAGGTGGCGGAAATCACTCCACGAGTTCACTTTCTAGACTTTTTGCGATCACAGCTACTCGTT
This sequence comes from Liquidambar formosana, assembly GCA_039720395.1. Lineage (NCBI taxonomy): Eukaryota > Viridiplantae > Streptophyta > Magnoliopsida > Saxifragales > Altingiaceae > Liquidambar > Liquidambar formosana. The sequence goes on along the minus strand of CM077823.1, from coordinate 8,116,875 downwards.
CTTGGGTTTTACAGGGGTGGAGGCTGAAGAGAAGTATTGGATGGAAGCTGAGAAAAATCGAATCCCTTTCTAGGTTGAAAGCAAGGTATTTATAGGGGAGTTTTAGGGTTTATTTCGAGGCTGCTAGATTTCTAGCTGCCATAGGGTAGCTGGCATCAAGCTTGGTCCTTGTAAGGTAAGGGAGGAAATCTGGGAAATGCAATATGCTGGAGATTTGGGGTTATGCACGTACGTTTATAGGAGATGCACGTACGTGCATTAAATAGGTATGTATGATCAGGGGATATGTTTTCGTGCTGAATTGAGTTGTGGTTGCATTGGTCATTCAGGATTCACTCATAATAGTTTTATTTGACACCACCCTTCATCATTGGGCTTAAAGATGGTACGGAATGTCAGGTGGTACAAAATGGGGTAAGGAAAAAAATAAAAGAACAAAGTTTGGTCTTGGTGGCTTATATAGTGTCACAATCCAGCTCACAAATAAAATGAGAGAAAAATGAGCGTCGAAACTCCAAACCAAGTGGATTTCAAGCAATTCAGATAATTCATTATCCATTAAGTGGATTTCTTCAGCCTTTATCCATTCCTCTTCCTTTGGTGGCTCAGTTAATCCCAAACGAAGTCACATTGGGAATCTTTGAAAAATAGCATCATGACACTATCACAATTATTTAGAGAGAGAATTTTTTAGGCCAACCAACTCGAAAAAAATACGTAGGCAAGGACCTCATAAATTTTCAAAATAGATTTTATAAATTTCTAGTTTCTATTCATTTTTGCACTTTTAAAAACAAATAAAACAAAATCCTAAACTATTTCTACTCCACTTTTTCTTTTATTCAATCAATGTGAACGTTGAAAATCGACTCGGGAGAATCGAGTTTTGTTCTACTCTTAAAAGAGTTTTAAAAAGCAAAGAAGTCGCCACCTCATTTTTAGGGTACGAGGAAATCACTAAAAGATTTGTTTTGTAAAAATAAGTTTGACTCCATTTATTGGAAAATAGGCAAGTTTTAAACCAAAAATAAGAATTCAGGGACTAGGTTATAAAATGGGAAGGTTTCGAGCCACGGCCCGTAAGTACCCATTTTGCCTAATAAATCGGTTTTATTTATTAATTGGGCTTAATTAATTTCAACCCTGCATAATAACTATAAATTATGAAAATTAAAAATAAAATCTAAGTTAAGTTGGACTTGGGCTTAAGTGAGCGGCTTACGTACTTCTTATGAAGATTAAAGTCCACGTAGTTCGAACAACTATTTGGGAGGAGAGTTTCACTTCTTGTAGGATTTTATTAGAATCCAATCCATAATCAAACTCTTTACTTTGAAAACAACTTACTTTGATAAAAACAACTTTGATTTGATAAACTAGTTTGATTTAGGATCGAAAACTAATAAAATCCTAAGATTAATAAAACTCAGGGGAGCATGCAATATCACATTAGTATTTATATCATAGCATAAGCTTGAACTTGAAAGAGATAAGTTGAGAATTATACCTAATAGAATCGTGGCAGGGTTTTATTTGAGAGCCTAAAGTTGGGAGTCGAAAGTTGGGTAGAGTTCTGGTGCCTCCTAGCTTGCTAGAATGGGTCGCTAACTAGAGGGTACTAATAAGAAATATTCCCTACTAACTATTGAGTCTAAGCTCTTCTTAGAATGAGTATCAAGTGAGGGGATACTAATAAGGAATGTTCGCCCTACACTCAAGAACTCAAGCTCTTCAGTTGCTTAGGAAAACTCTACTGAGACTTCATGTAAATTGAAGGAGGGGAGGACCCCTATTTATAGCTAGAGGGTGGGTAGAATGGAGGGTTAGGATTAAATCTAGTTAGAAATGATCCAAAGGCTCAAAATGACCCTCAAGAGTTGCTTTCTATCTCAAACTCTTCAAAAATTCAGAGAAAATCCGAGTTAATTCGTAAGATCTACATTCAAAAAATATCCCCCACAAATCTACAAATATATCAACTTTCATCTCCTAACATGAATACTCTAGAATGCACTACACTCTTCCTACATATTCTAATACAACTCTTGAACGTTTTGTTCAATTCTAAAAAGGGTTTGGATATTGCAACCTCTTTAAGTGATCTCCCTACCCCATTAATTTTAATTTTTTAATGTTTATAAAAAATATAAAATGTTTTTATGAAAAGTGGTCACGACATCCACTAGAAAACATCATGTTGAACAACCTTTTAGAAGAAAGTTTTTCCAAATTTTATCACTTAAGTAAACTTTTTGGTCATTTATAGTCCGGGCGCGGCTATTTACACTATGTTTTTGCTTTATACACACACTTGCTTTGTACACACAACTTTTAATTTTAAAAACTGCACTTTTACTTTATACACACTCCATAATACCTAAACTAACCCTAACTTTAACCCCAAAAAAGTTCAGTACGTTTAAACTAAATATATTGTATTTGTTTAGTACATTATGACTAAACAATTGCAAACATTTTAGTTGGTATGTCCCAAACAATATTAAATGTTCAGTAGAAACAAACTGAACATTTTAGATTTGTTTAGTAAACCAAGTCTGAACCAATCGTGATTCACAAACGAAACTCAACTTTTCTTGATGAAGAAAAAAGTTTAGTACATTTGAGCTGAATATATTGTATCTGTTTGGTACATTATGACTGAATAATCGCAGAGAATGTAATTGGTATGTCTCAAACAACTTTAAAATGTTCAGTTGAAATAGTCTAAACATTTTAAGTTTGTTCGGTATATTAAGCCTGAATGAAATGCAATTCACAAACAAAACTTAACAACTTTTGATGAGACAAAACATATTTTTTCAACACTAGAAACATTTGAATTGACCATTTGTTCGTCCATTGTTCAAAAAAGCATAAAAACACAAACAATAGTTAAGGTTTAAGAGATATTATAGATTAGTGGTTAAGGTTTGTAAGAGAGTGAGGATATATGAATGGAATAAGCAAAGGATTTTGAGTGAGAGAGTTTTCATGATTATAATTATGTGTAGTGGGTGTATAAAGCAAATTTGTGTTTTTATTTAAATCACTTTGTCCTTAACTATCATTTTACTTAAAGATAGAATAGAAATAAAAAAATTTCATTAAATGGTTTGTGTATAAAGAAAAAAACGTAGTGTAAATAGCCGTGTCCTTATAGTCTTTATTTTATTTTTGGCCAAAAAGTCTATTTAAATTATAGATTTTGGAAAAACCTTTTTCTGCAAAGTTATTCAAAATGATGTTTTTTAGTGGACTAAGTGGCCACTTGCCATAAAAACCTTTTATATTTCTAAAACTTTAAAAAATTAAAATTAATGGGGTTGGGAGATCACTTGAAGGGGTTGCAATATCCATGCTCTTCTAAAAATCTTTTAGAAGAATACCTATGCTAATGTTATATGAGCAACCCGTACAATCCATAATGAATGGGCTGCGTTGGGTTGGGCAGAGGCAGGCGTCCTGTTGCCTTCGCGTTCGGATTCAGTACTGAGGTTATGTTTTCTCGGCACCATGCCAAGGTGCATCAGATCCCGCCACGTGCACGAGTTGTTGATCCAACGGCTGAGGGGAACTAGCTCAATAAAACGGTGACATCTTGGGTCGTTTTCATCCCAGCAGGAAACCTTAACGGCGTTTTCACTCCAATTCTCTCTCGATCTGCAATTTCATTCTCCAACTCAAAAACCCCATCTCTCTCCCAACCCCAATTGGAGAAGGAATCGGCCACAGAAACCATCCACCCATCACCACCAGATTTGTAAAAATAAGGGGTGAGTTTTGGAGAGAGAAAGAGAAGCCATGGTTAGTTTGATTGGCAAGGATTCGTGGTGGAGGCTTGTTTATTTATGTGGCAGTGGAAGTACTAAAAATAAATAAAAACCACAAAAAGAATAAGAGAACTCATGACCATGGCAACCTCTGCCATGGCCAAGGCAGTATAGAAAATAAAACCCAAAAAAAAAAAACAAAGAAGAAGAAAGGGAAGAAGGAAAGAGAAATCTAATAGGGACTAATTTCCCAAAATATTTCACATGAAAATTAAAAAAAAAAAAAGAAAAAAAAGCAGAGAAGAAAATGGGAGAGAAACCCCGATGATTCTTGTTTGCCGGCGTCCACCCGGTGGCAGAGACCATCGATGTGCTATTTTTTTCCCAAATCTGCTGGATTTGTGCCAATTTTTTTTCCTATTTTGTTCACCCGTAGAAGAACAAAACCAAACAAAATTAAACATTTTTTCCCAAACCTGCTGTACCTATAGAACAAGAAAACCAAAAAAAAAAAAGAAAGAAAGAAAGAGAGGACAACCATGGCCAGCGACAATGGAAGCAATGGCCATGGCTATCTCAAAAAAGTTTATAAAAAAAGGAAAAAAAAAACAGAGAATGAGACCGGAGAAGGTTTGTCGGAGAGAAAGGGGAGAGAAGGGGTTACTGGTGTCAAAATCGCCGGAAAATACAGTCGGGGCTTCCTCTGCCAAAAAAAACCCAAGTTCTATCTGTCAAAATCACCGGAGTAGATTCGTGGCTTCCTCTGTCAATCGCCGGAGAAGATTCGTGCCTGCAAAACCCAAGTTCTCTCTACCAAAACAAAAAGAGAACAAAGAGAGGATTTTTCCCACGATTTTTGAACCAGATCTAAACCCACCTACAACGTCGATGAGCTTCAACCCACCAATCGTCGACAAGCCAAGGTTCTTGAGCCATATCAGAGTTTTCTCTCAGATGCGGATGAGCTTCAACCCCACAGTTTGCCAACAACTACGTTTCTTGAACCAGATCTGAACCCCACCGATGCCGATGAGCTTCAACCCCACGTTCCTTATCTGCTGATGTTGAGATGTTTTGCTTCAAAAGGGAAACGCAGCGTTTTTGGGGATAACGGTGAGCTGCTGCCGTTAACATTGCCTTTGGGAGTCAAACGCACAGCCTAGCGTCGTTTTATCAAGTGGAGTCACTTCTACCGTCGGATCAGCAACTCTTCAACGTGGCGGGATTTGATGCACCTTGGCACGGTGCCGAGAAGACACAAGCTCAGCACCGAATCCGAACGCTGTTGCCTTCATCAGTTGGCGTTCGAATTTAGTGCTAAGGTTGTGTTTTCTTGGCATCATGCCAAGGTGGTTCCGATTGCGCCTCGTGGCATAGCACCTCATCTAATAGCTGAAGTAAGTCCACTTAATAAAACGACCCCCAACATCTGCGTTTTAACTATCAAACGCAACCTTAACGGCACAGCTCACTATTACCCCTAAAAACGCTGCATTTTGCCCATTTAACCAAAAAGAGATCTGCGATTTTACGTTCCATCCTCGCTTGGGATTTGGTCATCCTCTCGCCAGCATCGTCGCCGTAGCCCTACTTGTTCAACCTCACCGTGGCTTACTCGCACAGAATCGAAGCCACCACTCCATCCTTCTCTTAAGTCGTCGGCCATAACCCCGTTGAACCCACCATCGCTCACACCCAGCCGCTTCTCTCAAGTCTACTTTCTTCCTTTGATTAAGTGGCTATTAAGCATGCTCGTAGACAAGTTAATAAAGTAGTTAAGTGTGAAGTTGAGTTGAATTATAATTATAATTAGAATGATATTTATATTTAAGAAAATATATTTCCTAAGAAACTATATTTAATGATTCAAGAAGATTATTGTCATGTTCTATATTGCAAATATTAACGTTCTTCTATTTCTTAAGTTTATTGCTCTCTCATCCTTATTGTGATGGTCGAAAGACTAAATCTTTAGTGGGTTTCTTGGAAATCATTATTTTGACATTTAATAATTATTGTTGCGTATACAAATATTAAACTGAAAAAAGAAGGGGCTTTGAAGCACAATTGGATCCAAACCCAAATTTGAAAACTCCAGATCTGCTATGTAAGGTGGCATCTCCATCTCCTCTCTCTCTCGACACCAACTTCAAATATGGAAAGGAGGAGTCGAGGTTCTCACGGCGGGGTTTTCACGACAGGCATTCGATGGTGTCTTACCGATGTTAACTCGACGGATTCAACAGCGGGAGCTTGACAAGGTTCATGGGTGGGTTTGGCAGAGATGAAGCGATAGCGTTTTGAGGGTAACGGTGAGCTGCTGCTGTTAAAGATGCATTTTAGACTAAAAACGTGAACGCTTGGGTCGTTTTATCAAGTGGACTTGTTGCGACCGTTGGATGAGGTGTTGCGCCACGTGACGCAATTAGAGGCACTTGGCACGGTGCCGAGAAAACATGACCTTAGCACTGAATCCGAACGCCATCAGTTGGTAGGGAATTTTCTCAGTTATTTATTTATTTGCTTTTTGGATAATCAAAGGTAATAGACTGTCATTACTCATTACTTTTGAATCTTGACCACATAAATCGCAAAAAATAGATTTTTTTTAACAAACCTTTAACATCGTTTTTGTGGCCATGATTTGAATGTCTATCATGCTAGCATGGTATTTTATTTTTATTTTTATTCTTTTTTTTCCGGTAAAAAATAGGAGAACGTGTGCACCTATGCAAATTCAGAACTATGACTTTTGCAAACCCCACACACGTTCATGGGCGAGACAAACCATCAGGCCCAAGGGCCGTGAAATTATATTTATTTTAGTTGGGGCCAGTTAATGTGGGTTCTCATCTGGGAGGGGCATTGGCCATTACTGAAATCCCCATATCTCAGTTTGTATTGAATTCCCCGAAAAATCCCCGTATCATCTGATAAAACAGATTAGAAAGATGAGTAATGGGAGGAAATGAAAAAAAATGTGACACTAAAGTTAAAATCATATGGCAATTGGCAACGTGCGCATAAGCGCATTACACTTCCAATAATAATCCAAGTACGTACGTCCATCTGCAATACCATGCCATTGCTTCGCACAGATGAGCACACGTCTTGCCAATAAACAATTCAACATAGTAAGAAGCTGTTTGGTTATCACATGAAAATTAAATTATTTCATCGTATTTTGCATAGAGTTTTATGCAAAAAAAAATATCCATCATTATAAATTGGCATTTCAAGAAAATGGCAGCCATTATAAATAAAATGATTTTAAAGATAAAAAGGAAAAAAAAAAATGATACGTACATTTCATGAATCTTGGAAATTGATCCTATATCATCAATTTTGGTTATGGTTTTAATATAGCCCCATTCAAAGTAATGAATTTGTACCTTTAATGATATGTAAAATATGGACGGAGCCATTCAATTTACCTGGAGAATGAAAATGGCCACTAAGGGGTTTGTTGGGTGCCCAGGGAAATGAAAGTATTTTGAAGCGTAATTTTACATAGCGATTAATAGGAATCCATTTTGATATTAGAGCATTTTTAGGCTTTTATGGAATGAGGTCAGTTCGATTTTTTTCTCTCATTGTAATCCATAATGACTCCACTTGAAAGGACTGATTTATGCATTCAAATACCACTAAAATGACAAATGGGAATGGTTCAATTGCCAATGGAGGGCATTGCTAGGATTAGGATTGAAAAACACTTCAATTTTCCAGTAGAAATGCTGAAATGATAAACAATGATAAAAAAAACAAAAAACGTCTGCCAATACTCCCTATAACTAGAGGCAAAGTTAGGAAACTACATTAGGTGAGATAACTTTTTGCAATTTATTACGTTTTAATGATCACTTTTTAACTTAATGTAATATAAAGGATACTTTTTGTCAACTTATTACAAATTGATTGTGTATATATTTCAAAATGACTTCTAATTTCTTTTATTGGGTATTAAGTGGGGAAATGATCATCAAAAGTGCAAAATATTAACCAAGTTTGTTTGGGTTTTTTTTTTCTTCGAAATTTTCAGGTGGGCCAAACGCCCCACCACACTGGCTTCGCCCTTGCCTATAACTCACTTTCGTGTGCTAGTGCCCCCGTATTGGGCACATATGCTGTGAAGACCGTATATACTGTGAACACCATATATACCAGACTCCAGAGGCTGAGGTTCTTCTTCTTCTTCACTCGGCTTGCAGTTTTTGCAGATGGATGAAGATAAATGGAATAAAAAGAGTTTAGAAGAAAAGAATGTAGACATGGGATATAAAAGGTGTTTGAAAGAAACTTCGAAGGAGATTTAACTTCTTATAGCTAGTAAAGAATCTCTATAGGCCTATTTAGGGATGGCAATATATGCCCAGATTTGACCCATTCAACGGAAAAAAAATACTGTTTTTATCCTTTGAAATCGGTTATTGCCAATCTTATATTTTGTTTGTTTTACTCTTATAATCCGTAAAAAAACTCATGTTTCATGTTTTTAGTAATAATTATCTCTACCTATAGTGTAATGATTATATAGGGTTGTTGTTGTTGTTGTATTGAATATATGTTGTGATATTCTCCTGTAAAGTTCATGTGTTTCATATTTAGATAATACAAAAAGAAAAAAAAGAAAAAAAAAGAAGAGCTAAAATTCCTATTTTGTGTGTGTAAAGAGCTGAAGTTCTTGTTCCGTGTGTGCCATTTGCAAAAACACATACACGGAACAGGAACTTCAGCTCTTTTTATTATTATTTATTATATATTTATTTTTATCTAAATATGAAACACATGAACTTTATTTCAACTCGATTTTGTTTTAATCAATTTTTCCCTCTTAAATGGTTTTGGTAAAATCATTTCTTTCCTTAACCAAACGCTCTTTTTAAGGATAAAATCTAATTTAATCCGTTTTTCTAATTTAATCAGTAAATAAGAACCAAACCAAACCAAACATGCACTTATTAATGTTATTTTTGGATTTATTCAGCATCTTTGGAGTATTTTTAAGTTTGTATAGGATATCGGAAAGTCTACTTTCTTCCTTTGATTAAGTGGCTATTAAGCATGCTCGTAGACAAGTTAATAAAGTAGTTAAGTGTGAAGTTGAGTTGAATTATAATTATAATGATATTTATATTTGAGAAAATATATTTCCTAAGAAACTATATTTAATGATTTAAGAAGATTATTGTCATGTTCTATATTGCAAATATTAACGTTCTTCCATTTCTTAAGTTTATTGCTCTCTCATCTTTATTGTGATGGTCAAAAGACTAAATCTTTGGTGGGTTTCTTGAAAATCATTATTTTGACATTTTATAATTATTGTTGCGTATACAAATATTAAACTCCCCGAATTCAAACCTAAAAGGTATAAGACCCAAAATACCTTAAATTGTTATTTATTTTTTTTATTTTTTTCAGTTTTAGTTATTGGTCTCCCAAAAGGTCAAAAGTGGGCTAGCATCGATAGCCCGTGAGCTTCCTGCTACGACACGCTATAAATATAAGGACCAATCCACCCAAACCCATTAAAAAGTCAGCCCCACCTTTGAATTGTCTTTTTACCATTTTTTTCTGCCTAGGTGGAACGATCAGACCAAGGGTGCGCATTACGCTCTACCTTTGAGAGAGAGGGAGAGATTGCATTCATGCCTTAGCTCATCATATGCTTCTCGAAACAAAGGACTTCTTTTGAAAAGCCTCCATTGTAGACTTGATCTCGAAGCATAATAATCCCTTCACACACCGTCACATCCCATCATCCTCATCACGCCAAACCCACTAAACCTTGCAGACCCCTCATCCTCCAAATCTAATCCCCACACAGTAAATTCAATAAAGAGCCACAGTGATCAGCGAAGAATGGCGTATGTCGATCACGCCTTCTCCATATCAGACGAGGACATGATGATGGAGTCATCGTACATCGTCCACAACCGCCCTCCCATCAAGGAGATCGCCCTCGCCATCTCTCTCCTCGTCTTCGGTGCGCTCGGCATCATCTTGGGGATCATGATGGCTTACAACAGGGTCGGCGGCGACAGAGCTCACGGTATGTGTCTCCATCCAATCCCAATCCAACACCCCTCAATCTTTGATCTTCTTAAACTGAAAGCCCCATTTTTGCTAAACAGACCCTAAACTGAATTATGGGTTTCGTTTAATTTGGGTGATTGATTTGGTGTTGTGTTGTGTTTTGTTTGAAATAGGGCTTTTCTTTGCGATATTGGGGGCGATTTTGTTTATACCAGGGTTCTATTATACGCGGATTGCTTACTACGCCTACAAGGGATACAAGGGCTTTTCCTTCTCCAACATTCCTCCTGTGTAATCATCGGGGATTATCTAGGATGCGGAGTTTACTTCACTCATGTACAGGTCTCTTTGCTGAGTTCTCACTTCTTTTTTCTCTTTTGGTGTTTTACATGGTGTTTTGTTTGAATAATTTGTTTTTGGACTAGCTGATGTACTGCTAACTATTCACAACAAGGGGCTTTCGTTGGGTCTGTTGTTGCAATATATATGTATCTATATAGTGAAAAAGTTTGTATTTTTGTTGTTGTTGTTGGGTTTCTTCTTGCATTATAGTGAAAACCTCTTCTTGAAACACAAAGAGGCCAGTTATGGTCATGAATCTGTTACCGGCCTGCTCTGCGTTTGAATGTATGATATTTGTCAGAGAACTTTGCCGTGCCTCTGTTGCCACACCAGTGACAAATTGTGGTTTTCCCTTGTGCGGGATCAAGCTGAGCTCTTCCACTCTTGGTGCCTGCTGGGTTTTCCCTTTTTTCATTTGCTGTTACCCTTTTTCTGTTGTTAAATCTCTCTCTCCTTTTTTCATACGCCTTCACGTATTGCTGTTGCGTCTATGGTCTGAGCAGAGGCCATGCCTGGAATCTGCTTCACCAATCCTGCCATGAACTTCCCCTTGTTATTGTGAATCACAACTTGTACTCCCCCATTTTTAATCTTCGTCTACCATGGTCCATCAATATTCATTTTACAAAGAGGCTCTTGAGGTGGATATGACGAGGTCACAGCTGGGTGGCTTCAACTCTTGTCTTCTCTTCCAGCACCATGCACTTCCTCTCCTGTTTCAATTGCTTCTTTATATATGCTGCCTTTTCTGCCACCTCTATTAGGTTCCATCACTTCTTTGAAAAATCTATCACTATGAGCTTTCTGAATTCTTCATAGAACAAAAACAGCATCATTCAAGAGGGTATTTAGTGCATCTTCATTTGCCCATTTCAGTTTCAGATTTATCCACCAATTTAAAAAGGAGGCCCCAGTCCTGGTAGACACATCCAGCTGGAGAGGGCTACAAAACTACCGTGCATGCGAAAGGCAGCCAATCAAGAGGTGCAGCACCAATTTGAAATGCTGCATTTTTTATCTCCTCATCCCTGAACTGCCGTGTAAGTTGTACATTCATTTTCAGCTTGATTCTCTTCTCCAATGCATCTACCACTGGCCCGAAGTTAGTTGGTTATGGTTTGCTGCTCTTGAAGATGGATGAAAAGGGTTGGATGATAATGGTCTCTATCTTTTCATCAGTCTGTTTCCAAACCCTAGTGCCATCTTCCTTTCCCACTATCCGATTATGAAGCATCATTGTACTGTCTTTTCGTGGAACTATGCTGTATTCCTATCCCCAAGCCTAAGCCATAGAACTCTTGCTTTTGATTTCCCTTACTGCTCCTCCTCAGTCCAGGTCTGACCAAGTTCCTTCCACACTTGTTTGCATTTATCCTTCTCAAAAGGGTGTTGGCTATGGATCCTCCCTAGTTCCTCTTGTAGCACCTGAATTCTCTGCTTTGAGTTAACATTCTTATTTTGTCTCCATTCAATCAGCTTTGTCCGACACTCCTTGATTTTTTGATGGATCCTATACGACCTAAAACTTTCAATGTGGGTGCTCCATGCTTTAGTAATAGCTTCTTCACAGTGGCCAAATTTAGCCCTCCTAGCATCAAACTTAAACTGCCCTTTTGTCCTCCGGTGATAAACATTAGTATTGAGCAATGATCAGACCCAGTAGGCATTAAATGGTAAAGCATTAGGGAATTGGGTTCACCAAATACTTTTGCTAGAGTGCAGTTGAGAGTTTCTTTTGCATTAGCCTACCCCAGATCTTCAATTGTTTAATGTGTACGGATGTCCAATGTAACCCGAATCCATCAACCCATTTGAATTAATGAAGTTTCCAAATCTTCTAAACAACCGTTCCTCCTTGTCAGGTCCTCTTTTTCTGAGTGTGAGATTATATCATTGAAATCACCTATTAGCACCCAATTCCCTACTTCTGTTGTTAGTCTTCTACTAATATCATCCCACAACCTCACTCTATCGTTAGCATCCGGGTGAGCATAAATACACACAACTTCCCAAGGCTGCCTTTCCTTTGCCTCTTTACACTCTAATATAAATATATTTTTATCCTCAACTGTTACCTTTAGCTCTAGCTGTTTTCTCCATGGTATACATAAGCCACCTGCTCTGCCTGTAGCATCAACAGAACCCATCTGTTTGAAGCCTAACCTTCTTCATATCCTCTCCACTCCACCACACCCATCCTTCGTCTCTGTTAGCAACACCACATTTATGGAATGGAGTTTACATAACTTTATGAGATTCTGTACTGTCAGGGATTCCCCACATCCTGGCAGTTCCAACTGATAAGTTTCATTAAGCCTCTTGGGTTCGCTTAAGGCTGACTACCTCTACCTGTTCATCTGGTCGTTTTGCCTCCACCTCCATCAATTAACATTTTTTATTCTAAAGGTTTGGACATCCACCTCCGTCACTTTCCTCCCCATCATTCCTGCGCTTTAATCCTACTTTCCGGTCTGTTCCTTTCCATGCTCACCCTCATCATAGTGTTGTCTTTTAACCAAGCCACTCTTTAAAATTTGGCCTTCTTCAATTGTGTAATGACTATAGGCTTTTCCTAGGTCTCCGAATATTTGGGCTTATTATGCTGGGCTGGATGTTGGCCCTGGTCATTGATATCCACCCGCAAACCATTACTATGCTTGCCTTCTTCATCAAACTCCGACTCCATTGAAGGAGATTTTTCTTACATTTCGGTATCAACTAGATCTCTCTTTTTGAAATTGCCTGAATTGATTCTGGGCTTACGGATGAAACTCCAATCTGGCTAGATTCGCTTTTGTGCTCAATTGGAAAAAACGGTATTTGATCCTCCATATGGCCTTTATGTCTCTTTTGTGATCCCTGCCTTCAAAGCTGCTGATTCCCTAATTTCAACCCCAATTTTACGCTGATCTTCTTAATCACTGTCCTTACTCCCTCAATCTCCCTCCTATCAGCCATAATTTTGACCCTAACTGATCTCATATTATACCCATATGTTACATGGACTTGGATATAGGTGTTGGGTGTAGGTATGCACCCCGGTGTTGGATTCGTCTCTTTTCCAAAGATTTTTCATTATTTGAAGTGTCTAGCTGGAGTACCTACACCAATGTCACATGTGTCCGACACTAGTACTTCACATATTTTGAAATGTCCATATAACATAGTTAGACCCTATCCTCCCTTTTTTTCTGCCCCAATCTTTGCCATCATAATTTGCTTCCCCTTTGCCTTAGAACATTGCGAATGTTGGTCATCTTGATCTCCCCGCCTCGTGTAGGGACATTCCCCTTGTTGCATCATTGATTATCCAGTGAGTCAGTTAAGCCATGACTCTCGGTCAAAGTTCTTGTCTTCCTTTGTTTCGTCTCCCACATGACTGTGACCTCTCCTTCCTGCCTGTTTTAGTTTTCAATGAGTGGCTCTCTGTAGTCATTCATCCTGTCTCTCTAATCCTGCCGCTAGTCAATAGAATCCCCACTTTGCTCCCGATTTCATCTTCTTCTCCCTCAGTTTTTGTTTATTGTAAGAATACTGTTTTGTTGTAAATTTTGTTTAATAAAAGCTATGGTTTCGTCATGATTCTCATTTAGTTGAAGGTGATGAAAACATTGGTTGTGAATAGAATCGTCAGGATTGTTATTAAGGGGGAATTACAGATTGGTCCAGCTACGAGCAAATAATTACATATTACTACAAGTCAGTAGTCATTCTTAGTTAAGTTAGTAGTCATTTATTAGGAAGTTTCTAGTCATTTGTATTGATATGTAATTATTTCCCCTTGTTATAATTATGACCTTTGAACTGTCTGGAAGGAAATTATATTCCTTTATGGTCTTCAACAACTAAGGTTTATAACATAGAAATGCACCAACACCTCTTGCATCCCTCTCCTCTTCTCTCCCCATAATCTCTCTGTTTGCTGAAGAAAATGCTGAAAAGTGTATTAATCCAGGTCCAAGAAAAACCTTATTGGCCACCCAGAATTCACACACACACACCCCCCCCCCCCCCCTCTCTCAAAAAAAAAAAAAAAAAAAAAAAAGAAAAAAAAAATTTATAGGTCATTCAAATTGTCTCCATGTAAAAGCTCTTTTTCCTTTAAGGTAATGCTAAACCCTGTAAATTGTTTCAAATCATGTGGTTCACAGCCATTTCTGTCGTGCTTTGCTTTTGGAATTATATTTCCTCTAATCTTCCGCACTGTTTTCTGCAGTAGTGAAACTTGCCTGTTCTTCAATTCATTATCTGCATTTTTTTGTTGTCCCTGCGTTAGCATTAGCTTTCATTAACTATGGGTAGCACAGCCCAAAGGCCATTTAAATTTGTATGTAAAGCTCTGTAGGTGAAACCAAGAAATTTCTATGATGCCATTGTTCAGAGGATGTAATTTGAGTTTGTGATAATTAATTTGAAAAATTAAGTAATGGATGAAATTCCATGGAATCAAACCAAATAGTAATCCATGTAGCAAGAGCTGCTTAGGCAATATTTGTGGTGAAGCTGAATTCTGCTTGAGCTAAGTTCAGAATCGCAGCAGGAGAATGGCCTTAGAGTCGTCATGGGAGGGCATAATCTACAAAGTGCTGTCAAAGGATCAAATAGCAAAACCCAGTTTTGGCCCGTGCCTGCAGGAAGTCCAATTTTGGCTCTGTTATACCCAGTAGAATTCAGGTGAGTTTAGGCTGGCTGATTCAATTAAACTTGACTAGTTGACAGCATTTCATGTCCAGACTGGGAGCGGCCGATGTCTCCCATTACCCTAACTGGGATTTCAAATTAAAATGACTTGACTCATCAATTGCAAAAGCACCTTTGCATCCAATCCATTTGGATAGAATTGTCCTGCGCGTTGCAAGGGATGGTACGTTGTTGTGGGCCATGTGGCTATGCCCATTGTTCAGCCTGTGCTTAGCCTGAAACTTATTTCCAGAAGCAAGATTGAAGCAGCAATTCCATTTTTCTGGTTCAGCGTAGGCCCTTCTCTGATCTCACAGCATTGACATGTTAATGGTAGAAGGAAAATGAAAACAATCTTTACTATGGTAGAGTATTTACTGATTAGAGTAGAATTGTATTTGTCAACAATAAGAAGAAAACCCTAGAATCACCACACCTGCCAAAATGCCTTTATCACTGTGTTTGGATGTCTTCGATAATATGTTCTATAAAAAAAAAAAAAAAAAAAAAAATCATAAATGTTGCTCTTTTTTAACAAATAGAATTTTGTGATCCTATTTAACTTGACCTCAAGTAAACTTTTAAAAAGTATGCAGAAAAATAGTAAAAATGAGCTCTATTATATGTGATCCTTGAATAGGAATTTCTCCAATACTGAAACTTCTCAAAACATTACTATAAATGACAATAATGAGAACAATATTATGCAAGGCATCGCTGGGGAACCAGATTGGCCTCTGTTGGGGAGCCTTGGGTAGTCATCTGGAGGAGGTATGACACATTGTTGGCCATTGAAAGAAATTTTTCTCGGGAAAGCCCATCCTTCCCGGAAAGTGAAAACTCCCGGATCTTTGCGTAGTAACATCTCAGTTTGTACGTTCCCGCTCTCGCCCGTTTGGAGTAACATGTCAGTTGTAGTATTGAATTCCCCAGAACATCCCGGTATCATCTGATGAAACCAACAGAGTTAGAAAGTTAAGTAATGGGAGAAAATGAAAATTGTGACACTAAATTCAACTTAGTATTTGGCATTAGGTATTAAACTTCCAATAATTACAAGTAAATCTGCCCCACCACTCCATTGGTTTGCGCAGACAAACAAATGTCTAAACAATTTACCATATTAAGGAGCTGTTTGGCTGTCCCATGGAAATTTAATTGTTTCATCATGATTTGCATAGAATTTTATGACAAAAGTCCTTTGTTCTTATTTTGAGAAATAGTAGAGCCATCATCACAACTGAGTGAACAAAGGAAGGAACGAAATATGGGTTCAACATTTTTCCTTAACGGCCCATTCAAAGCGATCAATTTGTACCTTAATTTTAATGCTATAAAATATGAGTAAAGCCAATCAATTTCCAAGAGAAACCAAAATGGCTAGAAGGGGTTTGTTTGGGTGCCCAAAGAAATGAAAGTATTTTTTGAAGTACTTCACGTAGCAGTCTGTAGGAGTCCATTTTGATACCATAAGCATTTAAATTGAGCATTCTTCACTGCAGTGAAGGTCATTTTTAGGCTTTCATGGGATGTGGTCAGTTCTATTTCTCTCTCATTGTGTTGAATAGTCCATAATGACTCCATTCGAAACAATGGACTTATGGATTCAGTCAAATGGGATGGTTCCGTTTCATTGACTTCTCCTAAACTCTAGATAATGCTACTCTCTTTGCTAGGATTAGGATATTTAAACTAAAGTAATTTGCTATGAGAAATGAATCCATTATAAATAAATCACGATAATAAGAGATGGAATTCGATTTAACTTACTGATATAGCCATACTGATTAAGCGGCTTGTAGTTGAAGCTGAAAACCTGCGTCACACTTTGGAAGTTGGGGTGTACTGCTACCAAGTTCCATTGAGAATAGTTCTGAACGAAATTTAAATTTGTCACCGTAATCTTGAACTCGCCAATACTCCCTGTAACTCTCTTTCACGTGCCAGTGCACCCGTATCGGGCACATGTGCCGTGAACACCTTACCACTGGCTGAGGTTCTTCTTCTTCTTCGCTTTTTGTCAGTCGCAACAATGGCGGTTCTTCATCAGGCCTGCAGTTTTTAGGGAAGGATGAAGAAAATTGGAATATAAAGAGCTTAGAAGAAAATGTAAAAATGGGATATGAAAGGGTGTTTGGAAGAAACTTCAAAGGAAGATTTAACTTCTTATAGTCGCTAAAGATCTGATTTCTAAGTCTCTAGTTTAAAATGAAGGCAGAGGAATAACTAAATACAGTACTTCTCCTTCAACATCTCAAATGATATTTGGACTTCTCTTAAGAAGCAAGTGATGCATAATTCTTTTCGATGTGTTCCTATGCTTCTATGTCAAATATAATATCCACAAAATAGAATAGATTGCTTGGAAAATTTACATAAACCCAAGAAAAAAAAAAAAAAAAAAATTAGGTTTAGAAACTTGGATATAAGTCTTATTTATATTATACAAGTTCCCATAGAAATCATTCTTATTTGAAGCTGTTTTAAAGTGCACTCTAAACATATATATCCTTCAAGGATGGATGAGATAAGAGGGGCTTACTTTACACATTTTGCTCCAGGTAGTCCTTGGCACCCACAGCTGCATCGGGGACATGGGATAATGGTTTCATTATAGAACGCAGACAGGGAAACACAGCATGTTGGAGCCAGTGATGCTTGAAATTGGGAGTAAGAACAAGTCACCTTCCATGTCACTGCAATAAATTCACAACACAACGGATTATTAAGAGAAAAAGTACTGATACACTTGTACCAAACTACCAATGTATATCTGAGTGACAAAAATAACAGTGAAAAATCAATATACAAAGATTTTGTTTGTAAAGATGGAAGACAGCAGGACTCCTAATTCAGCTACTGATAAAAGAAGTCCAGTTTACTGAAGCCCCATGTCAGCTCTTCAGGTCCAAATTTGAATATATTCCATGAATCATTTTGTGGCTAGAAAGCATAATGTAATTAATATTGGCTAGCTGGATACAGAAAGAGCACCAGAGATAACCTTTGCTTCTCTTCTCCCTAGCTAGACAAGGCCAAGGGACACCATTTTCTTATATATGGTTTCCTTTGCACTAGCTCCATTTGATTGCCAACAAAAAATTGGAACAAACAAAGCGAAACAGGAATCTTATAATTATTTAGGGTGGAGTGCCTTTCCTAAAATTCTATGTTTTCTTTTCTTCTCCTATGACCTCTCTACAAAATTTGATGAAACGTGAGGGCTCCCTCTCTTCCTATTAGAAGCATATTGTCAGAACACACACATCTGAGCAGAAAGTTCACTTACCCGATGTTTGGTACAAGGGATTTGTGGGAGGATGGAAAGAGGAGGAGAGAAAAGTGGAGGGAAAGAGGTTAAGGGGTGTGTTTGGTATGAGGGAAAGGGAAAGGAAGGAAAGGGGAGGGGGGATAGAGTATCCTCAAGTCACCTTTTTCTCATCCCTCCAATTTTGGGGGGGAAAGGTGAAGGGAAGAATGGGTTGTTGTTAAAATGACTATGTTGCCCTCACTATTTTCATAACTTCTTTTACATGTGAGGGTAAATAAGTAAACTCATCATTTTTAATATCTATCCATCCATCTTACCAAAAACAAATTTAAGGAAGGAAAAGAGGAAGGAAGAAACTATAATTCCATCCATCCTACCAAACACACAGGAAGGAAAGAGGGTTTCCGTTCCGGGGATGGAAAGTCCATCCTTTCCTATCTTTCTTCCTCTCACTTTTCCATCCTCCCTACCAAACATAGGATTAGTGACAGTGTTAGATTGTAACATTAACAGCAATTTTCATCAGTAAAATTCACTGAAATGTTTGTAGCGATCGAATGAAATTTGTCTTCTTGCACTAAAAAGAACTAGAATAACATATTATTATTGGGGTCTCTTCTTGTTTTTCTCCGACTTACCAATTGGAAAGGTATAGTGCAAACATAAATATAGAAATGCCAAAATACTTACTAAGAGCTTGTGTCCGCCGACGGCCTTTATCCACTCTAAACTTGCTTGGAGGGACTTCAAATGGTTCTCCACAGGTATAACCAGGAAGTCCAAGACTGAAACTCCCCGGCATTACGTTGGTTGCATTGTTGGTTGAACTATTGGTTGAATTGTCACTTGAATAATCTCCATCATCCACAGGCGTTGTGTTATTTGTAGTGTTGTTATATGATGAAGAAACTCCAACAGACATTTGAAAACCGGCACCATACTTGGAGGGATCTTGTGTCATGGATGACAGGACCCCTCCCTTGCAACAGTTGGCAACCTGCAAGTTATAAGGGGCACCGGGCAAAAGGTCAATAATGACCGGCTCCTTCTCGCAAGAGTGAGGAAATTGTGGGCTTCCTTTGAATCTAGAACAGTTTCCTTGCTCGGTTGCCTCAGCTCCCCACATACCCCAGATCACCTCATCGCCTTGCCATTTCCAATTCAACTTCCAACCAGGCCGCTCAACATGTCGGAATAGTTGGAAGTTAGACACCAACACTGTCACCTGCAATTTATTTATTTTATCCTTTATTAAACACATATGTATGGAGAGTTGAAACAGAATATAAGATTATGTGAATGATGTTTTTGGTAGAAAGCTAAAGATTAGGAACAAGTGAATAACTATGGTTGCTCAATGGGTAGGCACTAGCTCCCCAAAAGAAAGGGGAATTATATAATGGCCTGACTATGGACAAATAATTATGAATAAATATAATTGACTAGTAACTTTCTAATTATTTTCAGTTAAGTTGTAGTCATCCACTCATCTATTTGACTATTTGTACTCCGTAACTACTAATCAATCGTATTTATTTGTAGTTATTTGCCTATAGTTGGATTATTCTGTAATTGGGTTTAAAGATTTGGAGGGTCTCTTGCACTTCCGCAAAAGCAAAATTTATTTGGATTTAAAGATTTTGGAGGGTCGACATCATATGGATCACTAGATCAGCCACTTATTCATTTCCCCTCGATTGCCATTTGCCCTCTCATATGCAATTCTTAATTCTTTTTTTTTTTTTTTTTTTTTTTTTTTTTGAAAGGAAAGGAAATCTCATTAAGAATTAAAATAACTTTTACATCTTATAGAAGAAACATAACGATAATCTTCCTGAATAATTGACCAAAGCTTTCTAGGATGCAATTCTTAATTCTTTATCTGGTGCATCTTGTTCATTGTTGTTTTTGCCCGGCTACACCAAGGTTGCACATCCTCAAACAGAAACACTTTCTAAAGAAAAGTTAAAATTTTCTCAGGTGATGATAACAAATCTTACTGGATTCTCCACGTAATGATCCATTTGCAACCATCTGACCTTGAAATCTTCATGCATGAAAGGATGATGCAGTTAATTTCACCTTGTGAACCATGTTTAACCAACAGCATGTTCAACACCACACCATAAGGCTCTCTTGCAATTGAACCAGTGAGTGTGGGCTGAGCTAAATTTTGAAGCTCAGACCCCATTAATGGAAGCCCATTTTGTTCAGCTAACGTAGACCTCTAAGAAGAATCACCATGGGTCAAGCCTCAACTGAGTCATAAAGGTCAAGCTCGATCCCCCTGTATCAAACCCAATGCCCCACCAAAATCTTCAACAAGTTCAACTGGATTGTGATTGCATCCCTAAAAAATCTTCAAATCCAGCCCACCAACCCAAGCAAGTGCTACTAACTGGGGGGCACTTTGGTAATATGAAGTCAATAAGGCCAATTGAATGGTATAGTCATTTTACCTTTTTTGGATACTCTCTTGGTCTCTCTATTCCTATTTTATTGTCAACCTTTCTTTCTTTTTTTTTTTTTTTTTCCCTTTTTCTTTTAAAAAATATTCTAAAATTATTATCCCAATAAAAAAATTAATGACTCTTTTCAATGGGAGAAGATTCAATGCTGAGTTGATAAAACTTAGCACGGTGCTAAGGCGAAATAGATCATTGCATTAGATTTTGGATGGCTTGGATTTAAAGATTAAAAAATTGTAGGTCATTTTGGTCATTTCAATAGTAACTTTTGATCTTTAAATCCGAGCCGTCCAAAAGTTAATCTAAGGATCCATTTCACCTAGGCATCATGCTAAGTTTTACTAACTCACTAAATCCTCTCCCCTTTCCAATTGCTATTCTAAAATATCATTTCTCATAAATATTTTACTTTTTTTTATAACGTTTTCTACATTTAAGGGTAAAATTAAAATGTTAAAATATATATATTGACGTAAAAGCATTTAAATGAATTTCTTAAAAAGCCCATGTTTTTTCAAAGGAAATAATAAACTCGAAGCTAAGCCTACTCTAGGGTAAAGATTCTCTCCATTTAATAGGACGATCCATTGGAATATGAGTCATTCACTGCCATGTGGGATCTATCAAAATATGTGAGACTCATATGGTATGAACGATTTAGATTTCAATGGACCGTCTACTGTAATTGAGAGGATCCTACTCTAGTATAGTAGTTTTAAACTACTAAAACACAACTGTGAGCTTGGTTCGTATCATAACCAATCACAGCATGCCACCTCACGTAGTTATCCTTAACTTATTAGAACACCCCTTAATTCTAGGGAGAATGAGAAAATCGTGGGTCAAAATAAAAGTAATTCGAAATAAATGGTCAAATCTCTCTTATTCCACTCAAAATGGTAATAATGGACTTTAATTCCCGAAAAAGGGGATCTATCATCTACCATTTTGATAATAACTATTATGCCATTTTTACTTTTTACTTTTTATTTTTATCCCACCTAAATGTCCTTCTAACATTAAATCCATCCATTCTCTCCTAAACTAAAAATCTCAAAACATAATTCAAAAAGATCAATTCTCTCTCTCTCTCTCTCTCTCTCTCTCTCTCTCTCTCTCTCTCTATATATATATATATATATATATATATATATATTTTGTTGGAACTAAAATAATAATTAGATACACACTTGGATTTAGAAAGTTTTATTTTATTTCGAAGATAGTACTAAATGTCTAAATAGTTTGACACAATGAATAATTTAGAAATTGATAACAATGAGAACATCAATCTTTTGAATAAAACAATAATTACAAATGGGTCTAAATTATGGATGATGAAAATCAAGAAGTGTAGGGCCTTTTTTTTTAAAATTTTTTAAATTTTTATTTTAAAACAATCTTGATCCAACTATGGTGCACAAAGCATAAATTGGCAATTTCTATTACTAGGTTCGGTCTTCTTTGTATAGTATTGGCAGTTTCTATTACTAGGAGAAAGATGATTGTGCATGGGTAGGTAAATTAAATTTAAATAATGTTTTTATTATAAGTACTGACAATATATATATATATATATATATATATATCTATATATATATATATATAGGGTTAGGATCAACATACATATTTTTTTACACAAATTTTTATATAACCTATCTCCAATACATATTTTGTAAAACCCATCGTTGGATTAGATAGTCTTCCCACATAGGTTATGCACGCAAAAAATCAAGTTGATCCGAGATTTATTGTCATTCGATCCAAAAACTTATCTTTTTAATTACAAAAAATCTCGCATTTATGGATGAAGCGACTCTTAATTTCGAATCAACTTGATTTTTTGCATGCATGATCTATGTGGAAAGACTATCTAATCCAATGATGAGTTTCATAAAATACGAATTGGAAATGGGTTATCTAAACACTGTGTAAGAATTTGTATAAAAAATTATGTATGTTAATCCTAACCCATATATATATATATATATATAGAGAGAGAGAGAGCGAGAGAGAGAGAGAGAGAGAGAGAGAGAGAACTGCCCTTTTTTTTTCTTTCTTCCTCAACACGAAAGAGAAATAATAGAGTTAAGTTTGATTCAATAAGGATTAAGGAGAAAGGAGACAGTCTGATAGGATTTGGGTGAGGTAAAAAAAAGAAATTTTTTTAACTAATATGGTATAATGGACATTTAACCATAAATCATTTCTTTTTTGAATTAAAATTAATTATTATCACTTTAAATGGAATATAGAGTTTTAACTCCTTTTTTAGAATTACTTTTATTTTTATCCACCGTTTTGTCATTTTCCATTAATTCTTATATGTGGTGCCTTTGATTGGATCGAAAACAACCATATAGCAATCCGTGGGGCCCAGCTGCTCAAAACCCAGCAGAGCTAGACAAAAATGCACGCCAATGGCTGAGTTGTACACAATCGACCCATTTCATGTATTGTTTTGTTTATTTACTATTTCATGTGTCATTCACGTTTTCAAAGTTAAAGAAGCCTATTTCTTTGATTAAATACAATCAAATCAGCTCGCAATCTCAACCCAAATGTGAAACTGATAAATTTAGCATTTTCCGTAATGACTATGGAACCGATGCATCTCTATTGTGTGAGGGAAATGTATCGAGCAAAAAGCCTAGACCACCATTTATAAATTAAGATTGAAGGTTGCTCAAATCACAGCAATTAAAGAAAAAAAAAGAGAGAGAGAGAGAGAGAAATAAAAATAATAAAATAATAATTATGATGCGATTAATAAAATAGTAAAAGGAATGATCGAGAAATAAAACTCACATCATACGTATCCTGATGCCATTGCATGATATCCCATTTGATGGTGATATTCCCATTAGGATCCATTGAGTCATATCCATCTGCATTACAATCAAAAAAATTACGCCACAAAAAGGCTAATCATACGAAACTTGATCGAATTCGAATGTAATAAAATCCTGGGTTAAAAAATTCAATAAGAAAAGGATAATTTCAATGGAGAAATAAAAAATAAAATAGAGAGAATTAAAAAGGGTACTTACAAGAAGGTGATATACAACTGATTACAGAGAAGAATATCATAATCAAGACCAAACCCATTGATCTTTGATCCATAATCCAAAATGGGTTCTTCTCCAAATCCCAGAAGACCGATCATACAAGACGTTACAATGTTATTTTTCACATCCGATAGATATAATAACAGTGAGAGAGAGAGAGAGAGAGAATACTTCTATGAGAGGAGAAAGCAATACAAGTAGCCTCACTCCCTATATATATGTGTGTGAATGTATCAGAAGAGAGAGAGAGAGGGAGGAGAAAGAGAAGAGATGAGACAACATTTCGAGTAGCAAACGCACGGTCTCTCTCTCTCTCTCTCTCTGTCTCTCACACAAAGGAATTAAGGAATAGAGCAGAATTAAAGAGGGTAATTACGTAATGAATGTTTTTTTTTTTTTTTGTTTTTTCCATATATGGGGATTACTTAGAATGCGTCTACGAGCGGAATTTGAGTATAGTTAGATTCAAAAATCACGCGTTTCTCCTCCGAGGCCTTTGGGGTGCCGTTTGGGGTTTTCAACTTATTGTTTATTGGCCTTTAAGCTTTTATGCATTTGTGTTCCTACCCCTTTTTCTTCCATTTTCTATTTATTTCCCCTAATATTTAATAAGGGAAGGGGAGGGGAGGGGATGGGAGAGGGCGGGGGTGGTTGGCAATGGTGTAAGTTGTCCTTTTCAAAATCCTTCCCAAAATGGATTTAATAAGACACCTAGTGAGATTCGATTTAAATGAAGAATTTGGGATTTCTAAATTCTCATTTGACCCATGAGAATAGTGTAAATGAAAAAGAATCACAGCTTATGAATCAGGGATCCCGAATTCGAGTCTCCACTCTCTTATTATCAGATATATAGGTTTATGCATTGCGGGGGATTAATCTAACCCAAAGGCCAGCTTGGGATAACGCTTGCTTGAAAAAAAACAAGAAAGAATAATTCCCATTCAAATTTCCTCAATGATTTTGCAAATCCCATCCGTTGTTCCCAAACAAGGTGAATTATCTTTGCCAAATTTAAAATCTCATTCTAATCCCAAACTTCTTTTGCAAATACCATATCCAAACACACTCTTATTGTTCTTATCAATATTTAGGACGTCCCTATACTTTTTTTGAAATATTATACCCGTTTTGAGGATAAAATTTTAACATTAATTACTTTTCTTAAATAGTACAACCATGATAATTTTTTAGTGTGTTTACTTTTTTTTTTTAATGGGAAAAATTAAACCATAAACCCCATCCTACTCACCCATTCAAGCGCCTTCGTTATGACAACCATGGCATGTTCAAAATTTGGCAGCCAATGCTCTTTGGATCTAATGGCATGTTCAATCCTAATAGGAGTGTAGGGTTTATGGAGGTCTTGGTTTCGACTCTGAGTGGATGCGTATGTGTTCTCCTATTACTTGGTGGAAAAAAAGTTGGATGTAATATTTGCTTTTGTAGGTTACCGATATATTTTCACTCTTATAAGGTGGAAGTTATAGATTGGGTCTTTGAACTTTGCAATCTTTTTTTTCTTTTTTTCCTTTCCCTTCTCTTTTGGGATGAAGAGGAGAGGGCGGGGGATTGTAAAAGGGCTACCCCTTTTATATATCCCAAGTGCACTTTTGGGCTCTCCTTGACCAAAATAGGAAAGAAAATTGACTTACATGGAATGTTAATTTAATGAGGGTGAAATTTGAAGTTACAATTAATACGAAATTCAAGGTTACTTCTTGTGGCCTCTGATCCACCCCTTGAGATAAGAATTAATCAAATTACTGTCTCATACTCTTTAGCTAGAAGGAAAGAAAAAAAAAAATCCCTCCCCTAGCCCCCTTCCCTCTTGAGTGAAAGGAAGACTAATTTGAAGGGAAGAGATTCTCTCCATTTAATAGATAGTCCATTGAAATTTGAACCATTCATATTAAATGGGATCCACTAAAATATATGAGACCTGTATGGTATATATAGTCCAGATATCAATGGACTGTCCATTGCAATAGAGAGGATCCTTGCTCAATTTGAAGAAAGTTAAATAGAAACCAAGGATATAGTTGTTCCTACCACAATATAAAGCAACAATTAAGGCATATATCTTTGTCTACAATTTTTTTTTTTTTTTTTTTTTGATAAGAGCATCTTTGTCTCCATGAATACATGACAGATGGATATACAACCAAATTACACTTACAATACGTTTGTTTGATCGGAATATGAAGAAATCGGAATGAAATGGAATAAGATTTCACGCTTACCAATAGAATCTCATTTCATTTCAATATGATTTTTTTCGATTCTAATCAAACAAACGAGCTCTCAGTAGTTACCGTTCCTTCCCAGAAAAGCAAAACAATTTAAGGTCACAGTTTCTTGCTACAATCTTTTTGGTGCAGTTTGAAGATATAAGCATTTATCAATCACCACCATTTAGATTGTCATTTCATTGGGATAGTCAAAAGTTGACTTTTCAATAACTAAATCAGTGCCCTTGGTTTTTTCATTTAAATCGTCATTTCATTTAACTGTCATTTCATTGGGATAATAAAAGATCTTCGCAACTCTCGACACCCTTAATTAGGATGAGATATGTGATTAAACCCAAGAATCATTTACCACTGCCCTTGGTTAAGACATTGTTAAATGCAAAATACTTTATGCATCAATTAAATACCTTGACATTTATTCCAATCTTCAAGAGGTTAGGGGTCCACACCTTGGTGATGTCATTCACATGAGTGAGTTTCATCCTATTATGAAAGAGAAAATAAAAATTGGGATATGGACGCATATAGCATTACTACTGTGAATTATGCCAGCTTTTATTGCATTAATTTCTCCATCTGTTTGTGATTCTTCATTGGCAAGAAATGTCCTCAAGTGAGTGTATCTAGGTCATGCATTTTAAAAAATTCTATTCTTGGATAGAAAAATGGTCTTTATTTCGGGCATAAAAGAGGGCTAAGTTTTCTTTGGCCCCAGTTTGAATTTGCCTGTACTTATTCTCAAAATTTAACCCCCCAAAAAAGAATAAATTAATACATTTTATGTCCAATTTTTTTTTATTTTAACTTTTTTATAGAGAATTTTAGCCAAGATAATTCATGGGCTAAGAACCGACTTTTCATTTTTTTTTAATTTTTAATTTTTAATGTTCGTTTTCATTTTTTTTGCAATTATAACTTTAATGGTATATTTTTTAATGCAACTTATGATAGTTATCCACTCTCTCACTGAGACTCTCTCTTCATTTTTTTTTTAAAACTTTTTTGTTGTTGTTGTTGGGAAAAGGAAGGAATTAATAGGGCATCCGAACTTTTGGTCCGAGTAATCTTTTGAAAATAGACCACCACTCTCTCAGCATCAAATTAACATCTAGAATAAAATTCCAACCACTCACTCTGTATCATCCGTATCAAATTAACGTTCAAAATAAAATACGAAGAAGAAGTTGGAATTCCAACATCTCAAGAAACCACTAATATACTCCTTGAAATTAATTGATAGTCACACTTGTAAAGTTGTGATCATAGTCAACAAAGAGCTATGAAACAAAGTCACTGGGCTAGCCTAGTGGTGAGGGATGATGAAAAAAGGAATAGGAATAGGATAAGTTAGGGATTCAAACCCCTTCCAATGTACCAAAAAAGAAAAGAAAAAAAAGAGCTACGAAACCAATATTAATTGTTGTGGGCATTTTATGCATTCACATTTGCGTAAATGTCAATAAATAAACTCGTACATATCATACTTGCACAGATTCTGAAGGGGTGGTTTGGTGTGTGTAATTCAAAGGAAAAGACATAATTGACTTTCTCATCCTTGAAGGACCCTGCAATTGTAAGTGTAGTATTTAAAGACTAAATCGTAATTTTCCCATGTAATTTTGTCCAATCAAATTCGTGGGTAGAAGGGCGTAAGTATTTACTCCGACCGGGAATTTGATCCAAGTCATTTACTCTTCCAGGTGCATCACAGGCTCACAGCTCTATCTGATCTGTATTGGCACTACAAATATATTTGCTTTATTTCTTTTTCTTCTTTTGGTACATTGGAAAGGATTTGAACTTTAACCTATCTTATTCCTACTCTTTCCTTTTTTTTTACTCTCCCTCACCGCCAGGCTAGCCCCACTACAAATGTATTTGCTTTATTCTTTCTTTCATTTTTTAATTTGTAACCCTTTCATTACTTTTGGAAAGTAGAGGTTGTTGCATTTCCATCTAAATAAGTTTGCCTAGTGGGGATTATACTAACCTCGTAAAAGGAATTATATTTTTATATTTTTTCTCCATCATGTTCCTAGATTAAAAAATATGGACTGGTTTAGGTCATAAAACGTAAGGATATTTCATAATAAGGATTCAGTGCTGAGGTGATGAGGTGATCAAAACTCAGTACCATGCTAAGGTGCTGAGCACCATTGGATGAGTTCGTAGATGGCTCGGATTAAAAGTTGAAAAAATTACTTATTGAGATCATTTTAGTTATTTTGTAGCAACTTTTAATCCAAGTCTTCTATAAACTCATCCAACAATACTCAACACCTTAGCATGATGTTGAGTTTTGAAACGTTAGCACCGAAATCCTTAATCGATATTTTGACAAAAAAAAAGGGTTGGTATTTTAGGAGATAAAAAGTGAGCATATCAAGAATTTGACTTTCTAGTGATGATGCCACATGTGATGTGTGCGCAAGCACAATAGCCCTATTTTTATTTTTATTTTTGTTGTTGAACGAGGGATATTTTAGGTTTTTGGGCCTAAACTAAACGCTCATGATTTACAAACTACCCTGCAAGCTCATGCATTCAATCGTAAGGGAATAGTGTATTCAATTATGAGAGAATACTAGAGATTTGAACTCAAGACTTCCGACTCATGAACCGTGATCTCTTGTCATTTGCGTTACCGTAGTTGGTGCATAACAATCTAATTATTATACTATAATGCATAGAAAAATTTGAGTTAGTGCGTTTGAAGTTTAAAGTTCCAATAAGATCAAGCGTGTGTTAGTCATGGATTCGTTGATCTATGGACTAAGAGAGTTATTATTCTTTCATATTCCCCTAACATGTCGCGAGTGTAGAAGAAGAATATGTTGAGTTATAAGATAGAGAATATTTGAAAAAAGATTCTAACAATACAAAGTGAGGGTAGAGAACCTACTACCCTCAAATTAATAACTAGTAATGGGACACATCATACATGTGCATAATATGAACCTTTGAAATTTCTAGGGTTCCCATATTGAGGAGAGTTTGAATGAAAGTATAAAAAACAAAAAAAAAACCAAATATGCAGCTTGGATCCCAAAGTCTCAATACTCAGTGGTAAATCGAAAAAATATGATTCATTTTGTCATTGGTTATAACCATCTCTTCGTTGAACCCACAAAAGCTAAAATCAAAACAATAATATAACTGACAAAACTGAACAGCAAACCTTGTGGCTTGTGCTACCCAATATGGTTCATGATTCTTCAATGGGCTTGACTGTCATGAGGACGACTCCACCTCAGATCCTGGGTCTACTAAATTGGGAGGAATTCCAGTTCCTAGTTTCAATGGGCTTCTACTTCTGTTTCTTTGCATATGCCCTCAAACAAAAACCCCCTTCTAGAGGGAAAAAAAGCCTTTTTGGTGTGTTCAGATGAGAGATTTGCTAGAAAGATTTGGGTTACGAAAATACTACTTTACCCATGTTTTCCCACCTACCTTGTGTCAAAACTAGTGTAGTCGAAGGAGGCCTTCTATTGGCACCCAAAGACTTACTTCTCTTCCTCCACTTATTTTACACTTTTTAAGATTTTATGAAAAATACATAAGGTTCTCATAAAAACTGCTTAAAACTAAAAGCACCATATACAGACCAAGCCACAAAGAAAATAGCTTCTAGGTGCCGCTTCTTGATGCTGCCAATGAAGATTATCCACTTCTAAAAGAGATATACTTAATTGAGTGACCTTGATAGGAAGTGTTTTATTGGGTTCTCCATCAAAGCAAGGTGGCACGTCTTGCATCAATGGAAATCTGGGAGAGTGGGAGACAAGACAAGGAAATCATCAAAACATGACCGGTAACTCAAAAACTGCACCACAAACCCAAGTAAGATGAAGAACCTCTTATGTTTGCCACAATCATCAAAACATGACCTTGATAGGAAGTGTTTTATTGGGTTCTTCACTAGCTAGTGCCTCATTACTTCACTAATTTTTTTTTTTGGTCAACCTCTTATGTTTGCCACAATCATCGTCGTCACTGGCCATAGACAAAAATGGGGCTGTTTGAAAGTTATTGACTAAAATTTCAGCAAAAAATTTTTCTTTGTCAACAAAACATCATCCTTACCAAACAGTAATGCTTCATCACCATCCACATCAAACACAGAGGCCTCATCGTGATAATCATTGAACACAGGGCTGTATACTCTTAAAAATGCTCCAAATCTTAACTAGGAAGACTTTTCTTCTCTGACACAACATAGTTGTCAAAAGAAACATGAATCTCTTGCCCCTTGCGATAACTTTTGAGTATTTTTCGAAGTCAATCCGCATATAATGAAAGGGTAGAAATTAATTTTTAAGTTTTTTCTTCATCTTATCCCATCTTTCAATCTTTTCTTTTCCACTTCATTGGCGAAATTTTTGCAAATGTATCCACCAATCGAAGGCACTACCTTTGAGGTAAGTCTTTAGAATCTTGACCTTTCGATCTTCTGATATGTCATGATAAACAAATACCCTCTCAAAAGCATTTGTCCATGCAAGAAAACTCATCCGGATCAAGGC
The DNA here is from genome assembly GCA_039720395.1 of Liquidambar formosana. Lineage (NCBI taxonomy): Eukaryota > Viridiplantae > Streptophyta > Magnoliopsida > Saxifragales > Altingiaceae > Liquidambar > Liquidambar formosana. The sequence goes on along the minus strand of CM077823.1, from coordinate 8,086,462 downwards.
TTCCTTGAAATCCAGAATTTCAATGTCATAAGAGGCATCGAATACCTCACAAGGTAATTGATTACGTTCATCGAAGTCTCAATTTGTTTCCTCAACTCTCACCAATTTCATCTCTTTGTGGCTGATTTTGTTGGTTGGTATCATCTCTACCCATCTCCACCCATATTAGGATGTGGATTTGCTTTTTCATTGAAATTTACAGCATTTACTCTTCCTCTCCTTTCTAGACCATGATATGCCATAACAGAAATAGATGCCAAGATCGATCAGAAATTGAACGAAATTTTCATCCAACAGCAGCAGGTTCTTATGAAAATAAATATCCAAATGGATAGATTTGCAGCCAACACGGTATCTGTACACAAAACGCCCTGAGTTGCCCTTATAAAGCCTTCAATCTTGCGTTAGAAAAGAAAGAACCAACACTAGAAGGTCAAAGGAAGAAGTCGACTGTAGCAATTCTACAAGTGCTTCAAATGAGGCTACTGGAGCCAAAGAAATCTAGCAGTGACAAGCCAACAAAGGAGAATTAAAGGAATCAGATCAAATCTTTAGAACCATGAGCAGTTCAACAGAACAGATTCTGTAACAGCCTTATAAACACCTTCAATCTGTTCAAAGCAAAGAGAAATGAACTCCAACTATCACAAATAGCAAGCAAAACCAAACAGACCCTAGCTACAGAGATTGACCCCTTTCAACTCGATTACTGATGCAACACAGAATCTCTCATTAACTGACTTAGCAAGCTGTGATCAGTCACAAGAAGTGATTTGAAACCCAATTGTCCGTCAAACAGAGCTGCAATAATTCGTGCTCTAACAGAGAACCTCCAGAACGTATTCTCGCACAGGAAGGAAGCTTTGACAGGACTGTTGCTACAAGCAGAAGCTTCAACCATTGCAGAGAAGCACTTTCAACACCTCTGCTAGAAGTATCGAACAACAATTGAAGGAATGCAAACTCTAATCAACCTTTTGATTAGGACCTGTGATAGTCACAACTTCCTCCATTTCAAGATGTACCATAGTCGATTATCTTAGGGAAGAATCTCATGGCTGAGCCTTCATTCTGCAATTTCGAACCAAGAGAAGACTACGATAAATACTAAGATAACAAGCTTTGACTGCTGCAACTCAGTGTATTTATAACCCTAGGCAAAACCTAGGTTTTTGCAACCAAGGCTAGGGCAGAATCTCACCATCTCGACACAGGATTAGAAGAGAACAGATCTGTTCATCATCATAGGAACCTCAAAATCTAGAGCGGTGATACCAAATGATGAGCAAATCCAAGCCAAATACAAGAGAAATTGATTCTAGAGAGAGAACCAAGCTGGTTCTGAGGAGAGCGAGAGAGAGAAATATAATCAATTTCACACAAGGGGTTATTTGATGGTTTTGTCCAGTCATTAATAACTTGATTATTTTAGAAGGCATTCTGGTGTGATCCTCACCCTCATGGAAACAACCCTATTTATAGAGTTTAAAGCTACAAAAAGATTAAATTGCCCTTACTACCTACCTAAGTAGTAAGTAGTAACTAACCAGATGAGGCTATTAATTACTACTTAAACTACTAACAAGCAATTATAAGATGCTAATAGCTATTATAACCTGCTGGCCAGCATACATTCTGGCACATCATATTCAGCTACATATCAAAAAATGAAGAAGTATTTTACAATTGTGTAAAGACAACAATATCCCAATGCTTTTTTTTTTTTGACAGCGAAAAAAAATCCTGACAAGTTAATACTAGTCAGTTGTGAAAATCATCATGCTGCTTAACTGTAATAGTTTCCCACATAGTTTCAAGGAAATTTGCTTGATTAAAATAAAATAAGAGAGAAGAAAAAGTCGAAAGAAAAATGAAAAATAAAGAGCTCCACACATAAGTAATTTAAGGGAGCCCTCTTCCCCACTGAAGTACGTATATTTCTTCTCCATAAAAATCTTAAAAGAGTTTCAAATTGATATATGCATGGAAGAGTTTACTAGGTTGACTCTCTCTCAATGCCTCCAAAATATAAGGCAAATCTATACTCCGCAAATGTATATCTACATGCATAAATAGAGACATCTATGTGTATATATCTGTGTATAATTATCTATAAAGAAGTTTAAACATATAATCACACACACACACACACACACACATATATATATATATATAGATAAAGTTTGAATTCTTTCCCATCAGTAGCGAGGCATATGAACTTTTCCCCCACAAATAATACTCATGCCTATTATCAGTCATTCTTAAACCCTTCCTAACTTTCCCCAACAAGGGCAGATATCCTCATTCAGGTCACATCCTTGACAAAGTTCGACAACAGACGAATTATGAATGAACAAAAGGAGTTATCAATACTGTGAGAACTGCCATCAGTGGATTGAAGTCATCAAACTCACAGCCGCAATTAAAACCCATACAAGCTGATCTTTAACTGAATAAAAATTCAATGTCCATAATCCTGAAAAAGAAGAAGAGTTAGTTGGAAATGGACTTATATATCATGCAAGTTCATAAAATGAGGAATATGTTTGTTAATGATGATCCCAAACCTTGCAATTGCAGCCACTAAGAAAGAGGAAGAAAAAAAAATGCAAGACATTCACGTGTAGTAAATGATCTTCTTCAGATTTCAGACCAAAACCCAGACCAACCATTAAACCACCAAATGTGGCAGTTCATGGTTCGAATGGATTGACGTACTAATCTTCTAGATGACCCATGATGCAAAATGAAGGGGGGAAAAAAGGGGAATAATTGAACAAATTAAAAAAACCAAAATCCTATGCATTTATTTCTGTGTTATGTAAATGAAATAACATGCATACGTTATGACATGAGATAAAGTTTTAAAAACAAATTATATGAAAACAGGCTATTAAGTTCATACAATCAAATTTGGAAATTAAAATCCTACCAGATCCACTGTAATGAAATTAGATCATGGTAAAAATCTCATCAACTGACAGTCCTACTCTTTCGATAATAAAATTTATTTTATTGCACATGAAAAATTACAGTAGGCTACTAGGTTTGCAATTTATGAAAAATACAATTTGTCTTTAACCTTTGAAAGTTTTTCACTGTTGCACATTTCCTTGACATGGCAACCCATATTTGGAGGCTTAAATGGTTTCCTGAATCTGTAGAGAAATTGCAATAGTAAAATGAAATACATACCTGAAAGAGGGATATAAGCATCATATGTTGAAATTCAAGAACTTGGCAGGGTCACTCAGGCATGCCTGCGTCTCTTGGTATTGTCCTCAGCGTATAAGTCCCATGTCTTGTGATCAAGGAGGCTCAGGTCATCAAGCTCCGCGATGGAAAGCAAGTACTGGGTGAGCTTCACAAGCTCCTGATCGCTATCACGGTTTGCATGAGCCTTCCTGAATGGCTTGATAATCAAACCGTTTTGTGGGTTCATCACGAAATTTCTTCGTAGATCATCGAACATTATAGTGTTCTTCGAAGTGTAAAACTGCAAATATAGCAAGAGACCACCAGTCTCTCAATTAGGAAAGCAAGTGGATACAACAATGAAAAACATTATACTTGCATGTTCAAATAGCATTTAAAATGAATGTGTTTGTATTTTATAGCAATTAGCATCAGGTTATGTTGTTGTATGTATAAGATTAAGATTGTTTTAGGGCTTCAAAGAGTAAAGCTGTCCAACTTGTCCCTATAATTTTGGGGATGACATAACTTTTTTTATTTTTATTTTGGGTAAATTGCACTTTAGGGTCCAAAGTTTGGGTCAAGTTTCACTTTAGGGTCCAAAGTTTAAATTGCATCAATTCAGTACCCGAATTAATAGTTGAGTTGCAAGCTGTCAGAATTTTCTGTATTATCCCTACTTTTCCCTTTTATGGGTTTGAAAATCCTATTTTACCCCTATCAACATCTAATAAACCTTTATATTTTGACTAGATCTGAATCACTTTGCTATCAGATTTGTGGTTTTGTAAATGGAAAATATAAATGTTTATTTGATGTTGATAGAGGTAATATAGAGAGAGAAAACATTAAAGTGATTTAGATATGGTCAAAATATAAAGGTTTATTAGATGTTGAAAGGGGTAAAATAAGACTTTCAAACCCATAAAAGGGTAAAGTAGGGATAAAACAGAAAATTCTGACGGCGGGTCCCAAATTGCAACTCAACTAATAATTTGGGTACTAAATTGACGCAATTTAAACCCTAAAGTGAAACTTGACCCAAACTTTGGACCCTAAAGTGCAATTTACCCCTTTTCTTTTTTTCTTTTTTGTAAAAACTTCTTTTCATTGGTACTGGACTCATTCTAAAAGATAGGTTTCTGCATTCAAATGCTATGCAAAATAAAATGAAATGTCTTAATTTCCACATGTTATCTAAAATAATCCCTCAACGGATTGAACCAGGAAGTAAACAAACAAAAGGTTATAATTAAACCTCAGGAAATTGGGCCCAAATCAAGCCAAGTGGTTTGCAGTCAAAGACGCCACGAGACTCTGATTGAACAGTGATCATTGCTAAATGGTCCAGAAGAGCTGTAATTTTATAGTTAGGATTGTCGAGTACCCCAAGCTGTTCCATCTTCACTTCAACCCACTTCATGCTGCAAAAAGGAAATAGTTGGACAAAAGCAACAGAATTCCAAGCATCCACTTCCAAAAAATAGGGTTCCATACATCCAATTTTTGAAATATTCATGACAATTTTTAAAAATATAATGAGAAAACCATATAAAGTAAGGAATGTTAGAAGAGGGTGGGTGGGGATTCATTGGTATAACCCATAAAAGTTCTCAACTGTTAAGCCAAATAGGAAAGTATAACATAAAAAATATTCCCCATCATAAATAGTGGAGAGAATGGCACAACGCCAGTCTCCTTGGTTATGCCATATAGATCTTCTCTTGCTCTTTCCATGCGTCACTTGCATATATCTATATATATATATATATATATATATTGTAAAAAAAAAAGGAAAAGGAGGAGATCTGACCTGGTTGCAGACCATATTATGATATCATACTCTGCATAAACAGCTGTCAGAAACTCATGAAGATCTGCACAAGATAATGTTGGAATCAACTGTCAAAAGAACAAAGAAAGAAGTACAATTCTTGCCACAGACTACTTACAAGGCCGCATAAGTTGAAGTGGGTTCTCTCCAGTGGACCGGTGATCAAATAGAGTATAATCAATATCCAGAACAAGCAGTTTCTTTCCTTTACGGCATGGATTACGGAGTACAATCTGCAATCCAGCACCCAAAAAACTCACATAAGGCCCAAGCCATGAACAGGTACAAATTCATGCCATGTGAAGAAGTATCTAGCAATATTCAATTATTGGGGTGCCTTCTAATCTAGTTTAAATAATGCATGCAGGACCATTGCATCAAGGTTTGATATTCAATGAGACGGCTGCTAGACAGTAAATTATGGATTCATTAATTGCCTGGAGTGTAAGAAAATATGCAACCTGGAAACTAATAGGGAAAATAACAAGAAAAAGTTGGGAAGCCATCGCAGCAAGTCTCAGGAATATTTTTGGAAATAAACTAAAAGTGAAACTCAAGAATTAATTTGAGTGAAGAAAAGCAATGTAGAGTAGAAAAGAGAAAACAAAGATATGTTGTGATGCAGCACAACACTAGAATAATGTTGTATGTGGCTGTTACGGTGGGCTTAAGCCTTGTAATTTTAGGTTTTGAAGGGTGCAAGGCTTTGTAGGTGAAATAGGGTCATGGTAGATCAAATTTAAGGGTAATAGCCAATATTGTTTTCTTGTGTAGACAATTTAAAAAAAAAAAAAAAGAAAAAAATCTTCCAGATATTTTAAAATTCCTATACAGGCACAATTAATTACCATGTTTCTCAGTATCAACAAGAAAATAACTGACCTTGTATTGGTCAATCCGTCTCCTCAATTTCTGCTTATTAACTTCTTTATCTTTAATGTCAACAGCTTCATCTTGCCCAAGTTCAAAGTCATCAATTATCTCTGGAGAGTCTACTTGGTCCACGATTATATCATCTTCAACAGTACTGAAAATTCAATGTAACATGACGATCAATACAAGATAAATTCAGAAATTGGATAAATGAAGAACGGCTTCTAAATTCTCCAACATTCTCAGTAAATATGAGAAAGTAGAAAATTCATTATTCATATGGCATTATAAGATTGGTATCAGGCATTAAACAACCGCCAATTGTTCCTAACAAGTTGCTAAGGAATGATCAAATGTACATGAAAATGTCTGTACCAGGCATTTATGAAAAAAATAATGTCCAGAGGGGGTAAATAGATTGAAGTAACACCTTGCAGCACAGAGATGAATTTTTCTTTTCTCTTTTTGAACAGCAGCAAAAGGATATTATTAATGAAAATAAAAAGAGTTACAAATGGGGGACAAGAAGTCCACCAAAACCAGAAAAGAAGCAAACAAAAACCAACTAGACAGCCAACAAAATTAACTACAAACAGCCCTCCAATTGGATTTCAAGACAAAAAAAGGGAAAATCACTAAATTTCTTAGAGGAAAGAGCCCAAAAAGAACCCCAAAACTGCACTTTATCCCACATGTCATCCACAGAAGCTTCCTTATCCCTAAAAAATCCTCACATTCCTTTCAAGCCAAACAACCCAAAAAGCCAAGAAATCACCATTCCACAAAATTCTCGCCTTCATACCCCTTCCCAAACCCCAAAGGTCAATGGCAAATATTCCTTCAACACATCCCGGCATCACCCAAAGCTCAAGAGCCCAACTGAAAAGATGCTGCCACAACCGAAAAACCACAGGACAATGTAAAAATAGGTGATAATAGTCTCCTCTGCCCCCCTACACATGATACACCAATGAGGACTCGCATAAAAAGAAGGCCTCCTCTTTTGAAACCTGTCATTGGTATTGATTCTCTTGTGAACGAAAGTCCAGGTAAAAAACTTCACTCCAAGGGGATGGACAATCTCATCGAAAAATTATCCAACAAAAATAACAAAGATGTCAACTTTGAACTCTCCCTCTCATTAAGATTTCAAAAAAATTGAAATCCCACCCAGGGAAGTGTGACTCAGATGAAACCATAGCTAAAATAGAAGCCTTAGGAGACAAAAAAAAAGCCCAATACAAGCGAGGAAACAAAGAGCAAAAAGGTGCATCACCTTTCCAATGATTTTCTCAGAAACACGCTCTAGCCCCATTTCCCAAGGACAAAGAGATAAACTCCAAAAACCGATCTAGACCTTGAGAAATAAATTTCCAAGGACACCTAGTTGAAGCCCTAGGACAAGGTCTAGCATCCCAACCATTAGCCTGCACATCATAGTTACTTCTAATAATAGCATGCCATAAAGAGCCGCTCTCAAGAGGAAACCTCTATAACCACTTGCTAATAAAAGCAACATTTTATTTTTTTATTTTTTTATTTTTTATAACTGGGGAACCATCCCATAGCAAGGCCTTTGGACCCACCCATGGAATCTAATCCTCCAAGAAGACTAGCGAAGCAACCCACCGCCACAGCCCCCCACATAAATCTTGGGTTGTCCTAGCAGGGAATTAAACCTGTGACCGTGCGCCTAACCACACAATCACAAGTTCACCCTTACCAACTGGGCTACCCAAGGGTGGGTAGTTAAAGCAACATTTCTTTCCAAGATATTTCCCAAAGCTAACCCCCCTTGAGACTTGGGTCTAGACAACACCTCCCACTTAACCAAATGATCCTTCTTGCCCTCACCACTTCCTTCCCATAAAAATCTCTCATCAACTTCTCTAACAGCCTAGCAATCGAAACCAAAACCCTAAAAAGAGAAATAATAAGTGGGAATGCTTGACAAAGAGACTGAACCAATACCAACCTCCCACCCTTAGAAATTAAAGCTTTTTTCTAGCCATCTAACCTCTTTCTAACTCCATCAATAACTAGGCTCCAAAAAGCCTCAGAATAAAGATTCCCCATTTCCCCCCCTAATGGAAGACCTGAATAAAAGAAAGGCCACCCTCCTACAGAACTGCTCGGCTAATCTTTGAATTTTCTCACCCTCACAATTAATCCCCACAATAGCACACTTTCCCATGTCAACTTTAAGGCCTGATACCATCTCAAAAACCTTAAGAATATCCTGAATATATAAAAACTTGTGCTCATCTCCTTGAAGAGAAAAACAAAGTATTATCTGCAAATTGCAAGTGAGTAACAAAAACCCTATCCTTACCAATCACAAAGCCTTCAAACATGCCAACCTCCCTAGCTCTATCCACAAGTCTTAATGGCAATGGGTGGTCTAATTCAGCCTATTAACAATGAAGACCAAGGCTTTAGCATATTTATTTTAGGCATATGTATTTTTAAGAATAATTAAATTATTGCCTTCTAAATTCCTAGACTTTAGGGTTAAGTTTTACCTTTTTTGATGTAATTGAGACTTATATATAGGCTCCAATAACTCTTTAATTTTCAGCTTATGATGAATTTAAATTGGATTTTTCCAAGGTTTGGTGTCCGACTCCAAACACCCCCTAGGTGCCGACTCCTAGGGTTCAACTTCTTTTCTAACTTCTTCTCTTTTCTTTCTCTACTTTTGTTCTCTTTTATTGTTCTTAAGGTTGTCCTGCATCAGCTTTGGTATCAGAGCAAACTCGATTCCTGACACTCCAATTTAGCGCATCTCCGCAAAGCACTTGGCCTCCTCTGTTAGACATTTTCTCGAGTTGTCGCTACCACAAGATGCCATCATTGAGACACCAAATCGAACAAACCCACCATCGCCTACATCACTTCTGCTACATCAAGCACGAGCCAGGCCCTTCCAATGTTGCAACATCTCAACACACCTTCAACCTTGCCGTGATCCTTCCTTACCCATAACCCCAATCCAATATTTTGCGCACACCAACCAATGACCATCCCTTCTCACCATTGACCACACAAACCAGTCCACCCGATATCACCAAGCCTTAATCGCACCCCACACCACCCTTCGTCCCCACTTTCATACACCCGTACATCCCAATCAACCCCCTAATCCTCGCACCACCACTATCAAATCCTCCGCTATCGTTAACACTGTACCCACAACCACCATCGAGCCCTACTTTCCACCATAGCCAATCAGCCTAATCCATCGACTAAAACACCAATCAACCACTGCAGTCGTGCGAAACCTTTGCCATCATTGTGTGAGCCTCCCTTGCACGTTCTTGAGCCTTTGCTATTAGTCACACCTCAAAAGGTCAAGTTTCCACCGCTAGAGAACATTATCTCTAAGCCATAGCCGCCTAGTCTCACCGTCGAGCCACCATCATTAGATCTCGCCTGGCAAGCACCGTTGAGCCTACCTTTGCTTCTCTGTTTTCTCATCGTGTCGAAACTTCGAGAAGACAACACCTATTTTGACGATTTGGGTATATGATATCAAAGAGATTTGGCCTGTTTAGTTACGACTTCTTGGCTGCCCAAGTTGCAAATAAATAGTTTTAAAACCTTGGATAAGGTTATCCTGATTGTAGGCTAATTGCTATGTTGTTCTGAATTCTATTGTCCTATCAGTGGATAAGGCTATCCCGATTACAAATTACACTATTCCACTATTTGATTTTCTATAATGGAATCCCCACCATGGGAGATTCTGCTTAAGCTCATTCAGGATCTGTCTACTGAAGTTAGACAGACTAATGCAACGTTAGATAGGTTAGATACAAGGATATAACAACTTGATTTGAAGTTCAACAAGAAAAAAAGCCAACTCATCAAGTTCAGCCTCATGTAGCACCTGCCTGTGTTGAGCTTATGCCAGCAATTGAATATTTATGTGTTGCAAATACTATTTCTTCAGAGATTCAAGAAGAAGTAATCAAATCTATGGCACAAGAAATTGTTCCATTCTCTAAATAATTTGAGGAGGTTGCAAAGATTTGGGCATGGATCTTGAACCTATTACTGATAATTTGGGTGTTGAAGAAATTGTTGTACAAGAATCTCAACCTAAGGAGATCCACTTGGCAGATTTTGTTACCTGTTTGTCCAACTTGCTTGAGGTCCAAATAATAGACTTTCTTAGTATTGAAAACTTTGAATTAAAGTCTGAGCCTGATTTGATCGAGTTCTTTGACAAATTGCGGATTATATGTCGAGTTGCACACTTTGAAGCTAAAATATTTCAACGACTCAAGCAATTAGCCTATTCAAAATACTTGTTTATTTGGCAGGGCGGCTTCAATACCTCAATCCCAATTCAGACTCCAGGTCGAGTTTCTCCCACCCTTGGGAGAGTTGATGGGGACAATAGACACATGGTTCAACAGGATGGTCTAATTTGGCCTATTAACTTGAAGACTAAAGCTTTAGCATAGTTTATTTTTTTAGAATAATTAAATTATTGCCTTTTAAATTCCTAGTATTTAGGGTTAAGTTTTACCTTATTTGATGTAATTGGGACCTATATATAGGTCCAATAACTCTTTAATTTTCAACTTATGATGAATTAAAATTTGGAATATTTCCAATGTTTGGTGTCGACTCCAAACAGCCCCTAGGTGCCGACTCCTAGGATTCAACTTCTTTCTGGGTTTAGTGCCGACTCCAAACCCTCCCCAAGGTGCCGACTCCTTGGGTTTTCAAGCTTCTGTTCTTTTCTCTTCTCTACTTTGTGTTTTTGAGGTTGTCTTGCATCAAGTCTCCACAAAAAACTCAGCAAATATAGTGAATAGAAATGGAGATAAAGGATCTCCCTGTCTCAATCCTCTTGATGCCAAAAAGGACTAGCCCGGTTTACCATTAACACAAAAAAAATTGTAGTAGACAAGCATCCAAAAATCAACTTCCTCCATCTCTCTCCAAAACCTTTCTTTACTTAGACAAAATCCAAAAATTCTAATCCATATGATCATAAGGTTTTTCAAAATCAACTTTAAACAATAAACCCCCGTTCTTTCCATCCTATAACTTTCCACAGCTTCATTAGCTACCAAGGCCAAATCTAAAATTTGACGCTCCTTCACAAAAGCACCTGAAGCCTAAAAAATAGTCGCCCCCAAAACCCCTCTCAATCTCATAATAGATAAAACCTTAGCCAAGATCTTATACAATGATGAAACCAAACTAATAGGTCTGAAATCCTTAATCTCCAAAGAGTCACTTTTCTTAGGAATCAAGAAAATAAATATAGCATCAGTGCTCTTATTAACACAATACCACTCTCAAAGAATTCAACAAAAACCTTCATTAAATCTCTTTAATCACATCCCAACAATTTGAAACACAACCATAGTGAACCCATCTAGGTCAAGAGCTTTATCTCTGCAACAGTAAAAACAGCCTCCTTTATCTCCTGTAACTCAAAAGGTCTTTCCAAGCTATAAGCACTACTAACATCAATAGATCAATAGGAGACCAACTCAAACCATCTACCACATGTCTCTCCCTACCATCAAACCTATAAAGAGAAGATAAAAGGTTAAAAATCTCACTGACAATCTGTCCTCATTATCAATAACCAAACCCCCATCCACTTGCAATCTATCAATCAACTTTTCCTCCTATTACCATTAGCCACTCTGTGAAAAAAACTAGTGTTGTTATCACCTTCTTTTAACCACTTCATCTTTGCTTTCTAGGCCCACGAAATTTCCTCCTTAGATATAACATCCACTAACTTCTCCTTCAACTCTCTTCTTTCTGATCTCTAACTCTCATTATTCAAACATCCTTCCTCTAAACAATCCAAATCCTCAATTTTAATAGAATAGAACTTTTCAGAACTTTAATATCACCAAAAACATTTTTACTCCACCTTCTAATATCATGCTTAATCAATTTCAACCGCCGCATAAATTTAAAGCCCTCCCACCCATGCACGTCACAACCCTTCCACTACCCAAAACATTTCTTAAACAAATGATGCTACAACCACATGTTTTCAAATCTAAAGGGAGAAGGTCTCCATGACAACCTATGTTACATGAACTCGGGTGCGGGTATCGGGTGTGGGTGTGTATCCGAGTGTCAAACTCGTCAAATTTATAAATTCAAGATACGGGGAATTAGCAAAAAAGGATCCAAAAATTGAGTACGGGTAAGGGGATACATGAGTGCATATGTATATATATAAATAATATAAGAATTTCATAAATATATATATATATATAAATAATATAAGGCAATTTTGTTGAGGGGTATATTTGAAAACATCTTAATTTTATGTGGTATTATAAGAATAGTTCATTTTAGAGGCTGAAATACTAATATAAGATTTTGGCCATTTAAGAAATTTAAAAAGAGGGTTTATTTGAAAAAAAGAAAATATATATAATATTGACAGGTTCTCATTTGAGAAACCTAGATCTACTTTTGAAGAAAGAGGGCTACAACAATGGCACAATGTGATGAGCTCTCGGCAACGACGACGACATCCTCGGCGACGACGATGACCTTTGGCGACCTCACCAACACCACTTTCAGCCTATCTCCGGCGCTATTCCTTCTACCACACTTCCGTTAGCAAGATATCCTACCGTGTCCGATTTCTAGTTGGCGAATCCGCCACGGATCCCATACCGGCACCTGTGTCGTGTCGTGTCGTGTCGACACAGGTACTTTGGGGCAAACTACCGAGTCCATGTAACACAGATGACAACAACTCACTATTCAACATGATGGGATAATGATCTGATGTAACTCTAAAAAGTGCTAACCATGGTCTTAAAAATCAGCGATATTCGGCAATATCGACGATATATCGCCATATCGATTGTTGAGATAAATCGAGAATTTCAACATTTTTCCACCATCTATCGTCGAAATATCGACGATATATCGAGGTATATCGAAGAATATCGATCTTATCAAGGAATATTGACCCATTGGACTAACTGACTAATATTTGAGTGCTGTGACTGCTGTCCCCTTTTTTCCCACACCTAACGTCATCTTGTAGTAGTTTTCAAGGCTATTTTGGCAGCTTCTCCAAGCTTCACAAGAACCCAACCCCCTTTCCCCCTTTACCCAAGTTCCTTTACTCCTTTAGTGCCTTTACAACTATTACCTGTTAGGCTATTACTCTATAGTATTATAAATTTTTTAGTGTAGACCATGAATTACCTTATAGTATTATTAATTTGTTAGTATTGACATTAATTTATACACATTTGAAATTATTAGTATTACTCGAGACTGGTTTGGCAACTTCTCTAAGCTTCATGTGGTACTAATGTAAGTGTATGTCATTAATTTACTATTGTATAAATGATATATATTTACAGATTTTAATTTCATGTGACATATAGATGTTGAATTTGCATAAATTTCTATTAATTATTCTCTCATCGCGTCACACCTTTTATACAATACACAACACATACTTGCATTACACACATTTAAATTGCAATCTTTTGATTCTAAATTGTGTATTAGAGTCTAAATCATTGTTTCCCAAAGTTTCAGCAAAAATATCCGTGTTTAACTAATAATATCCACCATATCTCTAAATCGATATTGATATTTTTGATATATCCATCGATATATTCGATATATCCATATTTTTTTACCCTCGATATATCCAACGATATCGATATTTAAGTCCTTGGTGCCAACTGCCTCATATTAGGAAATAAATCCTCCCAACCTAGTGAAAATAAAAACTAATCTAACTTATTACACACTGGAATTTCCTAAAGATTGGACCAAGTAAACCTAGCATTAACCAAAGCAATGTCTATTAAAGAACACTCTCTAATAAAACCATCAAAATCTCTCATGCTCGTAGTGATCCTCACACCATTTAGCTTTTCAGCTATAAACTTGATAACATTGAAATCTCCTCCCAAAACCCACTTCGGGCTACACAACCTAAACAAACTATAAAGTTCATCCCAAAACTCACTCCTACTCCTTAGTCTATTAGGACCATAAATCCCTGACAACCACCATTCATAATTATTAGCACCCTTTAACTTGATTGAGAATGAGAAACTTCCACTAACAACCTCTAAAGCACTCTCTCATCCTAAATAATAAAAATACCCCTGACCTGCCACAAGAAGGAAGAAAAGTCCACCCTTTATACCTAGAGCCCCAAAGACTCTTAATCACTCTCAAATCAATCAATTCAAGCTAGCTTTCCTGAAAAATCACAATGTTGGGAATATTTTTTCACAAAAAATCCTTAACGGCACCTCTCTTCTTCTTGGAACCAAGACCTCTAACATTCCAACTCATAATCTTCATTTAAAAAAGACACCACCTTTGCTAGAATTAGCAACACTTGACCCATCATAGTTAACATTTGAGTGAAGATTTTTCAGCTCTCTAACATCCCTCCTAGCACTACAACTCCTAGTAGGGCACCCCAGACTTGACTGAATGTAGAAATCTACCTATTCTTTTAACAAGAGACAAATTCAATTTTCCTAAGAATTCTCTTAGATTAGCCCAGCCTTCCTCATTGAAACTAAAAGAAACAACATCATTAGTGTCCTTATCCCTTTCTACTCCTTCCCCCAACTACCATTTCCTTACCTTGATCTGCCTCAACTCCTCCCAACTCTAACTTAATACTCTGTTGCTCAATTGACAGTGGTTCAACAAATTTCCCCTAAAAGAACTAACTCCTTACCAGTGCTATAATTAATAGTAACAATATGGTCATAAGCATTTAAAGTCAAAATATTCTCAACACAAGGCCTAGAAAATTGGTCATTAGCCTTAGAAAGATTTTCTCAGCATAGATATGATTGAAACAAGAAGCATCGCTAGAGGCATTTATAGGTAAACCCTTCCCAGAGGACCCTCAACTCTTTGAACAATATAGATAGGAGCCACAATATGCGCCCCCCCCCCCCCCCCCCCCCTCCCCCCCCAACCCTGAGTCATCTGTCTTACCTGCTAAAGTTTTTACAAGAGAACATACCTTTGACATGGAATGAGAAGAAGAGCCTTCCTTACTTGCTAAGAAATCGACCAATCCCCACACTAGTGTTAGTTGTATGCCCTACAGCCAATCATAGACATGATACTTTAGGGATAATGAACAATCAATTGATTTCATTTATTGTTAATTTTATTTATTATTATTTAATAAAGGGCTTTATTCTATCCTGTTTATTGTGTTATTTTATATTTATATGATATGTCCATGGAAGTTAGAGTTGAGAATATGATATCCACCAGGTGTTGTGATTAAGAGACTATATCTCTGTACTTCAGTCCTAAACCATTCCTAGTTAAAGGTTCATTGTGATGGACAATGATGAACCATAAAACTAGCACATGTTATATTAGCTCTTTAGGAGGATAGCTAGTCTCAAGCTATTTGTGTGAAGACACTAAGACAAAACATAGTGGGTGCTTGTTAGAGGAACAGGTACACTGAATGTGACCATATTAACTTGGTAATACTAAATGAAGTTTTACTTGCTATTCAATCAATATCATAGTTACAGTGGTACAAATAATCCTTAAACCTGAGACACCATAGTTATCTTGTGCATGGAGCTTTAGAGGTTTGAGAGCACTAACAGTATTCCCTTAGGGAACTTTCAAATGTGTTCATTGGTTCTATTGTTACATATATGGAGGCATATGTGTGATCAACAAAAGATCTATCACTCTCAATAAAAGGGAGAGAATGTCTCAATTGACATTAATGATATAACTCATGTAAGTCCACGACCATAGCAGGATGACCATTGAAAGGGAGTTTTCAGTGGTGCATCTACTTGAGTTGATATTTGTGAATGTTTATAAAGTATTGAGTTAGGGACTTGACGGGACTTCCATGCCCTATTAGCTTAATCAGAGGACATTATGTTGATGGAAGGATATAATTGTACCTTAATTGTAACTGAAGGGTTCTTTGATTTATCTTCGTTTCAATTAGGACTACATCATGAGCCATTGCTAGATGTTACTCGTGGTTAGTAGAAGCTCTAACTGATGTAAGTGAGTTATCATCAATTAGGGATTGGAAGGAGTTCTAATTATACCCTCAATGGAAAGTGTTCATTGTGCACTTGTGGTGCCAATTCCTACTAGTAGATGATGTGAACCCAATAGGTCACACACCCATAAGCAAAGTTGGACTTTAAGTTGTAAGAGAAAGGGCTTAAATATAATTAGGATTATTGCTCTGGGCCATACTTGTATTTGATGCAAGTTGGACGGGTTAATGTACAAATAAGGGATTCGCATCTAATCCACCTAGGATGAGGAATCCTAGGGCTGCCCCCTGTATTGTGTATATTTATGTATGCTAGTACACGCACATACACACTACACTCCACTTTGGACAGCCCAATAGTGCTCTCTCTCTCTCTCTTGTCTTCTCTTTTTTCTAGCAAACCCTAAGGAGCAATTCAGGAGCAATTTGAAGGCCTTTGCTTCATGTAGATACCATGGAGGCATGACACTTGTGTTGCTCAACTAGAATTGACAATCATTCGACTTAAGGACCTCATGTAAGTCTTCTCCCTCCTCATGTAATTAGGGTTTATATTTTGTAATGAACCACAATCAAATTCAAGGCATGAATTGAATCAAAATTTTTGTTATTCATAGTACTCCATTGCATAGTTTTCTATATCAATTCCTTACAACTAGTCCTCAGGATATCCTTTGGTTCTTCCACCTTTTTAAAGTCTGATTCACTACCAAATGACCTCGAGGAAACAAAATTCAAGCTTTCTTCATCAAACATACTGTAACCCACTAAAGAGTCAGCAACATAGGAGTTCTTACTAGCAACATAGGAGTTCTTACCAACAGAGTTAGCATCATCAAAATCAAACCCCAAATTTTCAGAATCTCCTGCCAAAATTGCTTAAGAAACATCGCTCGACTTATCTTTCTCCTTGCTTGAAGACGAGAAAGCTTCGCCCTGTACAAAACGACGATGCGATTGTGAAAGATGATGTGAGAGGCCATCGGCGAGAACTCCAATGCGATCTTCCACTTTGCTTTTCTTGCCAAAACCTGATGGTACCAATCGCCAAGCCAACTTATTCTTCCGCCCCAACTGATGACCTCCAACCAGAGCACCGTCAGAGAAATAAAGGGGTTCCAAAGAAACCCTGCCCTGAGTCAAAGAGAAGAAGGTCATGTTCCATGTGTGTAGCGCATGCACTTGACATAGGCTCCAATACCACTGGCCCATAGTCCAATGAAAACCCATTCTTCACAATAGACATCAACTTAGGCCCAAGCCCAACCATCGCACTGTTATTGCAACCCGCCCTTTGTTTCGTTAAAATCGGCCCATTAAAATTATATTTATCATTCACCACTCCTAAGGTATGTCCATCATGGATATTAGGCCCACCACCATTCTGAGGCCTAAACACATTACAAAAACCTGACCCGTGGAACTGCCCAACTTTCACCTCATCCACCAACTGTCAGGCATTCTCTTTTTCCAATAAAATAATGGGCTGAAGTCCCACCTCTTCATCTCCAGAGGCATCCTGAATTAATATCTCCTTGAAGGATTTCAATGCCATACTAGTAACTCTACTAGCGTTACCCAAAGGAACTCCACCTGTTTGCACACCAACTGCCTGTTCGCTGCTGCGTGGTCTAACAACCCTATTAGCATCATCTTCAACCTCCCGCCTAATGCACGGGATTTTTGTATTACCTCCTCCCTTCAACCTCCAAACCTGCCTAACACCATTGCCTCAAATATCAGAACTTATCAATTTTTTATACGATACCACCAGAATGTGATTGCTAGAGCTACTACCTGAACGCCCTCTTGACATATTTAAAGGCCACACCCGTACTACATATGTGCTCTCACCAATCTGAACATTCAGGTAATTTGGAAGAAAGCCATTTTCCTCCCCTTTATCTCTAGGCGAGCTTGAAAAAGATTGTCCATAAACAACGTATTCCTATCAATATCGAGCAAACTGCCATAATTTTCAGTAATCACCACAAAAACCTCCTCTCTCCATAAGAAGAATGGAAGGCATTCAATAGAAATCCATCCCCCCTAAAAGAGAAATGCTGACCCTTTATGGAATTAATCCCTAGAGCCCATTTACTCAAGCATACTGTGACCCCACTCTTAAGGAAACTCCCAGTGAAATAATCAGCTTTGTCCATATTATGACAGAAGAAAACTGCCTTGTTAATCTGAAATGGCATTAGTATTATATTACATTCCAGCAACTTGCACAATTCAGCTTGAAGCATATCCCCACCTATCAACTACTTTTTCTCTTTCACACACATAGGCCTTCTTCCAGTCCCCCATCAATAAATAAATACTGTCAGTTGCAGCTTTTTCCTTGTTAGTACAAGCCATGGGGACAGGGGACTGTCTGCGTCTCTTTTCTGCCCACCAAAATCTGAGATTGGGGCTGCTTCATCTCCTTCTCTCCACCACCCAAACAGAAGCTGCTAATAACTTGGGCAAAATACTTCCACCCTTTCCCGTCATAACCTTTTGGAATGACAATGAATCTACTGCATCCACTCTTGGAAAGTTCAGTTAAATACCCATACCTACCATTCTTATTCTGAAGAAGCTCCAGCAATAACGTAGCTTTAGAACTCCTAAACTTCCTAAACCTCCCAATATGGCCATTACCACAGCCCAAATCTGATAAATTGTTCTGCAGCCACACACAACTACCTTTATCCAAGAAGAATGATATCCTCAAACCCTTACCATTCTCTGATATTTTCAAGAAATCATCTCCATCACCAAGAAAAGAAAGTCAAACGACTTATGATCAATCCTCAAAAACTTACTTGACATAGTTAAACAGCAGAAGTACAGCGAAAAAGCAAAAGATTATGGAAAGAGAGAAAGAAAAAAGAGAAGAGAAGCAAAGATTGGAGAGAGGATAATCAGACGAAAGGGAGGGAGAGAGAAAGAAGAAGAAGGAAACACCATTTCTTGATGCTATTAAGGGGTGCCTTCTTCCTACCCAAAAGCACCACACAGAGATGAATTTGATCAATGCCTTTAGTGGATTTAAAGGTTAGGCAAGAAATGTGGTATTGAAAGTGATGTGGCAGAATTAGCTGCCGTCCAGCAGCTTCCAGCAAGTGTATTTTATTTGTATTTTGTTTCCTAGTTTTACTATGATGTAGTAGAATCTTCTGTAGTTAGTTACCAGTTAATTTGTGATAACAATTGAGGCTAAAAAGTGATTATATTGATTTTGATGATGATGAGGAGGACGATTGAGAGATGGCTTATGATCAGCTTGAAAGTGAGAACATAGGAATGGAAAGAGAATATGTGGTTTAGGGCCCTTGCTTGGGCCAGTTATTATGAGAAAGGCAATTTTCGAGCGGTTGGTAGTTGTTAAGTTTCCAACTTACAAACCTAAGCTTTTAAGTGGAAGGCCCAAACAGATATATGAAGCCATGTCAAGATTTATAATTAACCAATGTGGGATGTGGTTTACTTACCCAAAAAAAAAAAAAAAAAAAAATGTGGGATGTGGTATATTTCCAACACTTCGCCTCACGTGCAAGCCTAACAAGATAGAAACAGGCCTGTCACATGGACAGCAAAGATGGGCTCACGAACGAAATAGGCCCAACGACGACAACAACAATAACGGACTTATAAATGAAGCGGCCCAAGAACGACATGCTTTGATACCATGTTAAGTTTCCAACTTACAAGCCTAAGCTTTTAAGTGGAGAGCCCAAACAGGTATATGAAGCCATGTCAAGATTTATAATTAACTAATGTGGGATGTGGTATATTTCCAACAATAGTGATAGCAGAGGTGGGCGTGGTGTCGGCTTGTCGCAATGGGTCCTGCTATTGGAAAATCTAGTAGTGTGCGTGATGCTAATGGCAGTGGCCGCTAATGAATTTAACCTAAACAGCTCTATGTTGGGGGCAATGGAACCTGCAATCCACCCAAATTTGAGCTCAAAGCAGCCGAAAATAAAGAAATCACAAAGGGCTAAAAGCCCAAGAGAAGTCAAGGGATGCATTTGTTGTCTATAGTCACCTACCATTCAGTGTGGTTTCTTTACCTGGTCGAAATCACTAATTGATACAACTCTAGAAGTGGGGAAAGGGGTGAAGAACCCTTCTCCATATGAATTAACAGAGGGATTTTTAGATAAAGATATAATAAGATGAGTCTTTCCATGGAATATGAAAAGAGAGAGGGATAACTATTATGTGTGATGGTTTGACGAGCTCCACCAGGAAGCATATTATTAATTTCCTAGTATATTGCAATAAGGGCACTGTTTCTGCCGATCTGTTGATACAAGTGAAGTGCCTAGCAAGACAGCAGACTGCTACTTTCAAGCAATGTCTAATTGTCGGTTTATAACTTTAAGAATTACTATAATAAAATAAAATGTCTACTATTGCGAGTTGAAAAATGTTTAAATTTAATTCTTTTTCTTTTAGATTGACAGACAAGGTGGTAGAAGAAATTCGGGAAGGAAATATTTTTCCAGATTGTGATAGACAATGAGACTGCAATGAATGCTAGAGAGAAGCTTCTAAGGCAGAAGAGGAAGGACTCGTACCAGATAGCATGAGTTGAACATTACTTTTTTGACCTTGTGCATGGCTTCTCTAGTTGAGAGGTGAGAGGTGAGAGCTGGAGAAGCTCTCAGCTAGAGAAGCCCTGGACAAGGTCAAAAAAGTTATCCAAAATTAGGATCCAAATATAGATAAACAAATCAGAGAGATCAATCAAGTGAAGTGAGCTTATACATTTATATTAAGTAGTTTTACTATGTAGTGTAAGTGTCAAACCCTCTAACTAAGCAACTGGAAATAAGTTGCATATGCAGATTCTATTGTATACATGGTTCAAAGTCTCAGTCTCGGTCATCGTCGCGTTTCGGTCTTAGTCATCACATCGTGTTTCAGGCGATACGCAACTTTATCCATGAAAGAATGTTTTAAAAAAATCAAAAAAAATCATAGAAAAATGAAAAAAAAAAAAAAAAAAAAATAGGACAATCGCATTGGAACCATCAAATAAGCAAACGAAATAACTTAAGGCACGTATTATAGTAAAAAAAAAACATTAAAACAGTCGCTGACATTAGGTATAATATAATATAAAAATACACAGTATTTAACAAGTATATTTATTTTGAAATAAGAGGCATGGTTATTTTCTATTACTGTATTGGAAGGAAGTTATCAAAAGAAAAAAACATATTTAGGACAACATATATAAATAGATTATAAATTACAAACTATCACTTTTCTTTTTAAAAGGACCTAATTGTTAACTAAAGATAAATTATTTTTAAAATATATATATGTTTCATTAGGTTGCTTTCATTAAATAAAACAAATTAGTTTTAAAAGAGAGCTTTTTTAGAAATAAATAAAAGACGAGGGACTAACTAGTAATTTTATAAGTTATAAGGTCAAACCTTACCCTTAAGTTATTTATTTTAAGCCACTGTGTAAGATCAGATCTCAGCCACAGGACACAAGTTAAAACCTTACCTTTAAGTTAAAAACAGTGAGAAAAGAAAGAAAAGAAATAGAAGATGAACATCAGCATTTGAAGCAGGGGCAGCAGCAGCAGTCTCTCTCTCTCTCTCTCTCTCTCTCTCTCTCTCTCTCTCCCTCCGAAAAAAATACTCTCAAGCTTCTCATTCTCGAAGGTGAGGAAGAAATGGATCTAAGACAAACCAAATGTTCATGAGAGGGAGCTGGTTGACTGGTCGAGAGTCATGAGTCGAGAGAGGAGCTCGATCTATGGTAGAAGGACACTTGATCTATGACAGAAGGTTGCTCAAGTCGAGTTGAGAGACTGAGAGAGGTTGCTCAAGTGTTCAAATGCTAATAAAATGCTCAAGTGGTAGAAACAATCATGGGCAAAAGCAATTTCTCGTACGATTCAAACAAGAAATCATTCGAATCCAACCGAACCTTCGAGATCTCGTGCATCTGGTCACGGATCATCTGAGATCCCGACATTCTCGTCCAAGAAGGGTACAACCCCATATAAATTTGTAACGTCGGGATTTCTCATTTCAGTAAGTGGCGAGACCGATTTGTCTCGGAAAGATCTCGTCCGAGACAAACGACACTTTGAACCCTGATTGTATAAGAATAAGCAAGAGATATTTGGAACTCTGTTGGCTCAAAAAGTTGTAAAGCAAACCAACCCTGTTAGGAGAACGCATTAATGATATTAGTGTGTATTATATGCTGTAAGGGCCATGAGGCTTACTAACCGAATTCCTAATCCTAGTCAAATTAGGAATCCTACTAAAACAAGTAAAAGACTTCTTACTCAAACTAACTCAAATAAGAATATTGACTAAAACCATAACCAAAAGCCTACTAACTTTGACACCAAGCAAATTAACTCTATAAAATTACCAAATTACCAGTGAACATAAAATTTTCGAATTTCTCCAAATCCTAGGAAGGTAGAAGCAAGCATGTTCGACCACACCCAACCATAGGTACTCATATTCATGTGGTTGCTATAGTGGCGCAATTGTCTCATTAGTGGAGCCCAGATGAGCTTTGAAAATTTCAGTGTCATCTTCATCATACTTGGTTTCATTAACAGACCTACTTATTTAATTTTAAAATTAAGAGGGTATTTGGAGAAATTTCTACAATGATTGAATTTTGGTGGTCTACTAGAATAACTACAATAGAATAGCCAACTATTGATCCATCATAGTCTTCCAGCATTTCTCTTCCATATTGATGGGTTTCTACTCCACTCATGCAAAAGCTCGTATCAACCATTGGTGCATCAAAAGTTGTCTCAGAATTATAATGTCTATTTTACATAGCCATTGAACCAAATAAGGGACTCATTCCAGCTCAATACTAAAAACAAAGCTCAGGGTCAACACCAAAAAATGTATCTCATCCCCTGTCTCTCTACAGCGTGAACACAAAAATCTTAGCTATACTCAGAAACCAGTATCATAAATTACACACCTAAAACATTTTTTTCCTATAAATTTTATAATAATAAAAAAAAGAATTTAAGACCTAGCCTAGAAAGTAATTAACAGTGCCCTAATTTTTTCCTTTTCTAACAGAAAATTTTGAAGGCAAAAATATGATGTAACTTCAACAGGACAGTTGATCAACACCTCAAAATAATGGCCACTCTATTCTAATCTTAGAAAACCAGGTGTGATTTGCTCTTATAAACTATCTATCTATCTATCTATATATATATATATAGATATGTTAATACTACAACACTTAAGACTAAAATTCATTCTTCCTTACCCTTACTTTCAACACAAAAAAGGAAACCAAAATTCTCTATTTCGTTGCCAAAACGATGTTATAAAAGAAAAGGAATTAAAATCATGAATACTTCATTTTCCATAATTTGGGACCCAAGAAAATAAAAAACTCAAATCAATTGAGCCTAATACAACAATTTGGCTTGGTAGAAGTAAGTTCTTTTCTGAGGGTAGTAAATTTCTCTGTTATTTAAAAATTTCATTTTATTTTTAATTCCTCAGTAACTCAGCAGCAAAACATTCCTCCCTGCAAAGGGTAGTAAACTGCTCGATTTGTATGACCAAACTAGTCCCAATCACTAAACTAAGATAAACCCAATCATCAAACAGTTTGTATGAATCACTATTTTCGTTTCAACGGGCATCAACGAGACCAAAACAAGCACAATCAACTAACCAACTATAAACCCAATTGAGAGAGAGAGAGAGAGAGAGAGAGAGATTTAAAGGAAACCCAATTATCAAATACCTTCTATACATCAGAGTATCAGACTTAAAATTGAAATTCCCAGCGTCAACAACATCAATAAAATCAGCCAACAAAACAAGAAGTACAAACACAAACCCAATTATCAAACATTTTATAGCATCGGCATTTAACATAAAAAAAACCAACAAGAACAACAGAAACTAATGCAACCAACAGAACAAGAAACATGGGGCATACATACATTCAAGTACACACATGTACCTAAATATGTGTGTGTGTGTGTGTGTATCGAATCAGAGAGAGAGAGAGAGAGTCGAACCCGATCATAGTCATCTTGAGGGAAGATTTAAGGGGGAGCTGGGAGAGGAGAACAGAGTCATCGGCCAGTTTGGATCCGATTTTCGGGTAGAGAAGCTTTTGGCGTTTAGGAAGGACATTCGTGACCTCGCAGATTCGGCGTTTCAACTCACCGACAGAGTCGTCTCCGCAGACCCGTACTGTGTACTCCTTCCCACTCCACTTCACTATCAGCGTCAGCTCTTCCTCTGACAACGACGACGAGGAAGAAGCAGAAGGAGAAGCCATAGGCAAAACCTTTCGAGATGGTTGTGATTCTCCCTCCGTTTTTGTTGAGAAAGTTCCTCTCTTTTTTTTTCTGTTTGTGCTTAATAAAGTTTCGTTGAGAGAAGTAGTGGTCTGTTTGGTTATTGAGAAAATGGAGGAAAGGGGAAGGAAACATACAAGTGTTAACTTCGTGCCTGTTTGGCCAAGACAGATTAAATAAAATTAATACTCCGTATTTGACATAACGAGTCTAACAAATACCTAGCATTATAGGCTTTAACAATGACAATTCTTGGGTGGTATAATGACAGTTAAATTATGACAACAATTTGGTTTTATTCCCCCTTAAAAAAAACAAATTAAAGGATTTAGCCAATGGTCAAACAAATGACACTTACTTAGTAATTAGTAAACTCATTTTTTTTAACTCATTTAGTCCATTTGGCTCCACAAAATTGCCTTTATTTATATTTTCCTTATTTCTCTTCTCTATCCCTCTCCCAATACTAACAACTCTCGTATAAGTAAACACTCCCACAACTTCCTCCTCCATCGACCATTAACACCTCTTTCCTTCAAACATGGATGCTTCTACCATCGAGATTTGAAATAATGGTATACAATAATGGGGCAGCGAGCAACCTTGTGAGGATAAGGCGACGATATTGGAGTTGCAGGTGGTGGTCATAGGGTTTAAAATATCTTTCTTCATGGATGCAAGGAGCTACATTTAGAGGAAACAACTCAATTTCCAGTTTTTTCACACAGTTTGCACCCATAGTTTATTGGTTGTACCAATAAGAAGCTACATGAATTAATAGTACCTATCGTAAAAGCTAGTTTGCTACACTTTTCCCAAAACTCCTTCAATAGTAAACAATGTCTCTTATGACACATTACCTACCTTTTTGACTTTTCAATCAAAAAGCCACATGAATTAAAGTGAGTTTTTTGCTTTTGCACATTTTTTTTAACAAGAAAGCTACTGAATTTTCTTGCTTTAGATAATAAATTATATTACATTTGCTTAAAACTTGTTCTTTCCATTGTGTAAAAGTACTACAACAAAACATTATCATTTTAGTACATATAAAATAATAACATTTTACTGTGTAATGAACATTCAATTCTTTACTAATTAGATAATAAAATTTTTCTTTTTGATTTTAGTGATCTCTACTCTCTCCCTTTCCTCCATTGACAAAAATGAAAATCAGTTGAATTTAAAATTTTATGACTTATTATATTAAACTATGCCAAACTGTAAAATTTTACACTTTTACGAATTATTATATTATATTGTACCAATTAGTAAAATTTTACAGTTTTACAAATTATTATATTATATTGTGTGAAATAGTAAAATTTTACTATTTCATTTTTTTTTTCTTTATTACCTAATCAACATGAATCTTGTTTTGAAGATGTTGAAGAGTATGTTCCAAAAATATAATTGGAAAAAAAAAAAAAAACAGATGTATATGTTGTAAGTTATAAGTTTTTAAAAATTAGAACACTAAAAAACTAAGTTAATTACATATGGTGCCCTTAATAACAAAAAAATGAGTGCTCTTAGTAATAATAAGGATAAACTATAGAATTTATTTATTATTTTTTTTAAGTGACTAATTGCTAAATAAGTTTTACTACTATTGACTAATTGAGTTAGAGAAACTCCTATTTGAGTAATTGATAACATTTTACCTAATTATGGACTATTCGCCAATTTCCCCTAAAAAAAAAATTAATGTTTATTATTTTTTGTGGTTATGATTTGACTATCATTACTTTTGGCAATGAAAAAAATCTTTTATAAGGATCTCCCACAAAGCCACAATTGAGTTTACTAAGAGGATCTCTTGGCAACGATTATTTTTTTTTTAAATTTTTTTATTTTACTTTTTGTTAAGTATGTGAAAACAATTTTATATTTCTCAAGGTCAACCATAAAAATACACTCCTTTAATTAAAACTTAGAAATAATAAATTATAGAAAACCACCATTTATTATGACATGTTTTTTTATTATACCCTTTTATTTTAAAAATGAACCAAAAACCCCCCTAGGACTACGTCATTAAAGGTAAATGGAAAAATTTGTTTGACCCTTTTTTTAACTTGCATTAAAATATTCTGATTTGTCAAAAAAGGTAAAAATAAAAATATTTTTGAAAAATTCTATTTTAGCTTTGTATGCTCTATCTATTGTATTCAATCCCTCTCGATCTTACCAACTTTAACTAGTGTCTAGATGGATGGAGGGTGGTAATGTATCAATCCTAAATATTATATAGGGCATTTTTTGTTCATTTTTTAAAATAGAAGGTATAGTGAAAAATGGGTCATAATAGAGGGGTTTTTGTTATTATCATTTCATCATAAAAAAGGTATTTTGGCATTTAAAATTGCATAACAGAATCATGTTTTAGTCACGTGATGTTTTCCATTAATTTCCTTCATTCCAAGTGGACGGAGGGTGGTAATCCCTCATCCTTAGATATTATAGGAGGATTTTTTTATTCATTTTAAAATAAAAGGGTATAGTGAAAAATAGGTCATAATAGAAGAGGGTTTTCTATAATTTACCCAATAAAAAATAAACAATGTTTGGTACATATTCCCTTTTTTTTTTTTTTTTTTTCTTTTGAAATTGTAGATATTCTCTTCTTTTGAAAGACCAATTTTCAAAGAGCATCAAATAATGTTCTCAATTTATCTGTTTTCTATTTAAGAAACATTATTACTGCAAACAATTCATTTAAAATATATGTTTTTGAAAAATAAATTAGTAATTTTATCATCTTATTGGAGTTGTAAAAATTATATTCTTGGAGTCATGTTATCATATATTTGTATATATATATATATAATGGGAATTTTTTTTAAAAAAAAATGATAGTTCTTCTAAAAATGAAAAGTTTAAGAAAAATGAAATATTTTAGAAAAACGAAAGTTTATGAAGGGAAAGTTCTCATTAAAAAAAGAAAAAGAAAAAGAAAATAGAAGTTCTTATAAAAAGAAATTCACAAACTAACATAATTCTATATGAGAAGAATAACCCCAGAAAGAGGGAAAGATTCTAAATCAATTCACTACTCTTAACTGTAAAATAGTCCAAAATCAAGCAAAACATCACAATCATATCAAATCATAATATTATCACAATTATATCATCACCTCAAATCATCATAAAACAAGAAGATATCAACCTTAATCATCATTGAAGGCTACCATTATGCAAAATATACAAGAAAAGTGACTACATATGCTTATTTACATAACAAGAATAAATAGAACAAAAGAACAAAAATGAAATAAAATTTAAAATGATCATCGAATAATCAATAAAATAGACGTGAACTAGACTACAATGCAAAGAAAAATAACAATAAAAAATTCTAAAACATATACTAAACTAAATAAACAAATAAATATGAAATCAAATAAATATGCTCACGTGCGTATGCACTTCATAAACATGCGTACACACATATGTTGTATACATATGCACAATTACATACTAGAGAATATGCACAAAACAAAACAAATAAAAATATTTAAAATCCTAAAAAAATTATGCTTTGCTAGTTCTAAATCTATAGAAAACAAAACGAAACAAATAAAGTGTCTCAATCAAAATATGTTAGAACTTAAAGGAGTAAAAAATCTCTTCAACCAAGAAGAGAAATCTATTATATATATATATAAAACGGAGGATTGGTACCCTGTTGTGTGCCATGTGTCAACATAAGATTTTTTTATTTTTATTTTTTTTCCCTTTCACATGCTGAAACAATGGGACAATGGGAGAAAACTGTTTTGGAAAAATTACTTTTTAATAACCGTTTTCCAACCTAATACCAAAAAAAGATGTTTTCTGTCAACTTGCTACAAATTAACTACAAATGTGCACCAAAATGACCACTAATTTCCATTGTTTCGTATTAATTTGGGAAGTAGTCACTGAATTGTAATTTTTCCAAAAAGTTACTTTTAGTGCTTTTGGGAAAATTACTTTTAGTGATCACTTTCCAACTTAATATCGAACAAAAGGTATTATCTGTCAACTTGCTACAAATTGACTTGATAGGTGCTTCAAAAGGACTACTAACTTTCTTTGTTTGTTATCAAGTTGGGAAGTGGTCACCAAAAGATAAATTTCTCACCTTTTTTTTTTCTTGTGTGTTGGTATTACTTACTTTTTCTCACGCGGTGGAGGAAAGTTGACGCTTGGTGTTCATTGCATATCTTTTTGTTTTTATGTGGGAGGAAACCCACACTATACAATGTTCAACCCAAACTTAACAAACTGTACTATATTTTTCTGTTTCTTTTATGTCTATTCATTTTCCCTCCTAAAAATTGAATGTATAAAACTATAAATAGTCATAATTAAAAAGATAGACAAATAGAGGAAAGGAGGATTAAAAAGGAAAATGCAATCCACTGGAATCTTCAAATTCTCCCGATTTGCTTCTAACACACACACACACACACACACACACACACACAAAAATCTATTTTAATCAAAATTCTTCCATACGGTTAATTACATAAAGTTGAAAAGGTTTATACTTTCTCTTATTTTCTTCTCATTCTGACTTTTTCTCCTATTCTCTTTCTCAATCTAGATTTTCTCTCATCTTTTTATGCTCTAATCTCAAACAAATTTTTGATATTTTTCCACATGATTTTTCACTATTTGTGAAACCCACTCAAACCTCGTGGAAGGCCAAGATTCATCTTAGTCATGCATTCTAAAATTTGCACCATTGGATTTTGAGACACCTTTAAAGGCTATACTTGCTTTGGTATATACCATGTTAAAACCATGATTATAGGATGAGCTAGGCTCTAGAGAATTTTAATATTTTTCCACCAAATATTATAACATGTCAGTTCTTTCATTTTTTACAAGTTTCTACCATTAAATTAATTGTTTTTCAAAATAATTTATCTTTTTCAGGAGTATAATTAAATTTTGTGTGATACATTATGCTAACATCACACTAAAGATTATTTTGATTGAACTATTTAAATTATTTTTGTCTATATCTTTTAAATTTAATTGACATATAATATCAACAAATACATTTTACTATTTTAGAGAATAAGTATTCTATTAAAATTCTAATTTGCTAATAATATTAGTTTTTATAAATTAATCCATGCATCGCATGGGTTCTGAAGCTTGCAAAAGAAGTATAACAGTTAACCAGGTCCTTAGGTTCAACATTGTTGATGATAAAACTTTGTTAGAACATTTTTTCTAGGTCTCAATGATTACACTAGGGTTATGATATTCTCTCTCTTTCTAGGATATCCTTAGGTTTCTCTGTAAAGTGGCTAGATCCCCTTATCAGATTGTAAAAAGATGTATTTATAAGTGATAACTAAGGTTCCTAAAACCTTCTATTCTTGTAACTTAAAAAAAAGAATGTTTTGAAAATATGCCAAAAGTCTAAAAGGAAATAAAAAGTTAACATTTTATAAAAAATATGGAATTTTTTACTATGTACGTTTGGTGTGCGTATGTGAATTTCAAATGTGCATATGCATATTTGAAATGCGAGTAAGCACATTTACATTAGTTTTTCCAAGAAATAGGATGTAAACCTCATTTACTAATCTAAAACATCGCTATGATCATATCAACTTGTCAAAGATCATCTAAGCTAGCCTCAAATAAATGTCAAACCTCATAATTAGGGGCTAGATTCAAAATGATGACCGATTCAAAATGGGGTGTCAATAACTACCACTTCCATATCAAATGATCGAACATGTGTTTCAAAATTTGTGCAATATATCCTAATTAGAGGAGAATTTTGTCTATACACCCATGTGAGGGCCCTCGTAGTAGCTTTTCTCAATGAAGAAACACCATAGTACAAATTATGATTGGCGCATAATCATTAGTGAGTCCTACTTTATCGTTAGTACTTAATATATGACTGTGATATATAAGGAGGTGATTATGAGCAACATATTGAATTCAAAGCTGTTGTGGATTGGATCAATGTGTAGATATGTGGGTTGGGCTCGACCTAGTATAACAAGAATATACCTTTGGGTAGCAAAGGTGTAGACGCTGGGAAATCGAGTTCTGTCCACTCTTGTGGGGTTCATAGGAGTCACCACCTCATTTTTAAGATACGAGGAAACCACTAAAGAATTTGTTTTATAAAAATAATTTTGATTCCGTATTTGGAAAATAGGCAGGTCTTGAACCAAAAACAAAGGGTTTGGGGGCTAGGTTACGAAATGAGAAGGTTTCGAGTCATAGCCCATAGGAACCCATTTTCGCTTAATAAATCGGTTTCTGGTTTCATTTATTAACTGGGTTTAGTTAAATTCAATTATGCATAATAACTAGAAATTAAGAAAATTTAAAATAAAATCTAGGCTAGGTTGGACTTGGGCTCAAGTGAACGGCTTACGTACTTCTTACAAAAATCAAAGTTAATGTAGTTCGAACAAATAAGTTGGGGGCAGAGTTTCATCCTTCGTGGGACACTATTAGTATCCAATTCCTAATCAAACTCTTACTTTGAAAATAACTTGCTTTAATAAAAACAACTTTGATTTGATAAACTAACTTGATTTAAGATGAAAAAACTAGGTTGGACTTGGGCTCAAGTGAGCGACCTACGTACCTCTTATGAAAATCAAAGTTCACGTAATTTGAACAAATAATTTGTGGGAAGAGTTTCACCCTTTATGAGACACTATTAGTATCCAATTCATAATCAAACTCTTGCTTTGAAAATAATTTGCTTTAATTGTTGGACCTAAGGGTTCAATCCCACTTGTTTTGATGATAACAAAGCAAAGTTGTTTTGTTTAAGTTGCTAATAAAGATGAAGTTGTGTTTAAGACGGGTTAATATCTATTATACACTTCACCATAGCAACTGGAAATCTTAGTACAAGCAAGGAAGCAACAATGCAATCTATGGACTTCAAAAGAAGCATAATCCAACTCTTTCACAACTTGGAAATCAACAATAGATCATTCAAGCAAAGGATTGTGAGAGTTTAGGATTTAATGTAAGATTGGTTCAATATTTGCTCACTTAGGATATATGGGCTATGAAATGATTAATCAACATAGTAATAAACTATTTGAACTTAGTTTTAAGTGCCAAAATGGTCTTATAAGCCATTTGAGTTTAATCCTAAGTTATTGGACTTTATTCGCAACAATTCTTATTTTGAAAACTGGGAAACTCAAACGTCCAAATGGCAACTCAGACGTCCAAATCCAAGACTCAAACGTCCAAGAGTATCAAAGACTTTGCCATTTTGTCTGGAAGTCTCAGATGATCCTCTCAGACATCTGAGAAGTGTTTCAGAATTCCAAGATGGAACTCAGACGTCCGAAACCCTTGAGGCAGATCTGTAACAGCTAGTTTTTAAACGGTTTTTTGAGCATTTATTGCTCACCAAACTTACTTTCCTAGCATTTATTGCTATAGAACGGTCATTTTGGACCCTTGGGCTATAAATACACCACTTGAACTCATTTATGAGTATTGATTGAGATCAAACAACAAATTCATTATCATTTACTCTCAAGCTCTAAAAATATTCAAGTGAGCAGTTATTGTGAAATCAATCATAGGTGAGCTTTCAATTTAGTGTTATCTACTCTTTGTGAGAGTTCTTTTGTACACAAACAATCATCATATCATCTTGTATTCAAAGGGTTGTGTGAACCCTAGATTTTCAGCTCTTGAAGGGAGATTTGTGCAAGTGTTAGTAAAGAAAGGAGATTAGTATAGTAGATTGGTGAATCCTCAAGCGAGCTCTTGAGGCGAGGACGTAGGTAGGGAAACCGAACCTTGTTAATATCGTTTGCATTCTCTTTCTCTTAATCTTTCTTTATTGCTTGTTCTTGAATTCTTTTTACTTGCAATAATCTGATTTTAAGTTTGCAATTAATTTTTGAATTGGTCATTAACCCTATTCACCCTCTTCTAGGGTTATACATTTGGGACAACATTAATAAAAACAACTTGGGTTTGATAAATTAACTTGGTTTAGGATAAAAAACTAATAATATCCTACAATTGACAGAAATTAGGGAGCATGCAAGATTACATTAGCGTTTATATCATGGCATTAACTTGAATATGATAGACTAGGTTTGAGAGTTATACATGATAGAACCGAGGCAGGGTTCTACTTGAGAGCCTCGAGTTAGGAGTCGAGAGTTGAGTAGAGCTTCGACGCCTCTAAGCCTTCTACAATGGGTTACTAATGAGAGGGTACTAAAAAGGAAGTTTCCCCTCTTACTATTGAGCCCAAACTATTCTTAGAATGAGTCATGAGTGATAAGGTACTAATAAGGAAGTTTCACCCCTCACTATTGAGCTCAAGCTCTTCAGTTGCTCAAGAATACTTTATTAAGACTTGGTGAAGTATAGGAGAGGAGAGGACCCCTATTTATAGCTGTAGGTGGGTGGAATGGATGGCTAGGATTTAGTTTGATTAGGAATGATCCAAGGGCTCAAAATCAACCATAAGAGTTGATATATATCTCAAACTCTTCAAAAATTTAGAGAAAGTCCGAGTTAAATAAAGATATAAGGCCAAAACAAACCGAAGTAGGGGAAGAGTGCCAATGGGCACCCTTCATTGGCCGGTCGGCTAGTGTTGGGTGGCCGTTTGGCCCTTTAATGTGGCTGGCTAGCCAATAGTAGGCAATTTTGGCCGTTTTGCCTTTCTTTGTTGCTTTTTTGCTTGTAAAGTATGCGTAGCGAGTCCATTTTAAGTACAAATTCATTGATTCCGGACTCAAAACGAACATGGTTCAATTATCTTCTCAAAATAGCCTTGAAACACTTCAAATTAAGCCCCAAAATGGTCAATTAGTCATGGGTTAAGCCAAGGTGACTCACCGGGGTCAATCAGGCTAGGAGGATAAAATAAAGGTTTGAATCCTAATTGAACCATGGTTACAACTAAAACTCTTTTGAAAATGATTTTGAACATTAAAACACATTAATTGAGACTTAATTGATACCAATGAAGCATTAATTTGAACCATTGAGATCAAATTAGGAAGTAATTTTAAGAGGAATTGTTGAATAGAGTCAAATCGGGCCTACGATGGATCATTCTTGACTAAACCATATTCGATGCTAACCAAACTTTACTCTAACACTATAAATAACCTCCTAAGGACTTTAGGATCATCTCGGGATGAATTTAGAGAGAATTGGATAACCGAACAAGAGCTATGCAAGTGAAATGATGAAAATACCTTCCAAGTCGCAAAAGTTCTTATTAGCTATCAAGACTTAACCGAATTGAAACCCTGAAAGATACCATGGATTCTTAAGGATGTGTAAAGTTTAACTAGAAAGATTTGGTACCAAAATGATGCAAAAATCTACATGTGATAATGCTCCTAAAGTGGAAAAGTCAAATGAAAAAGGATGAAAATGAGGTGCGTACAAAAGGTAACAACCTTTTACTAAGTTAATTTATTAATATACGAACTGAGTTAAGCTTAACAGGGATGGGTTTTCAAAAGGCAATCATGATGGGAGTTAAATTGCAGGGTTCTCTTGGAATTTTGGGCCATGTTACTAGTGTGATAGCCAAGTTTTGGGTCCAAATGGATGGGTTTTGTCACAACCCAAAATTAAGGGCCACGATCAAATGTAATTTAAATGGATTTAATTTAATAAAAATGGTTGTTCAAGTTTGGATGGTATTAAAAAAATTTCAGCATGACCCATTCGTAATTAGGACATCCCACTGTAAAATTTGTAACCTGATAAAAAAATCATTACCATCCACCTATGATATCATTACATGCATCGTCATCCCTATGACATAAATAACATAAATTTAAATAATTACAATTATTGACCTTGATATACATGTCCACAGGCCATTGGCCAATAATGAATGAAAATTAAATACAAAATATACAAGTTTTCTCCTAGTATAATTTCACATGTATTCCACATATTTCTATCAAGTGCACAACTAAGCATTTATCCCTATTGATAGTCTTATCTACAAAAACATTTAAATAAGAAGACGTGAGAATGATAACTCAGTAGGATACATTAATCTACAAGGTCTACCAAGGTTTTAAAACCAATATAAAACTATATTATATCGATACATAATTGTATATCTCGTATTGAAAAACATGTTTAAATTCTTGAAAACCAATTTCATTCCAATAACCTATTGATTCCATTTCCTTGTTCTAAAATCTTTTCCAAAAGGTAATAATATTTTCCACAAAATTCAAGTGAATGCCACATATGATACATGGGGTTGATTTCCAGCTCAACCTCAACCAGTATTAATAATTCTCCCCAAAAAGGGGTCTTCACGCGGTTTACAGGACTTTCCACCCAAAATTCGGGGAATGACCAATAGAAACCCAAGATCCTTAGTGAAAAAGCAAGTGACAACAATAAAATAAGAAAAAAAAAAGTACTATGAGTGGTCTAAACTTTGACCTTTATTTTTTCCAATTTTGTTCTCATTACAAAGACTCCCCACTTCTTTGTCTTATTAGCACAAGTCTCACAACCACTTGGGGTTATCCTACACTTGGATGGAGAAGTAGAAGAATAAATATAGTGATAATTTGATTCTTTGTTGCCATAGTAAATAGAAGAGAAAATAGAATTTGTTTCTTCGTTTACAAAAGAAAAAAAAAAGAAAAAAAAAAGAGCAATTTACTATGAGAGATGAAACCGAACTCCCATGACCGAAGACCTTCCATATCATTTTAGGCATTCCCAAAAACCAAAACCATATTTCCATAATCTTGGTAAATTCTATTTATCCATAAATCCATGTGAGTATTGTTATTTATGATCATAATCCAAGTGGAAACAACCATTTCATCCTCTAAAATATAATTTCCACATAAATAAGATACTAAAACTTCATCATTTGATATGTTTATTCAATTTAAAAATTTCAGAAACACCCTTTTAATTAACAAGATTTATAGTCATACATGTAGAAAGATTCAACCTTTAGAACTATGATATCCAAAACCTCAAGAAAATACCAATTGTAGTAACTATATACCTAACCCAAAATATGATGTACATGTGAAATCAAATCATAAAACTCACATATATATAGAATTTCATTGGTTACTCAACATATCAATGATCTACCATGTAGAAGAATGCACCTACCTCTACAAATATGTAAGCATATGTAAGGATGAGATGATATGGTGTAAATCTAAGTCCTAGATCTAAGTTCTAGCTTCCAAGACCAAGATGCAAACCTCAAACACCAAACCTTAGCTCTCTAACGATGAATAGATTCCACCAATATGCAGCCACGAGTTTTAAGAAGTGAGATCCAGTGGAATTGTTGGTAGATTCGAGCTTAGAAGGGTTGAAAACCCAAACCCTAACCCTTTCTCTATTCTCAAACCCACAGTCTTTCTAAATCTCTTCTCCCTCTCTCTCTAACTCTCTCTAAGTTGGGAGACCAGATATAAGGCCAGAAGGTCGGACTTAGGGGTTAAAAACATAGGATAGGGGTACATGTGTCATTTTTAAAGCATTAATAAAAATTGTCATTCGAGGATTTCAAATGTTTGAAAGTTATTTTCAGACGTCGTCTCTCTATATTTTCAGAAGCCTATTTTAGACGTCTGAAATCTTCTTTTCAAATGTCTAAAAGTTCATTTTAGACAACTAAAACTTTAGCAGCCCAAACTGATTTTCAGTCAGGCTTCTCTGATCCCTCACTAGCATAGACCACAACCTTCTTTTCATTAAAAACATTTAAGTGAATATCTCATTTACTTTAAGTTATTTAATCAAAATAAGCAAACAGCCCCCCATTGAAATCCAAATAAAATATCAGAAAAATCAAATTCCAAGTATATCAAAATCCCATTTTCATGTTTTAGTAAAAAATTTGGTTCTCGACAAAATTTTTCAGAACAAACATGTAAGGAAACCAATCCAAGCATAATGATAAAATCCCACAAAATCATATATACCTTATAATTATATAAACTTCCATTACCACAAAAAATTATCTTTAAATTGAAATTTTACGAAAATTCACTTTTTCCAACCTTTAACCAAATTTTTGTGATCCTAAAATTCTAATATTGCATACTAAGCCAACTGGCACTTAGAACACTTAAATGCATAAAACAAACTTAAAAAGACATTCAACCTCATATCATCATACACATGAATTACTCATGAGATCATTCAACAAATCCAGGGATTAACAAAGCTAACCGTACATCAAGTTATAATAATCCCTATTAAGAAAACATATCCTTATAGGTTCCAATTAGCATAAAGTTTTAATGTGTTGAGGTTGGAAGTTGAGATTGATCCCTAGGTGGTGCTTCATATGATTGAAGGATTTTGTATCGATAGTCATCTTCTCAATACTCTTAGCTATGACTGTAGGATGGTTACTCTAGAGGCAGTTCCAACGATTGGAGATCGCCGTAAATTAAGGAAAGTAGACTCATGTGCCAATTTTCTCACCTTGAATATGGGTTGTCAAATTACTAGTTTTACAATATATTGGACTTGCCTATGGGTATTACCCTATTACTTAATTTTGATCATAGTAGGATTTGTTTCCCTTAGATATGTAGCTCTTAACTGGTTTTAATGTCTTTCCTTTTAGCAAAAAAAAAAAAAAAAAAAAAGGGCGCTAAAATTTTCATAAACTTGTGAACTAATAAAATGAACCAGTTTAATGCCGGGATTATCAAGCCCATTGACCCTATACCTAATCTTCAATTATGACATTCTACCGAAATCATAATAAATCCCAGGAATAGCCAAAACCTTTATTACCCCTACTAATCACTAAACACTCTCACGTTCTAACATATGGACTTGTCACACTACAGCCTTAAAGCCTATTTACACCATAATCCTCGTTGGATATTCTCATGACAGTACTTTTAGGATTATGTAGCCAAATTTTAAAGCGGTTTCGCTAACTACTAGCAAAGCATTTTTCTCTCTCTAAATCTCTTTCTAAATTTTTCTCTTTCTCTCACTAAATCTTCATACACACACACACACACATATACATATATATATGTATGTATGTATGTAAATGTATACACACACCTCCAACTCTTATTTTCTCAAGGTATTAATTTCTCTTACCTTCTCTTTCTTACTCATGGCAAGAGATGGCCAAATTTTAAACAACGGTGTAGGTGAAGCTCCGATCGAGATGGTACGACAGTTGAACCGTGATCCAGTGGTTGAGCTTATCATTTACAAAGAATGTGGGCGCAACCATGCAGCCTCTATTAGAAGCTATGTTGTTGACGGGTGTGGCAAGTACGTGAAGAGTGGAGATAATGGATCTCCTAAGGTTCTCCTTTGCAGTTAATCGTGTCAAAATTAGTTACCCGTAGGATGAAAAAATTTGTATATAGTGGTAGTACGGGTGTCGTACCACAAGGACTGTACTAGGATTATTTTAATTTTGAAAACTGAATACTAAAATAATTCAAAAATGATTTTTGTAGTTTTGAACTTTATGGAATGCAAGCAAAATAAATTTATATTTTCTTCAAGAAAAGAAATACTTAGGGTCTCGAATCTACCACTAATCTTGTATAAAAATGCTCTTATTGTAACATGTTTCAAGAAATTATTATTTGGTATGAGCAAGACTCATTGTAGCTATAAGCCCAATGACATCATCAAGAAAGGTTCATATATTTGTAAATTAGGCATAACTCATCAAAGATATAGTATGAACCGTCTCACCTACTCTACTCTAAATTAATTTGTGAGCACGACTCATCTTGTCTAAACATGAATCATCTTAATCTCCAAATATATGTATAGTGAAAACCATTGCATAACCATTGTATTTAAAATCACAGAAATTAAACACAATTTGAGATAAAAACACTAAAACCAATTGTATCAATAATACAATCTTCCTAGTTATGCAATCCTCATACACAAATAATCAAATCAACAATACAATACAATAAAATACACAATACTTGATTAGGGCTTCATCTCCACCCTAAGACAAAGATTAGTTAGCCATGTAGAAACCAAGAACTAGTTTCTCCTTTTGCCGTCTTTGTACCTCCTCTCCTTTCCTTCCTTTGTTATGTGAATTCCCTTGGTATTTATAGGAGATGGGGGAAGGATCCAGCTGATCCCACAAGTCAAAAGCAATGCCCACTTTCTTTGAATTATTGGCTGCCCATGTTCTCACTTTGACAAATGCTACCAGATTTAGATTTTTGCAAATAAGTCCACTTCCAGCTCATTTTTGACTTGGAAGACGTTTGAATCAGGAAATTCCATAAACTAAACAATTGTAATTCTTTAAGTCCTCTTTCCAGAGCCACAAGTTTCACCCAAATCGGATATGAGAATCACAAGTTATGGCCAGATTACCAAAACATGGTCAATCTGTCCAGATTTGTTGTTGATTTTGGGATCATGAATTTCTTTGCTTATCTTTGAATTTCAGCTGCTCAAATCTTCAAAATTGTTGACCCAACTCTTGTTGTAGCTCCATGAAATTTTAGGCAAGTGAGAAATCCATTTCAAGTTGCATTTATTAGCTTAAGTAGTCCTGATTGTCATATTTTCTGGTATAAACTCAACAGCCCTGCAATAAATCAAGAACACTTTAAACACACAAAATTAAATATAATAAAATAACTAGAAAATATAAATTAGGGACTAATTTCAATGAATATTTTGTGCTTATCAGCAGTGCATGTGGTTGTCATCGAAGCTTCCATCGGAAGGAGCAGTGTTGTTGTCATGCATCTAGAATAGTCCGTCTCGATTATCCTGTTGCTGCTTCTCCTCCTCCTCCACCAGCTCCTCCACCAGCTCCTCCTCCTCCTCCTCCACCACCACCACCACCACTATCACCACCACCACCACCACCACCACCACCCATGATAATATGCAATGCAAATGCTATTCTTGTTCATCAGCCACAAAGCAATGAGAAATCTAGAACACTTAGTGCTGGGGAGATTGTGGTGGAGATGACAAAAAATAAGAAGCCGAGGACTATTCTTATAATGGTGGAAGAACAAGATAATGAAGTTCATGGAGTGGTTGAATTGGAGACTACAAAGGCATGACGAGGAATAAAATTTACCAGTTCTTCTTGGAACTTAGAATAACCACTCGTGTCTTCAAGATCAAGGTGAAAAACAACATAAGCTGGAGTGAATCTGATCCATCTTAAGTTGTGGCTAGTTACCATAGCTAGGAATTGAAATAAGAAAGAGTTGAAATAATTGGGGTTTGTTCTTACCAAAGTTAAAAAAAAAAAAAAAAGAAAAGGATTTATTTGTTTGCTTTGCTCTTTTTGTTGTTTGAAGTGTTTTATATTTTCTTCCTAGTGTTTACAACCAATTTTAATTCGGTCAAAATAACCCCAAGAGAACACCAACGAAAAAATAAAATAAAATTAATGGTGGCTTAGTGGCTAATGATTGAAAGAATAGTAAGTATTGAAACCATCGAAAGTAATTAGTGTGGGAAGTTATGAGACTGAATCTTGGAGAGGTATGTTGGCCAAATTAAGGTGAATGGGTTCCTTAATCTGATTATTTCTTAAATATTCAAAGTAATAGAACAAAATAAAGTAGAAAAAGGGAAAATAAGTTCACTTTTTGTAAAGAAAGATAGAAATGGCTTAAACTAGTGTGTAATCAATATCAATATGGAAAATGTCATTGATCTTTAATTTTTTCGCTAATATTATGGCAATTGATTTGGCATGCATTTTAAAAGAACACAAGAAAAAAAATTTGTTGATGTGGCTACTGCCAGATTATCAGGGAATGAAATTAGTGGAAAAAGAAATAGGGACGTATAGTATTGCTCAAATTTATACTATCAAAAATAGGATTGGGAGAAACCTTTCTCATCTATATATTTATACTAGCTCTTTATTATAAAATCTCAAAAAGTAATGTCATATTCACTAACTCCATCTTATCATTTATAGTTATAATATACATGGCATTATTTTATTTTTATATCTAAAATAATAAAGAGGTAAAACGTTAATTATAAAGTGATCTAATGCATAGTCATTTTGTATTGAAATAAAACAAAGACGAGTGAGGGTTCTAAGAATGCTCCCCAAGACTCTTCCCATGAGCTCCCCAATTTCTTAAGCTATTCCTATATTTAAATCGAAACATGTGCCATGTCATTAACTTTATTACGTTGAG
Source organism: Liquidambar formosana (assembly GCA_039720395.1). Lineage (NCBI taxonomy): Eukaryota > Viridiplantae > Streptophyta > Magnoliopsida > Saxifragales > Altingiaceae > Liquidambar > Liquidambar formosana. The sequence continues at coordinate 8,045,981 of CM077823.1, read as the reverse complement.
GAATTCCTATTGATAAAATTTCAAGCAAAACTATGTTCAAATAGGCAAACACATAGAACGATCGATTGGGGGTGGCAGAATGCAATAGGCATTTCTAGAAGGGTACCGTTGATTGGCCTAATACCACGATCGATCGATACCCTTATGGTTTGTGAGTTTTTGTCAGCATTCAGTATAACTCGCCCAAATGCTTCCAAATCACTAGGAGCCTTCCCAAAACGATTAAAATAACTTTTAAACATAAAATAAACATGACCATGCATATAAAAATCAAAATCATGCCATGCCCATACATGAATACAAACCGATAAAATCCAATAATATACAATTCAAATGTATATTAAACTTTTGATACTATAATTTAAAAATACGAACGTTACAGTTTCCTTATTCCTTAAAAATAAAGTGGTGACTTCCAAAAACAAATGAAATTAATTTTCCCTGCCATTACATGTGGCAACCTCAATTTCCCGACTTCCACCTCAATTTCCCGACTTCCACATGACTAACACTCCAATCTTGAACATTTTGTGAACTGCTTTTTGTTTTTTCGTTTTTAAGGTCGTTAGTGACCCTTATGAGTCATTAATTTATTTGCCGTCAGTAAAGTAGCAATTATTGGCTATTTAATTTTCATTTATTATTTGTTGTAAATCTCAATGGTCTAATTCTATATTTAAATATATTGCTAATCTTCTCTTTTCGAAACACATAGAATAGAACTTTATTTATTTATTTATGCTTTCTTTTATTCTACTTTTCTAAACTTTTCTTATGTGGGTTGCCAGATGTTTGAGAATTGTTCAAACACACAAGATCTAGGGCTATTGAATCCTGGAAGATAGTGAACCTCCACAAGTCTATTGTAGGATATTGTGAACTCGGGAAATCGGTCCACACAAATTCAAATGAAAACATAAGGAGTTGCCACCTCATTTTTAACGAACAAGGAAAATCATAATTAAAAATAATTTTATTTCCAAAACACATGTGACGCCATTTTAAACGGAAAGGCAAAGGTTTCCAACCAAAAATTGGATTCGGGGGCTAAGTCACGATGTAGCTAGGAAGTTTTTGGGACAATCTTATAGGCACCCACATCGCCTGGGTTGGTCTCTTAATTTAATTGGGCTAACTTAATATCTTAATCACATGCAAATCAATAATAATTATCACAAGACAGCATGCTAATCAATCACAAATCCATCCATAAAAGCCATCAATCACAAGAGAAATAGCAAGAGAATAATGAAGAAAGAACCTATAGCAATAATAAAAGTAAAATAAAGAATAAAATAAATAGAAAATAAAGTAAGTAATAGAATAAGGAAGAATGAAACAAACAAAAGAAAAAGAAAAAGAAAACCTAGGATACTTAATATCCTAGGGTGGATTTGAACTCAAGTGAGTGCCTACGTACCTTAATAGTTGCCTAATAAGAATCAAAGTCCACGTAATTCGAAGATAGGGCCATTTCCCTCATAAAGAACTACAATAGCTACCAAGTATCCATATTAATCAAAGAAGAAAGTTTAATAAGAAGGAAATATTGAGAAAAAGGAAAGTTTAAGAGAAAGGAAAGATTGAGAAAAATGAAAAATTGAGAAAAAGGAAAGTTTAAAAAAAAGGAAAGATTAAGAAGGAAATATTGAGAAAAAGGAAAAATTGAGAAGAAGGAAGGTTTAAGAAAAAAGAAAGATTAAGAAGAAGGAAAGTTTAATAAAAAGGAAAGATTGAGAAAAAGGAAAGTTTGAGAAAAGAGAAACTTTAATACAAGGAAATTTAAGGAGAAGGAAACTTGCAAACTACCACAATTCAATATGAGAAGAATAGCACAAGGGGAAAGAAGGAAGATTCTAAATTAATTGACTACTCTTAATCGCCAATTAATCCAAAATCAAATATGCATCACATCACAATCATATCAAAGTCAACACATCATCACCACAAATCATGAACAAACCATAAGATTTTAACCTTAATCATACTTGAGGCTATCATACAAGAGACACTAAAATATGATCAAAGAAACTCAAAAAGCAACTAAAAAAAATCTGGACATAATGCATAATGACCTAAAATTACTCCAAAAATCATATATAAAAAATAAGCAAAACAAATAAAAAACCCTAGCATGCTCCTATATGAATAAGGACTATTGTCATGCATAAAACAAACCTAAACCCTAATATGAAAACCCAAATATGAAACCCTAAGCTAGTAACACAAACTCGTGAAAAAAAATGTAAGGAGCTTAATAAAATCATGCATAAAGAGAGCCTACAACCATACTCCAAAACAGTGGTATTAGGATAAGAAGAACATGCTCTATATGATGATAAATATCTTACTATTAATCAGAACACTAAAACCCTATCAATCATACCATAAAACATGTATTATCATAATGAACAATTCTTATAATCATTAAAAACATGCTAGAGAATCAAAACATAAGAGTTCATGTTGATAAGTATACCTTCAGCAACTCCTTCGCTTTGCTTCTTCTCTTTTGCTATGCTTCTTCTCCTTTGATCTTCTTTACTTGATTCTCCTTCTTCTTCATTCTATAAATGCTCTTAAAGCACTCCTTTAGGTCTTTTAAAACTCACAAAATTCTTACAATGCACACAAATTCGTAGCCATCTCTCTAGGGTTTGGAAGCAAGTCTTTAAGTCCCAATTGCTGAAAGGACGCTCCTATTTATAGGGAACTGACCTAATAATTCAATGGTTGAGATTAATTTTTTAAATAATGATCCAAGGGTTATTAGGAACTCTTTTTGTGCTCAACTAACTCAAAACTATCAAAAAAGTATAATGAAAGTTGCCAAAAATTGGAAAAAGTCATCATAGTAGTAAAAAATCGTTAAAAATAAGAAAATAGGTCAAAATAGGAAATAAACTCGGGTAATCGTCCAAGGCTAGATGGTCAACTGTCCAGCTCTAGACGGTTGACTGTCCAACCTTGGACGGTCACTCGAGAAGCCTTCTCAACTCTGTTTTTTGACGTTTCAGCACTCTAAGGGCATATTTTGGTCAATTTAACTTCGATTTGAGCCAAAAAAAAACCGAAATGATCATGAATCAAAGGAGAATGAATCTAGAAGACTCTCAAGGTGAAAATATTCAACCATTATTGAGTGGTTATGTTTAAGAAAACGGTCAACCATTTAAGGTTCAAGAAAAGCGATTTTAACTAAGTAAAGTTTTTTCCTTCCGATTGACTTAATTCTTGATTCAAATCATTATGATTGTCACGACCCGAAAATAGGCTATGACGTGTCAATAGAAAGAAAAATAAATAAAATGAAGTTCAAGGATGGTTTATAATAAATATATATATATATATATATATATATATATTTTTTTTTTTTAAAAATATTTTTAGAAAATCCGGCATGGTCCTGTCTGAAAATAGGACATACCAAGTTCTCGACAGTTCAAACCTGTTCAATTGAAAATCAAAATCATTCAACCATCCACAACAGGTAATTAAATTAAGCTGGCATACTAGTTCTCACATAGTTCTAATGTCAATACAAGCAGTGTATAATACAATAAGTCTATCTAAATAATATACAAGCCATAAAATTGTAAAATACATCTGCACAACACCCATAATGCAATGCATATTCTAAGTCCGATGTGATGCCTCCTCATAAGAGTCATCCTTACATTGCTCAAGGTCTGCAAAAGGTTTTGAAAATAGGCGTGAGTATAAACTCAGTAGGATACATTTTTCAAGATTGTATATCAAGGTTTTAAAACCATTATGAACAATTAAATAAAATGAGGTAATAAGGGGTTGCATATCACAATTTTAAAACAAGTACAGAAGAACATGAAAGTCATTCATAACATAAATCCGCCATATCTGGCAATTCATAACATCATCAGTCTTTTAAACTGATTAATCCTCCCCAGGTCATGCGGGGCCCTCGCGCGCGGAAATGAGAGGAAACACTATGGATCCCTATATGGGTCCAGAAAGTAACCTCATCTTGAGGAAACACTATGAACCCTACATGGATCCAGAAAGTAACCTCATTTCGGGAACACTACGGTCATTAAGACCGGAAAGTACCCCTTATCATCACATCCATTTTTATTTATAATTTTAGAACGAAAATGGATTTCCAACACTCATATAAAAGTGACCCTTAAATAATCCATTACAAGGATTTAACAAATAGGTTTTCAAAATCAAACCATTGTATTCCAAATCATGTGAAGGTATGCAAAACAACACCAATATAACTAAATAGGGCATAAACAAAACCCTAATTTCTCAAATATATGAATTATTAAGAAACTCAAACCCCAAACCCATGTAAACATGTATCATATCATGTAAACATGCTAAAAACCCATAATAATATAACAAATCATGCATACAATGGTTTACAACCATGAAAAATGCACCTACCTCACAAATGGTAGCTAGAAACGTGAATCTAAGGGTGTACACGTGTAGATCAGGGTGGAAATCACAAGGTCCACACGTTGTGGGGTCGGACCCGAGCTCCCGTGGTCACGCTCCTCACCGTCGAGCTCCTCTTTCTCTCTCTCTCTCTCTCCTCTCTTTCCTTTTCTGCCGAAAAATGGGTAAGAAACCCATTAGGAATGGGTTTAATAAGGGAAAGTTGGGGTAAAATCGTCAAACAAGCCTTTTTTAAAACTGTCTGCCGACACTTTCAGACGGCTGACAAGTATTTTCAGCCGGCTCAAAATGCCCAACACAAAACAATGCTCTCTGAAATTTTCAGTCGGCTAACATGAACTTTCAGCCGGCTGAAAATTGTCTTTCAGACGGCTGAAACATGTTTCAGCCGTCTGAAATATACAGACAGCAGAAAATAGACAGTTAGTCAGGCCACTCTCCATCAGCACAGACCTCAGCCTTATTTTCATCCAAAACATTTAAGTAATCTTCTTCATTCTTATATTATCCTTTTACTTTAAGTTATTTAATGAAAATAAGCAAATAACCCCCCATTTGAATCCAAATAAAATATCAGAAAAATCAAATTCCAAGTATATCAAAATCTCATTTCCAAGTTTTAGTACAAAATCTGTCGCCCGACAGATTTTCCTAAAACAAACATGTGAGGAACCCAATCCAAACATGCTAATAAAATCCCATAAAATCACAGAAGTCTTATAATATTATAAACTTCTATTACTGCCAAAAATTATCTTTAAAAACAAAGATTTACGAAAATTCACTTTTTCCCCACACTTAGCCAAATTTCAGCAGCTTAAACCTTTAATACCTTACTTTCAAATCACGGGTGTTACAATGATATTTCAAGAAACATATTACAATATGAAATTAGGCTTAAAGAAATATAAATGAAGTTATTTGATTGAAAATCTAAGTGTGAATCATAAGTCAACTTTGTGAGAACCGAAAAGGGGTCAATTAGCCAACTTAGACCATTATGAACAAAAACCAATCTCAAACCATTGAATCCTTGTATTGAATCTATAAATAGACTCTAAATGTCAAATGAACATGATAGAACAATATGGAATGAATTGCAAGGTCAAATGGAAATTATACAAACCAAAGGACGAAAGTGCCCTATAAGTCGCAAAAGTTCTTATTAACTGTTGAAACTCACTTGGATTGGAACCAAAATTCATAGAAATTCTCCTCAACACTATAAAAACTAAATACAAAGGAAAAGACTAAAAAAAAAAAAAAACCAAAAACGTGCATATTGCTTAATTTCCATTCTAAACGCTGACTAAATGCTCATGTGAACTTCAAAATGATAACTCTCACAAGCGGAGTGAAAAATGGGGTGTGATAGATATATAATTTAATTTATTTGTTTTTTATCCAATTATTATTTTTCCTACTGGATCATCAAGAAGAGCGACCAACAATAGGAATGGCAGGGTAAGTGAAGTGAGTCTAGAGGCATGGTGGTGACTTAGCAACAACTTGTGATGGAATCTCTCATCACAACAGTGCGCATGCACCGTAGAGTGGTGACTCTGGGTTTCATCCTCCCAAACCTTCAAAAATTCACCACACCCATCAGTGGTTTAGCTGTTGATCGATTGAGGCTACATGGTAGCACCTATACATTCTACACCTGGCCAATGGGCTCAACTGTGTGCTATTGGTTCACTATTGATCCGTCAGATTGGTTTAGCTCAAGCTTCACCAGCCCGCCGTTGGTCGAAAGTCAGATTCATGCCATAAGAGAGACAAGAATTAACTAGTGAACTCTTTAAATACGATTGTAATTAGTAAGATTTCCTAGCACTTCTACCCTAATTCCACTTTATTTTGATTCATTAATTGAAATTGATCACACTTTTATGTCTATAAAATCTTGCCACAAACAAGATTTTAATTATGTTGAAAAAAAAATTAGGCATGTATATATGCCAATTTCTTCTTGTTTAATATGACTAGATATGTTTGAAACCAATATATCCATGCCATTTTGTAATGAGCCCTCAAACTCACTAGACCTTTAATTAATTAATTTATTTATATTTTATTAATGATTAAGGATGTTCTAAGCTTTATTCTCGCCAATGTTTCAACCTAGACTAATCCCTAAAGGCTCATGAGAGAGGCCTCATACTAATATAGGAAACAATAGTTGCGAGAAGTTGACATGATTGATGACATTTGAGAAGTAAACCCAAGATTTGACTACTCAACCAATCCCTCAAGGACCCTAAACTCGCTACACAGGGACCTCAAAACGCACTACACTTAGAAGCTCGATCACCAAATCAGCAAACATGTCACATAATCTAACAAGATTTTAATTATCATTACTTTATTTTGTTGAGAATAGGTTTTGGGTCTAATATACAGACCCATCACACAAAAGTCTTTGATTCCCTCAATTATTACGACAAAATCCCAAGTGGCAACTATCATGACACTGTTGGCAGTCTCTCCTCGAGCGGTTTCTCTAAACTCGGCAGTGCCTATGCAAACCATCAACACCTATCTCTCTCTCTCTCTCTCTCTCTCTCTCTCTCTCTCTCTCTCTCTCTCTCTCTCTCTCTATATATATATATATATCTCCACTTACAAACACACAAAAATATATATATGTGCCATTCCCTTTTTGATCTTCTCAATCAAGGTCTCATTTCCTCTTACCTTCTGGTAGAGTGCCTTCAGCCTCTCTCTGACTCTCTGGTAAAACTGAAAGTGTGAAAACAGAGATCATGGAAGAGCCTGCAGCCAGCTACAAAGAATGTAAGCGCAACCACGCGGCCTCAATTGGCCACTACGCCATCGATGGATGCGGTGAATTTTTGAAGGGAGGAGAGGATGGAACGCCTGAGGCACTCCTATGTGGTGCATGCGGTTGTCACCGAAGCTTCCATCGCAAGGAGCTGCCAAGTCTATGCTATCGTCCCTCTGGAATATTACGCCGCCTCCATCAGCCTGCTCCTCCTCCTCCTCCACCACCTCCTCCACCAGCGATACTACACAATGAAGAAGCTGCAGCTGTGAATCATCAACCAAATGATATAAAGTCTGAAACTTTGAGCGCTGGCGAGATTGAGGTGGAAATGTCGACAAAGAAGAGGAAGTCAAGGATTACGAAAGAGCAAAGGAATAGGATGACCGCGTTTGCGGAGAGGCTGGGTTGGAGACCACAAAGACATGATGAGGAAGAAATTGGCCACTTCTGCTCGCAACTCGGAATCACCTGTCATTCCTTCAAGGTTTGGGTGGGCCACAACAGGCGCCGCAGGGAAGCTCATGGGCTCTGATTAGGCTTTCTTTGTCTGCTTTGCTTGCTTTGCTTTCACTTTTTATTTTTTATTTTTAATTTTAATGTTTCTCTTTGTAACTGAACTATTAGGGCTGTTTTGGATGTTTTTGGTATTAAGCTTGTAGCCAAATTGTGCACTCCAAGATGGAATATTATACAAAGCTTGTTTGCTTGGGATCAAATTAATGTCCCTCTTTCTAATGAAATTGAATTACTAGCTTCACGGCGCAGGTGGAACTTTCTAGCTAGGGCAAGGAGTTGTTTAACTTTGGTTTGAAAGTTTGTAAATTAAACTCAGGCTTCATATGAAAATTTTTGCAAAAAGCTAGCATTGCGAAAAGCCGAAAATCATTGTGGTTTCAATCATAGAGAAATTAGCGGCTTAAGGCATCATTTGTAGCTAGGGGAGACTCTTGCTGTTTCCATCTTATATTGTTGGTATATGCAGTACGGCTGTGAAAGCAAGAAATCTTTCACTTAAATGAAGCAGATATATGGGCCGGAAGACATACTATTGCCTTAATTGGTTTCTGCAACAATTTTTTAGGTCCATTATATTAATTAGTGCAGACACTGGTGGTAAACCCAGATTTCAAAAGCATTTGAAATCATCTCCGCCTCTCCAGCCAAGATTAGCAAGCCAGCTACATTAATTAAAAAACAGAATATTTGGTTTTGGTAAGAAGGTGAACCAAATATGAAGTTGACATATTCTGTTTGCTTTGCACTAGTGGATGAATCAGATATAAAATATCCTGCAAGCCCATCTCTTTGCAAATTTAAATGTAAAATGCACTGACATATAGTTTCAATGTGAGATGTAGCTGCAACTCCAATCGACTTCTTTGAAGCAGCTACGATTGCTTCTCCTTTGAAGTCACAAACTATCAATCCAATCCCAGTCATTTTGCAAAGATCACACCATTACTAGCTGTTGTGGTCTTTTATTTATTTATAATGTATTTATAATGTATTCTTTGTATTTTGGTTTTTAGGGCAATTAGTAGTGTAGACACCCTATTTTGTTCCCCTACTGATGAGCTCAATGTTGAATTGCTTTATTCGATTAGTCTTTGACAAAAGAAGTGAGCACAACGAATTTTAGAGGTGGAAACTACCAAAAATGCCAAAATTCTCTGACCATGCAGACACATCATTTATGTATATATGCACCATGTTTTCATACATACGTATGTCTTGTTACGCATACACACCCTGTTTTATATATGGTCCTTAACTTTCCCTAACCATGAGTATGTATGAAGATATGTGTAAACATTATACTTTCATGCGTACATGTGTAAACATTATACTTTCATGCGTACACATGTGTCTCTATGCATATGCACCATGTTTCCTATTACTCACCAATTTCCTTTAATAGCTTGCCCGAAAATTAGGCTTGTTACATATTTTCTAGTAAAAAATATGTGGATTTGAGAGGAATACTTTGCTAGTGGTAGGGGTTCTAACCCAATTTTCTCTATTTAGGGTGAAAGGGTAGGGAATTTTTAGAGAGGGAGGCTAGAGGAACCCTAGAGAGAGACAACCCACTTTTTCTATTGTCCAAGTAGAAGACTCTGAAATTAATTGTACTCAAACCTCGGAGAAGAAGATCGACAAAAAGCGATCATGGCTAGAGACCTGAGGGAAAGATAAATCTCTTTGAAGATTTTGTTTCTTTTATGTCATTCCTCCTGTTTATATATTTTTATCATTCTCTAGGAATATATTAGGTTTATTTAGATGCTTATGCACTAGGATATATTATTTTTTAAATTGCTAGTATGATTATAAATTAGGGTAGTTTGGTAGGATTGACGTCAGAAAATGGAGGGCCAAAACAAGCGAATATGAATCAAACACGATCAGGAATTAGACAAGAGAAAATCGGGTTAATTTTATACTCGCCACCGTAAGGAACCCTACCCAAGGGATAAGAGTGTTAGTAAAACTCGCCACCCAAAGGAAATCCACCAAAGGGATAAGAGCAATAGAAACAAGAAGAACTCCTTCTTCTTAGAAAGCCAAAGGCTGAATTCTCATTCAAATTCTCTTCATTGTCTTTTACATAAGATCTCTACACCTTTATATAGCACTTCCACCACTAATACATACCTAACGCCTTCTACAACTTCCAACAATACTTTAAATTACAAAATAGTCAAATACATTTTCCAAAATAGAAATACAACTTACTAAGACATAACAACATAACTTACTAGATTCTAATAACAAGATATAATTAATAATACTAGTTTCTAAACTGACTTCTTTTTCCAAAGGCATATCACAAGTACCATGCAAGTCTTTGTCATTTGCCAACATTAAGGTGCCAAGAGTTTTCCACCCTAGCCATAATGTGGTACCCCATAGAATTCCTGCGTCATACTCTCTCAGGTTGGAAAGAACTCGTCCTCGAGTTTTAGTGCCAAGTCTCCAAGCAATTGATGGCTGCAAAGTATGGTTCTTGTTTGATTGCATGATACTCCATCGGTGTGTGATAACTTGTCCTCGATCTTTGCTAATGACGTATGATTACTCCAATCAAAACCCCATAATGCTTTTCATATATATGTTGGCATAAGTTGATGATGAAGTCCAACTTGCTGCATGCTTTATCATTCCATTTCAAACTTTGTACAAATATGACCATCAACTTGAAGCCATTTAAACTTTTTTTTTTTTTTTTTTTTAACATTCAAATAAAGATCTTCGTCAAAAACTAATTTTAATGGATCATCAACAAATATGTATTTTTTGGGAATGACAAATTCACAACTTGAAGTTAGACTATAGATCACACTGACCATTATTTTCGTATTCATCAAAGATCGGTGGTGAATTCTCCATCCACTTGATTTTTCTCATCCTTTCTCTCCATGTTTAGCAAGAAAGAATTATCACATTGTTCATAGTGAAGAACAATATTGGAACTCACCTTTATTATGGAATTTGCACTTAGTGTCAAAGAGATTTGCATCTGTCAAATTCTCACCTCGGTCCATATCACCATAATTATCATAAATAGGCAAGCTTACTCCAATCAAAAAAGTCTTCAAGAAGGTGCTTTGATGATGAGAATGGCCAATCTTGCTGCACTTCCTCATCATTTGATGGATTATACTTCAAACCATGATGGGAGTCATTATGTTCTAGAGCATCGTAGCGTTGTAAACGCCATTGAAGCTTTTCAACTTGTCTCCAAAGTATTTGAAGTTATATTCTTTTGTGCCACTCATCCTTGCTTTTTGCAAGAGTCGAACTTGCTCTAATACCAATTTGACTGCCAGAAAATGGAGGGCCAAAACAAGCGAATATGAATCAAACACTGATCGGGAATCAGATAAGAGAAAATTGGGTTAATTTTATACTTGCCACCTAAGGAACCTACCCAATGGATAAAAGTGTTGGTACAACTTGCCACCCAAAGGAATCCACCTAAAGGGATAAGAGCAATAGAAACAAGAAGAACTCCTTCTTCTTAGAAAGCCAAAGGCTGAATTCTCATTCAAATTCTCTTCATTGTCTTTTACATAAGATCTCTACACCTTTATATAGCACTTCCACCATTAATACATACCTAACACCTTCTACAACTTCCAACAATCCTTCAAATTTCAAAATAGTCAAATACATTTTCCAAAATAGAAATACAACTCACTAGACATAACAACACAACTACTAGATTCTAATAACAAGATATAATTAATAATACTAGTTTCTAAACTAACTTCTTTTTCCAAAGGCATATCACAAGTACCAAGTCTTTGTTATTTCCCAACATTAAGATGCCAAGAGTTTTCCACCTAGCCATAATGTGGTACCCCATAGAATTCCCTGCGTCAAGGATTCTATATATAAGTTTATTTTGTACGTTGCATGCATCATATTTAATAGGTTGATTAGATTTAGTTTATAAGTACTCATGTCGATGTATGATTGCATGACTTTGAGATTCTAGGAATGGTTTTAATTAGTCCTTGAAGCATGAAGTCGGTTTAGAATTAAATTTCGTTAGAGTATTTTCCTTCTTCATCTATCTATTGCATGGTTCTACTTTACGTCCTGTTCGTTCTGCATGTATGGTATGCGTACGCATGTCATAGTTATGCATATGCATAGTTTGTTATGTCATGTACACACCATTAGACACTGGGTTATTCGTTTAATTATTTACTTTTATGTGTTGATTGACATGCATGTTTATAGTCTAATAATTATGCGTTCTTAATCTAGTTTTTAATTTGTTTGTACTTCATTTTATTCGTTGTTTACGAAATTTCATAATTTTATCCGATCATCGATCATCATTCTTGTGTGCTTTTAAATTAGGGTGAGGCGATTTCCACACATCTCTCATGCTTTATTTTCAAAAAATTTTCCTTACTTTTACTCATGAAGGGGTGTGGATTTAGCATAAAAGGGTGTGGAAATAGGTCCATACTTAAATTATTGCATCATTATTGCATGCTTTATTATTGCATATGGCATATATGGAGCTGGTTATTTTGATATTTTTAGACTGTCCTTTGCCTCCTTTGGGATTTTCTTTTCAAGAGTTTTGGTTTCATGGTGTCTCTACGAATCTATGTTCCCAGTTGTTTAACCTATGGATAGCGCGCTACTTAAAACATGATGAATCTTCAGCTTACTCACATCTTTCGTGAAGGCAATGCTATAGCAAATAAATGTGTATCTATGGGATTGGGTAATAATTTTCGATGGTGGTGGTAATCTCCCAGCAACATCTAGCCACTTCTTCAGCTGGATATGAGCACCTTGTCTTTTTACAGATTTAGGTCATAGTCCTTCACTCAGACCTTTAATTTTAATTGTTGTTGCTTTATTAGCTGGACTTAGGGGATGCCTTAAATTTCCAACCGGCTTTTTCTTTTCCTTCTCTTTCCTTTATTTCTATTTATTTCTTCTCTTTTTATTTTATTAATAATCTTTAAGGTCCATAGCACATGATGTGGAACACCTCGTTGGGATGTTAGCTAGTTGTGTGATGCTTGAAGCCTTTCCATTTTATTCAAAAAAACGAATAGAAAAAAAGAAACATGAAGGTGAGGGACGATTTAATGATCAGGCAAGCTAGGTTGGGTGCTTAACACTTTCTTAGATCTGAGCCATTATCTCTGATTATAACCAATCAGACTCCTACAAGGGGTCAAGTTGGTTTTTGACCCTACAAACCAAGTGGCTACTCTGCTATGTGATAGGCTTCAAAGCTAATTAGTGCTCCAGAGTCCGCGTGTTAGGACTGTGGCATTCACAAGTAACCGTTATGAGTCATTCATATTTGACCATTTAGCCGATACTAGCTATTCTATTTTCAATTATTATTTGCCTAAATCACTTTTCAAGGTCGTCAGTGGCCATTATGAGTCATTAATATTTGACCGCTACTAGCCTATTTAATTTTCATTTATTATTTGTAATAAAACCCAACGGTGTAATTTTATCTTTAATAGACCTTTTGTTTCGAAACGAATAGAGTAGAACATCTTTTTGTCAAGAAACGGAATGGTGTGGCCGACGATCGCAGTGCCCGGCTTGGTATATATGACAGTCCAGAGGCATATCAGTGACTTAGCAGCAACTTGTGATGGAAGCAATGGTCACACGCGCATGATGCCACAGAGTAGTGCCTTCGAGGTTTTATCCTCCCATCCCTTTAGAAATTCACCCCACCCATCAATGGCATAGCGGCCAATTGAGGCCGCCAGGACGGAGGTAGGATATATCTCCAATGGAGGCACCGTACTATGATTCTGTGAAGTGGGAATTAGGAACTAAAAGCTTTGGAAAATTTTTTTTTGAAATAATTACTTTTTAGCAATCATTTTTCAATTTAATTACCAAAAAAATGATATTTTTGTCAATATATTACACATTGATTGTAAATATACTTTAAAATAATTACTATTTTCTTTTTTTTGAGATTAAATTGAGAAATAATCATCAAATGGTTATATATCTCTCCATAATAATAATAATAATAATAAAAAAAACAAATCTTCATTAAGCCAATAAGGGCACGTGCCCCCAAAGGCCCCTGGCCGGCCGCTAGTGGAGGCCCCATGATTACTCTTGCACTCTCTGTACTTGGCGGTCCCAACCATTACTGTTTAACAGTTGATCCATCGATCGGAAAAGTTCGAATCTAGCTTTACGGGCCCTATCGATGGTCCCAGCTTGGATTCATGCTATGAGGGAGAAGAGAACTGGTGTGAAGTACTCTTTATTTACCATTGTACGTTATCGGTAAGATCTCATAACCCTTTTCACTAATTCCACTTTATTTTGGTTCCCGAAAATGGCTAATACTCTTTTATGTCAATAAAATCTAGCTTGTCACAATTCAAACGAGATTTTAATTATGCTATATATCATTTTTCTTTGGGCAAGTAAAAATGTCAATTTTTTCTCTTCTTGATCTCTTGACTAGATATGTTCAAAACCAATCCATTTTGTAATGAACCCTCAAACTCACTATACTTGAAACTCACAAAATCATAAGGAAAATGTTATTTTACCTATCTTTTGTTATCCACTTTATATGTCAAATATATATAGATGAAAACAATCACATGGGACCCAACATAAAATAAGAAGTTGCCGTCATATGTAAATAGCTAAGGGAATGTAAGTGAAATAAATGAGGAAAATAACATATTAATTCCAATCATAAAACCTATCACATAATCTAGCAATGTCCAGTAAAATCCTGTGAGAGAGCCGATAATTCAATTGTCATTACTTTTAATTTGACGAAGACACGTTTTGGGTCTAATATGCAGACTCATCACACAAGAGTTTGATTCTCACTTATTACGACAAAATCACTGGTGACGACTATCGTGACATTGTTGACAGTCTCTTCCAGCCGTTTCTCAATACTAGCGGTGGCCATATATGGAAAAAAGAAAAAAAAACAAAAAACAAAAAACAAAAAACCTCTCTCTCTCTCTCTCTCTCTCTCCCTCTCTCTATGTATACATATATAAATATCTCCTTCCCTTTTGAACTTCTCAAGGTACCATTTCCTCTTACCTCTCATGGAAACAGTAAAAAATAACACCAACGATGGGTCTGGTGAAGCTGGGGCCTATCCAGTCCGGCGGAACAACCGTGAACCCGTAACGGTTGAGCCTGCCAGCTACAAAGAGTGCAACCATGCAGCCTCAATTGGCCGCTATGCCATTAATGGATGTGGTGCATGAGTTTCTGAAGGGTAGAGAGGATGGAACGCCACAGGCACTCCTATATATGCATGTGGTGCATGCATGCGTCTGTCAATGCTGTCGTCCCTTAAAAGATCGACGACGTGGATTACCAAGGAGCAAGAGCCACAGCAGGCGGCGCAGGGGAGCTCATGGGCTCTAATTACCCTGCCTCCCATTGCTTTATTTTGTTATTATTTTTTCTCTCTCTCTTGTAACTGAACTGGGCTGTTTTGGCTGGTTATGATTTTATTATTATTATTTTTTTCTCTCTTTGTAACTGAACTGTGCTGTTTTGGCTGTTACGATTTCTTTTTCCTCTCTTTTGAACTAAATTGAAATTATTAGCTTCAGTCAGAACTTTAATTTCTAGGGCAAGAATATTGGTTTAACATGAGTTTGAAAGTTTGCAAACTCAGGATTCATACGAAAATTTTAGCAATCATTTGGTATTGCGAAAATCATTGGGCGTGGCGGTTTGCAATAGTCAACAGTGCACAAAAGATAGGAAACCTTCTTCGATCTTTTGGTGGTTCTACTAAGGGGAACTCGTGAGTGTGTTCGTCTGATATATATATATATATAGATAGATAGATAGATAGATAGATAGATAGATATATATTGTGGGTAATTAAACCAGTAAAATTTTGATATGATCTCCGATCAGGACTAGCCAAGAACCCAGCTACAATCAAATTTTTGGTGAGAAGGTGAACCGAATATCTGAAGTTGAAATATTCTGTTTTTTTTTCTTCTTTTTTTTTGCCCTAGTTCGAATAATATCAAATTCAGCGGCTATTGAAACTTCTATCTGTTGCTGAAGATTTGGGAGACGCTTAGCATATCCTTGAGATGGTTTTAATAACAATGCATATTTAGCAGTTCAATGTTCAAAAAATAAAAAATGTTCGACAAGAAATTATTTTCTAGTAGCCTTCCGTATTTATTTATTTATTTTTTAAAAGCTATTGACACATAAGTAATTCACACACAACACATAAATGAGGAAGTTCACATATTTGAAAGTGTAAGGTCCCACATTGAGTAGCCGATGTTGGCTTTAGGAGCGCATATAAGGTTTCACCTCTCTTTCAAGAGATAGGTCTATTTGGAGAGTGTAAGTTAACTTTATGAACTCTTGGATCCTCTTTTGATCCATGTCACATATGGGAGCTAGACTTGATTGCCTACCTAGAGAAGATTAGATCCCATAAGCAATTTTGTTTCTTTTTTTGTTACGATAGACACATAGATAACTCACACTATCACACATCAACACATAAATGAGGAGTTCACAAATTTTGAGGTGTAAGGTTTACATCAACTAGCCAAAGTTGGTTTTAGAAGTATATAAGGTTACACCTCACATTTCTTTCAATTATGACTTTGTGAACTCCTGGATTGCCTACCTAGACAAGTCCACGCACATTCTCCAAGCCTAGCCCATAAACAAAAGATAAAGACTCTACTCATAAACTTTAGTTTAAAGTGCGTGATGTCCAAATTCTACGCTCTTGGATACTCCGTATATTTTCTAATGATTTTGAACTTCTTGCAGCTTTCCACATAAAGCAATACATCTTATGACAATTAAGCTTAACACATAGAAAGAGTATTTATAACTTCGTTAAAATCATGAAGAAAGTCAATTAGCAACATTCTTATCATTTCCCCGGCTTCAAAAGTCCTTCATAGAGATAATAGTACATCAAACTTTGATTAGTTTGTGCATGCAATTTTTTTTTTATTGAAATTTTGTATGTGAGACCATTGAAGGGCCGGGTCCTTGATGTAATATTGATAATATACGTACGTATATCAAAATTTATGTAATATCTCCTAAAATAGTGGTGAAGTTTGTCAATACACCCATGAGAGTCCTTATGCTGACTTCTCTAAACAAAGAAACAGTACACCACAATATCATTATTTAATTTGCTCATTGTCATTAGTGAGTCACTCTGCTTACCAGCGGGCACTCGCTAAATGACATGATAAGAAGGTGATTAAATGTGATATAAGATTTGAATAAGCCTATAAACCGGTCAGCAGAAATGAACTAGTTTAAATCCAGAAATACCAATGAATAATTTCTCCTTCATTTGATTAATTATATTTCAAATAAATCCGTCTTAATTGGACTCAAACCATCAAGCTCACTAGGCGCGCTTGACCCTATATATATATATATATATCTAATTTTCAATTATGACATAATCTACCAAAATCAGAGTAACTCTCAAGAGGAACCAAAACCTTGATTAATGATTACCTTTCTAGTGTTCGCCAGACACGCTTATGCTCTAATGTATGGAGTTGTCACAGTATATAGTCTTAAAGTCTCTTTACACCATAATCCCAATTGGAGATTCTCATGACAGTACTTTTGGCACTATGTAGCCAGATTTCAGAGCGGTTTCGCTAATCCAGTAAAGCACATGCAAATTACCAGCAAAGCATCTCTCTCATTATATATCTATATACACCCCTCCATCTTTATCTTCTCAAGGTACCATTTTCTCTAGTTTCTGATTCGCTCTTTCTCTCTTTCATGGCAAGAGGTCGCAGAATTTCAAATGATGGTGCAAGTGGAGCTGAGGCCGAGATGGTACGGCGGATCCATTCTAATCCGGTGGTTGAACCTGCAATATATGGAGAGTGTAGGCGCAACTACGCAGCCTCCATCGGACGCTACATCTTTGATGGGTGTTGCGAGTTTCTAAAGAGCGGAGAGGACGGAACGCCTGAGGCTCTACTTTGCGATGCATGCGGTTGTCACCGGAACTTCCATCGAAAGGAGCTGCACAGCCACCACCATGCATCTACATTCTGCCTCTTCCGTCAGCCTCCCACCACTCCTCATCTTCTTCCACCACCACCACCACCACTACCGCTGCTACACATGATCATACACAATGCAGAAGCTGTTCCTAATCATCCGCTACAAAGCGATGTTAAATCTGAAACACTCGACACTGGCGAGATTGAGGTGGAAATGACAAAGAACAAGGGGACAAGGACTAGGCGGAAGGAATCTGAGCCATCTCAAGCTGTGGCTGATTATCGGAGCAGCAAACTGAAAGAAGAAAGGATAAATTAATTAGGGTTCTTGCTTCCCAATGTAAAAGAACTAGGATTTCTTTGTCGGCTTTGCTTTCTCTGTTGTTCTAAGTGTTTCCATTTTTTTACCAGTGTTAAAACCCAATTTTAATTTGGTCAAAATAATAGTAAGAGAATAGCCAGAAGAGGAAAAAAAAATTCAATGGTGGCTTAGTGGTTAATTGATTGAAGGAATAGCAAATGGTAAAATCATAAGAAGTAATTAGTGTGGAAAGTTATGCAACTAAATCGCATAACAATTTGGATAAATTAAGGGGTATGGATTCCTTTATATGATTATATCTTAAATAGTCAAAGTATTAAAACTGAATAATAATAAAAAATCACTACACCAGAAATTATCTTTAACAACGTTCCTTAAACGTTGTTAAAGACTTTTGACAACATTTTTACAAATGTTATCAATGGCTATGTTGTTGTTGATGAAAGATTTTTACGACGTTTCTTAAATGTTGTTGAAAGGGGAACAAAAACGTTGTCAGTATACATTAATAACATACTACAAATATTGGGATACATTATGGATAACATTTCCCAAAACGTTGTTTTAGATCTTGCTTATTAACAACAGTTTGCAAATGTTGTCATAGATAGTTAGCTTTGACTTTAATAACATTGCACAAATGTTGTCTTAGATCTAATACATTAACAACATATTACAAATATTGTCTTAGATACTACTTAAGCAGATTAACAACATTTACAAAATGTTGTCGTATGTCGACACATCAACAACATTTCTCAAATGTTGTCTTATCTTTTCAAGATTTTTATGACAACATTTTGTAAATGTTGTCTTTCCCCCCCCCCCCCCCCCCCTTTTTTTTTGGTTTGTGGTTTCATTTATGATTTCTTGTACCTTATCCCTGTTCATATAAAATAATGACCAAACACACTATTATAAAAAAATGTAAAACCACAATTCATTTGATCTCAAACTTTAAATACTTAATCACATTTCATTTGATCTCAAACATCAAACACCTAACCACATAAAGTATCCAAAATTTCATTACATATATGTCATTAAACATTCTACTTATCATTACATACAACTTTTCAAGTGAAAACAAAAATATCCAAAAAACTAAAACCAAGATACAAAATAAGACGAGCTTGAAGCATGTATCCACCACCCAAAAAACTGCATGATGAGTCATCAACCATCTACCCTTGCAAAACATTGCAAACCTAGACTTAGTGTATAAAAAAAACAAAAAAACAAAAAAAAAAAAAAACCAGCATGTGGCAAGTTCCATTGAAATGACAAAAAGCGTGCCTTTATCTTCATTTTTAACCTATTTCTAAGTACATAATTGCACAATATTTCATGCATGTGTACACCCAACAAAGAACCACCCCTAATAAAAAAAACCCCACAAAATACCCCACTAAAACATAGCAAAACACCCAGCTGCTAAGAAAATATATCAAAGCCAACCTAACACAAATCCAACAAAACATGAAGAATAAAAACTAAACACCTGTAACAATACAAGAACCTATAAAAACAAAGACAATTCATCCCATAGAACAAACCCCCAAATCCTACAATGACCAAAAATAAAACCAACTCCTGCTCTAATGAAAGCATGTATGACAAAAATATCAATAATGTACTCTTGAACTAATTTTTCATCCTCTAGCCTTACAATACAATCCATCCAACTCAATTTTCCAACCACATGCAATTCTCAAACGTTGTTAATCAATTTCTATAGTAAATATCTCAAAGTCATTATTGTTTCGGTTTGCATCTCCGGCCACTATCTTGCCTCCTAAGTCTCATTCATTTGATTTGTTAAAGAAATGAGGGCATATTATAGATGCATCCTCATATCGAAAACAATGAAAATATCATACTCATTACAACAGTTCATTTATAAGACAAAATGTATTCAAATAGTTATTATGCTATACTAATAAAGGATTTAGAAGTATTACCTCTACTACAATAACTTAATGAATTTGTTAGGCCAAGCAACTATACTCCCTGTAACTTGCCTAAGCGATGACATTTCTTGCGAATAGCGGTACAAGGGCAATGTTGGATTTTCTACCTGGTCTACCCACACTTTCCAACAATCTAGGCCAAGAAGAACATGGTGAACTTTTACATAGGGATCTGTTGATGCAATTTTACCATATGCAACGATTTCCTCGATGTCAAATGAACACCAATTCAAGATTTTACATCTCACATTTTCCAAGCTAGCTGCACCATGTGTACCACTATCTTGATGACTACTATTTCTCACATTTTCATGATTAGCTGCACCATGTATAGCACTGTGCACACCACTATCTTGTTGACCACTGCCTCTCTCATTTTCTCGGTTAGTTGCAGCATTTATACCACTGTCTTGTTGCGACTGTTACCAAACAATGAATTATCAGTTATATTTCTTTCTTGTTTTCTATTTTTTTTTTTATAAGAAACAAATTGTATTAATCAAAAAGAGAAATACAAATTAGACAAGAAGTCCAATAAGGGAGTCAAAAGAAACAAGTAGAGCCCCACTAGAACAAAAAAACTCCAAGATAAACAACAAATAACAAAAAAAATGTAGCCCTTATGAAAATACCTAAGGAGTATTTGTTAGAGACTACATCATGTCATCATAAGTTGCAGAACCTCTATTTAAACCCTGGAAAAGTATTAAATGAAGACTTTAATAAATATGGGCCACACCCCATTGGAACAAAAAAATTTCAGGAAAAACATCAAGCACAAAAAAAAATCCAACCTTTGTAAAAATACTCGAGGAGTACTTGCTGGAGACAGGCATCATGTCATCATAATTTGCAGAACCTCTATTTAAACCCTAGAAAAGTATTAAATGAAGACTTTATTAAATATGGGCCACAAACATGTATATATAGCTACATAATATACATATATTAATTCTTAGAGTTCTACGTGCTTTGGCTCTCCAAGAAACATAGCTTTCATTTCCTCAAATTGTAATAAAATATTTTTCATTTGATCTCCTTGTTTTTTCATTTCTTCATCTTGCTTTTGCAACTGCAACTCAAATCGTTTAACCTTCACATTACTTTGTAATTGGGCATCAACTCGAGTGAGTGTAGACCCAAATCTAAGTCCCCGTACACTACCTCCACGTTTAAGTCCAAGGACATGAGCTACAACATCTCTCCTTATGCTATCATTTCCCGATTCAGCAGTAGCAGATTGGGTATATTCTTCCATTTTTTTTTTCTAAATATAAAAAGACATTATGTGCATTAACAAAGATATAAAAGTAAGCTAACACAATAAAAGAATGTAAGTGTAGAAGTTGTTTTTTTTTTTTTTTTTTTTTTTTTTCGTTTTGGTTACCAAAGTATCAGCAATTGCATCATTATGGGGTTCATCATTTTTCTTCAAATGTCCTTTAGTCCAAACATCTGCTCTTGATACCATTGGATTATTTTTTTCTCTACAAAACAAATGTCCAACATGATTATTATCTTCTTGAAATTGTGAAAACCAAATCAAAATAAGAAGAAATCATACCATTTCATGTTGTAAGCGGGCATATCCTTTACGACTCATCAGTGTGTAGGAGTGTTTGCCTTTTTCTCATTATACTAAATTTTGAACTTTGATCTTACATAAAAATTAAACATTTCAACATATTTAAATTAACAGTTTTGTAACCCAGATTGTCTCCCATTATAAACAAATAATGCATTCCCATTCTAAGATTCAACCAAAATATGTTTACTTACTTGAAACTGAGGAGAAATCCTATATCTCACTAATGCATCCCACTCTCGATCAGATTTAATGTTTGTTGGCTTGATTGGGGAGAGACGACGTTTGAAGCCATTTCTTTTAGCAGCTGTTACAATTTGAGATGTCACTTCTGACTTGAATTGTCTCCAATAGCAACCCATCATTCGTAGGGTTAAAGTTTTATGACATTCATCCACGAAAATTTTTGCTGTGTATAATTAGCATTTATAAAAGGTATTTAGGTTTAATAAAGAAATGAGTAAAAAAACATATATCAATTATAACACATAATATAAATATGTTTATAAACCTGAACTAATGTCCACAGATCATCTCTAGTTTGTGGATCTACTAGCCTCCAATCCCTGATTATAATTGGCACATGCTCACAGGCTAGACTCCCAAGATGAGAAGCATACTTTGCTGAATTTTCACCAACTGGTTGACCCCTTTCATTGAATTCTACTTCTAAACGTTCGCATCCACTAAGGGGAATTGAATGCAATTTGTTTTTCCCCCGTTTTTTCCTTTGTTTTTCAGCATCATCAATAGGTGCAGAAGACTGTTGGCTTGCTTCAACATTTGTGCGAGAAGGGCGAGGAGAATTTGATCCTTCATCTGATATACGTATATATTCATTCCCTTGCTGGATTGCCGCAGCAGCTGCACCTAAATTGTTCTTTTTTGCTCTCTTCTTCCTCTTTTTAGAACTTTTTATGATACATGCAATAAAAGAAGAATAT
This sequence comes from Liquidambar formosana, assembly GCA_039720395.1. Classification (NCBI taxonomy): domain Eukaryota; kingdom Viridiplantae; phylum Streptophyta; class Magnoliopsida; order Saxifragales; family Altingiaceae; genus Liquidambar; species Liquidambar formosana. The sequence continues at coordinate 8,023,385 of CM077823.1, read as the reverse complement.
ATTAGAAAGTTGTAAAGACTAATTTGCTACTTTAAGTTTTAAAAAATGAGATAATAAATGAAAATAAAACTTACTTCTGGCTGATCAGACATCTTGATCTAATGTAAATACCTGAAACCTGAAAGATATCACATATATTATAGATAACTTGCATAAACTTATATTTCATAAGAATATCATTTCACAATAAAATCTTACACAAATTAATATAAACAAATAATGTAAAGTGCATTAGCATGGCCAACACCTATAACATAAAATGCATATAATATTTTATAAGAAAAGTCATTTAGTACTAAGTTCAAAACAAACTACACCAATAGCCCTTTGCAATCCATCCTTACATAACTTTCATTTTCAACATCAGCATCAATATCAAGTCTAGAGACATCTACTGGGGCAAATAGCATACAAGTAGTCTCATTATACATTTCTAACTCGTGAAAACCTCTTGGTGGTGCTCGTAATACAACATACCAACTCGATGTATCACTATCCCTAGAGTAAAACTCTTGCTTAGCATGGGATGCTAAAATGAATGGATCTCTTTCAAATTGACTTAATCCTTCATGGAGATTAACCAATGTAAATCCATCTTCAACTTTGACACCATTTACTATATTTTCCCAATCACACCTAAATATAGGGACTCGAAATGTATTGTAATTTAACAAAATAATGTCTCTTATAATCCCATAGTAAGAGATTTTTCCAATGACTTGTATATTGTCTCTCGCACTTGATCTACACACAGTCTCTGCTTTGATTGAAACACCACTATTTTGTGTGGAATTCTTAACATCCTTGGTGTGAAATCGAATACCATTTATAATATAACCAGAGTACAACATTAAGTCCTCTTTAGGTCTACGTGCAAGCCACTTCAATGTGTTTGAGACACTACTGCTACTTGCTTGGACTTGAACTTAAACTTGAATCTGATAACAATTTAAACATAATTAAAGATAGGTATATTATTATTATCTTAATAATAAATAACATGCATTCAATTAAATATATATGTTACAACCTTTTCTTCTAACCATGCATTGAATGTCTCCCTATGCCTCTTTTGCAATAAGTTATCACTATTTGAGAGGTGTCTATCCAAGCGCTTAAGTTCATCTAGATGCATTCTAATACACATGTAAGATGTTAAGTCAAGTATTTGATATCAATAATTGCAAACTGATCACATATCATTGTTAGCGTACTTACTCTATAAATGGTTCAACTTCCGCACGATTAAACAAAACAAAAAGATGAGCAATCTGTAACAGGCCATTAGGAAGTTGCATCAATTTGCCCCTAGAAATTGGATGACCTTCTAATATTGTTTCATTCTCAAAAGCTTCATTACGTGTATGCGAACACCTATTTCAGCTGCATTCTTCACATACCCACTACAAAATTTCATGCACTCTTTATCTATATAGTGTTCTGCTATACATCCCTTAGGTCGAGCATGATTCATAACATATCTCTTTAGTACCTTCATATATCTATATCACAAAATAATAATAAAATGAATCTTTTTTTTTATAAGAAACAACTTTTATGTTTTGATGAATATAAGTTGTTATGAACATGAAAAACCTACATAAAACTTAAATGGGTAATTGGTAGTGAGATACTTCTCAAATGGGTACATCCAACGATATTGCACTAGCCTACCTAGACGAGCTTCCTGTCCTAGGTGAATTGTCAAATGAACCATAATATCAAAGAAAGAAGGGGGGAAGAACCTTTCAAACATGCACAAAGTTTCAACAACATCTTCCTCAAGTTGTTCTAATCTATTTCTAGCAATGATTCTTTGGTATATATCATTATAAAATGAACAGAGTCGAAAAATTGCATTCCTTAGCCCTTTTGGTAGAAGACCTTATAATGCTACTGACAACAATTGATGAAATAGAACATGACAGTCATAGGACTTGAGGCCTACAATTTTGCATTCCTCTAATGAAATGCAATTACTGATGTTGGAACTATAACCATCAGGTAATTTTAAATCAGCAAGCCTTTTGCAAAAGATTTGTTTCTCTGTCTTTGCTTGATAGCATGTGTGGTGCTGGTGGCAAGTAAGTTCTGATTTTTCCCTCTCTTCTGTGGATGCAATTCATTTCTAATACCCATGTCTACCAAGTCGTTACGTGATTTAAGCCCATCCTTTGATTTTCCCTTCACATGCAACAGTGTACCAATAATGCTCTCACAAATATTTTTCTCAATGTGCATCACATCCAAGTTATGAAGCAAAAGTAATGTCTGTAAAATTAAGAAGTTATTTATTATACAAATCAATGGACATTACGGGCTACACATATATAATGAATAAATAAATAAATAAAATAATAATTTCACTTACTTTCCAATACGATAACTCGAAAAATATTGACTTTTTCTTCCACATTTGGATAGAATCTTGTCTCTCTCCTCACTTTTATTTCCCTTCTTTCTCTTCTTTCCCTTCTTTCCCTTCCTTTTTTTCCCCCAATCATTAACAACATCTTTGAGTTTAAAGAAAACATCTTCAGCAGAAAATATTTTTGACCTCCCCCTATTCTGCTGATCTACATCAAACCATCTTTTTTTCATCCGAAATGGATGATTGGGAGCGAGAAACCTCCTGTGGCACATATATACACACTTCTTAATATATGTTAACCATTGTGAAGATGTTTCATCACCACAAACAGGACATGTAAATTTTCTTTTCGTGCTATATCCAAATAGATTGCCATATGCTGGAAAATCATTTATTGTCCACATTAAAATAGCTTTCAAGTTGAACATAGACTTACTATATACATCATAAACACTCACCCCATTACTCTATAGTTCTTTTAAGTCCTCTACAAGTGGTTGCAAATAAACATCTATGTCATTGCCTGGTTGCTTTGGCCCCTGGGATTAGTAATGTCAACATTAAATTCTCCTTTGTCATGCATATCCAAGGGGGCAAGTTATATGTGACCAAAATTACTGGCCAATAACTGTATCTTGAACTAAGATTCTGGAAAGGATTAAACCCATCACTTGTAAGACCAAATCTTAAATTTCTAGGATCTGATGCGAAACAAGGCCAATTATTATTGATTGTACTCCATGCCAATGAATCAACTGGGTGTTGCATCTTGTTATCCTGACTTTGGTGAGTGGAATGCCAAATTAATTGCTCCGCCTTCTCGGGTGACCCAAACATCCTCTGAAGTCTTGGGATTATTGGAAAATAATGCAACACCTTCGCAGGAACGCCATGATGAACCTTTTCAGTACATTGGTCAACTTTTCATCGCGACGACCCACATTTTGGACATAAATCCATATGCTCAAACTCTTTCCTAAATAAACAATAATCATTGGCACAAGCATGGATCTTTTCGTACCCCAAATCGAATGTCTTAAGAAATTTTTTCATTGAATACAAAGAATCAAGAAGTGTGTTATCCTGTGGTAGCATATCATGAATAATCTCAAGAAGTTCATTAAAACTCTTCTCAGTTAGACCATTTTCCGCTTTATGCTTAAACAAAGTAATAGTTGCTGACATCTTTGTGTACTTTTTACAACTTGGATATAAAGGAGTTTCAGCATCTTCCACTAAATTGGTAAACTCAGCCCCTTGTGCCCCTTGTCCTTTGTGTGTGGGTTCTACTACATTATCATATTGAAAAAGCACATCCTTGTACATCTAATATGACTCTAGCATTTCAACATTATCGCATTGTACAGATGCACTCTGATGTTCCCTATAAAAGACCCAGGTAGTGTATATACGATCCATCCCTCTCATGACTAAATGGTCAAACACTATATCACAATGCTTGTGCCAAAGGTTTCCACAATCTCTACAAGGGCATACAATTATATCTGAATCCCCACTATTCTTCTTAGCCATATCAATGAATTTTCGTGTTGTAATTCTATACTCCTTTATATTTCTACAAGACAAAACTCCATTTTACTAATCCAACTACATGGGTGAACAATATATTATTATTTAGCTACAAAATACAGTGCTTAAAGATAAAAACCTTGGAAGCAACAACCATTCTTTATCCATCTTTAGTCGCTTACTTGACAAAACCTCCACTTAACCCTAAAAATTGTATTTTACACAAATAACAATTAATAACAAGAAGTCCACCTATAAGAAACAAGAAAATAAACTAGAAAAAACAAGAAGGACTAAACTAGAAAATGCCTTTATTATGAATCTTTAGACCCATTTGTATTGATGGTAATCATTCTCTTAAATTTTTTCAATCAATATGATCAATTTGTGCCTTCAATTAATACTATATATGCAAAATACACGTACTATAATTGTTTAGTTCGATCAATCTCATTTGGACAATCCAACAGCTAGGCCATAAGCCAATGAGATCATAAACTGGAACTAGTTAATTTATATCCAACAAAAGTATTTATCCTGATCCCGCATAAACAAAAATTTGAAATCTGATTCTATGCACACTGGAATGCAATAATGAGTTTTCTTAGTAAGAACCACAATCAAGAAAGCATAGTTATTTTACTTCACATGCATTATAAGTAAAGTCACTATGAGCAGATATGAAATACCATGAGATAAGTGTTGTTATTATTCTTCTTATTATTACTAGTATTTGGGCACACACAATGCGTGTGCAAGTGTGCAACACATTCATAACTTTTAAAATTATTGAGGGATATAACAGAAATAAAAGGAATTCAAAGGGGATGAGAATCAAACGAGAATAGTAAGGTGCAAGAACTCACAAAATGCCAAAAGTCTGAAATCCACCTCAATGTGATCTTGGTTGAAGTATTGAAATTCTCTATTGCAGTAACCTATGAATAAAGAATAGGTATATAAATAGGATTGCATATGTAAAATATATATTATTGCATATGTAATGTCAAATATATATATCATTGCATATGTAATGTGAATACAAAACATGTAGATAAACACACATGGCAGGCTTTATAACAATGTTGGTTTTCAATGTTGTAACAATATTCTACATATTCTTACTTCCACTTGGTTGAATCAATTCTAAATTTGGTTGAAATCAAATGTCCTTTAAATTGTGAACTTCATTTAGAAAAACAAAGGTAGACAGAAAGGGTTACCAGCATGCAAAGTCATGGAAAAATTAACAGATCATGACAAAGCAAAAAGTTGTTAGTGGTGACAAACTATATGTCATCACAATCACAAATCATATGGTGATGACAGGTCAGAAATATCAAACAGAACTTAGCCTTAGCCTACTACCAATGGCACTATAATCAATTTTGTGTTGGAATCATATGGATTTTAGATATCTTTAGGTACATGAATGATAGAAAATCTTCAAACACATTTAATCACTGAAATAACAGATCAAGGAATCATTCAGTGTGCAGAGTTTGTCACTGATACCTAGAATGAAGATAAAGTCAGGTCAATGGGGGCTTTGTGGATATTATCAGTTCATGACCTTTCTAGGGTTTTAGTTGACGCAAAATGACAACTAAAACCTTGACAAGGTTATCAACTTATCATGTTCTATAACATCTTTGATCTCTCTAAGATATTTATACCCTTGATTAAAAGTTGGATTGCATATATGGCCTGTTAATGATCAATTATATCATGGACAAGACTTCTTATTCTCACTATCCATCTTATCAAAATCTACACACATGGCTAGCCCTTGTATTGAAATAACCAACATATTCAATTAATATGGTGGCTAAGTGTATTATTATTTTATATTTTTTATAACAACCTGTTTATCATGGCTAGGTGTATTCTGTTGTCAGGGGATGCGAGTCATTAGCCAATATAGGAAGGAGAAGGTAAAACCTATAGAAATGATGAACATATATGCATACCAAGGAAAATTAAGCTTTTGTCATTAGCTAGGGTAACCCCAAAATCCTTGAGATTTATTACAGGATGGCTATTCCTAAATAGCTCCTATGGCCATACTCTCTCCATCTATTGTAGAAGTATTTTCAAACCCAGACTAGACCAGACAGTTAACCTGTCCTCGCTGTCAACCAGCCAATTTTTAATTATCAAGATCTTCCAACAATTTCATATATCAAATTGGTCCCATTGAGGAGAATCATCCTAACCCAACAGTTAAACTTTTGAACAATTGAAACTGGTTTCAGGTTGAAAAGCAATTCCAATTTTGGAGTTCTTTATCATCAAGAATCAACTCCTTTATGTCTTTAACCATGTTAAAGAACAACATTCTAAAAATGTGTGTGTGTATGGGTATATATATATATGTATATACACACTATTCTTTTTCTTAAACTCATCCATCCTGTAATAACTTACCACTTTGAAAAAACATACATTTTAAGGGGAGTATAATCAATACATCCACATCTAACCTATCCAAGTTTACTTTCCACTATTACCATCTCATTGTTTGACTCTAGAATATGAAAAAGTATATACACATATAAAAATAGAGAGAGAGAGAGAGAAGAGAGAGAGAGAGAGAGAGAGAGAGAGAGAGGATAAAGTGGGAAAATTAGCCTTGAAACTTTCTATCAGACAAACATTACTAGATAGACCAAAATGGAAAGGAGGACGGTATTTATGGGACGGAGGTAGTACTAAAGAATTGTAATAGAATTTGTAAGAACAAAATTGCCCTTTTAAATTTCAAGTAAAAGAATTCAACCTAGTGTCTTTTTTTTCCATGGACACATTAAAGTCACCCTTTTTTTTAATCAAAATAGTTGTTAGATTTGGTCTTTCCTACTCAAGTAAAAATCCTAGTAGGCTCTAGGCCTATTGTAGGCCTATAACAGTGGTAAGAGTGAAGTTAAATGTGGATGGATGTTCTATGGGTAATCCTAGGAAAATTGGCTAGTGGTTATGCAAAGATCAAAGAAAAATTGTCATCTCTTTGTAGCCATAACAAATAAATCTTTGGAATCTTGGTGGCAGGACATTTGGCTAATGTAAGCCAAGTGTTTTTACAAGTTCACTAAGATATTTGTTTTCGAAATTTGTAGATTTGCCCTCGTACATAAAATTATTTATTAGTTTAATTTACATATATATGGATTTCTTAGCCATAAAGAAAGCCTTAATTCTTTCTATTTATAAGAAATGAGAAAGCTAATATTAATAAAGAAAGAGGAGATAAAATAAAGGAAGACTAGGAGTCCTTCAACTGAAGGAAAAATAATTTTAAAAAAGGAAGAAGAAGAAGAACCACATACAATCCAATCAAACCAAGTCTGATTCCAAATTAGCAGATCTAGACACCAAAGTGAAAAAAATATCAAGCCCTCTAGACAAATCTCGAATCTGTCTCGTAGCATGAGCTAGTCTCCAATGCTGGAGTCAGCTCTCCTAGCCCAACCAACAATAACTGTAGAATCCCCTTCCAAAATAACATTCTTCATTCCAAGATTAACAGCTGCCCTCATCCCTTCACGCCTGCTCAAAACATCTGTTCTAATGGCATAACAAAACCAGCTGGCCTAAAATAAGTATAATTGTATAAATCACTTGACCTTAATGATCACTGAAAATACCACCCACCCTACGCTAACAAAGGTTATTAAATGAACAACCATCAAATTCAAGCTTGATAACACCCTCCAAAGAGATGATTCTGAATAAAGCAATGATGGATCTCCTCGAGGTAAGGTCCTTAAAGAACTGGGTGCCCTCCAATCCAAAGAAGTAAAGGAAAATAGAAACCCCTCTAAATCCTTTGTGACTAAAGCCCATGAACAAGCCAACAATTTAACTTTGCTCCAAATCATCCAGCAAGGTAAGTAAGTCCTCAAAGATCCTACCATTTCTTTCTATCCAAATCACCCACAAAACATGGGGGAAAAGTCGACATAATGGAACATGAGTGCACACCACCCAGCTTATCCCAGCATATCCAAAAAAACCTCTACTAAAGGTAATGGGGGATTGGACAGTGAATAAAGAAATGATTCAGCTTCTCATTGCTCTCCTCACACAAGTAATAGATATAAGGAAACAAACAAGTTGTGGTTCAACTTTTTTGAAGCAAATCATTGGACAACATTTTTATGAGCCACTATACATGACAAAACATTCATATTAGGATGAATTTTAGCTTTCCAAATCAACAAAGCAGGAAAAAACTCAACTCATAATTATCATGATTCATCCTTATAAAAAAAATTTATCATGATTCATGAAAAAAAAAAAAAAAAAAGGCTAGGAAGTGAACATACCACTGGGCTCAAGACACCAGCACCTGATACTTGGCTTAGATGGGGAAAGATAAACATCATTGAGATATGAAGAAGGGATGAAAATTCAGAATGTGAAAGAAATAAACTTTCCAAGAAATGAAGAGAGCTGATAATAAGGGCACGATAAGCGCTCCCTCAAGTCTAAATAAACAAAAGAGGTGCAAAAAGTCCAGAAAGAATGGGTTGATTCCTCACCCTAGATCCTCTTAAAGCAAAGTCCTAAGCCCATCCCCACAAGAAAGTGAAGATTGATGGTCCAAGGACATTTGGGGAGAAATTTAATTGATTAGGAGTAAGAAGTCACGTAAATGCTCTTTGAGAAGTTACACATGGTTAAAATCCACTACAAGGGACATGATATGCAGAACATCTACCCAACAATCCAACATCATTAAGGTAGGAAATTCAGTAAACACAGGGACCATAGTGTGAATATGTTTAAAACAGGGCCATCATTGTAAACACAAAATTTTTACATATATTTCAAGTTCGAATGGCTTCACTCATCAGAATGCTCTTCAAAAATTGGGTATGATTCATATATCATAAGTAATTTTGACTGTTTAAATGTTCTCAGTGACCAGCCAAAGTAAGTGCAATATCCAAGACATAAAATGTAAGAACAAAAATGTAGCTAAGTTTACATTTTCTTAAAACAGCCCAAAAGAAAGTAGGTGACAACATTACTACCTTAGTGAAGCTGGTAAGGAAAAAGTTGCATTTAAGCTTGGAAAACAGGGGAAAAGCGAGAACATGCCATTTTGGAAAGAAGCTCTCCACAATAAGGCCTATCAAAACCTGTGCAAAGTAGCTCGTCAAGAACTTCTATGTCATCCCTCTAAAGTAAGAACAAAACATAACCAAAAATTGCATTCAAGATTGGAAAACAATGGAAAAGGGAGAATATTCCATTTTGGAAAGAAGGTCCACACAAGAAGGCCTATCAAAACTAGTCACCCGAACAAAATTTGTAGAGAGCGGTTCATCAAGAACTTCTATATCATTTTTTTTTATATCAGCAACGAAGAACTTCTATATCATCCCTCTAAAGTAAGAACAAAACAATACCAAAAGGGAATAAACAAATAGAAAATATTAACAAGCATTTTATTTATTTATTTTGTCAATAAACAAACCCAAACAGCAACTTCTGAAATCCTGAAGTTTAATTTCCTTTTCTTTTCCCACATCTTCTGCGCATGATATGTACATAAAATCTATAATCTATAGCACATTATTTGCCCTAATATATAGAACATTTAGGGATTAAACCCTAATATCAGTATCGATCTCTTAGAAAAACGAATGAAATATTTAGGAGGAAAAGGGATGGAAAGAGTAAGAGAAGAGAGAGAGACGAGATAGAGAGTGATGATTCGGAGAGAAACATACCAGAGGAAATGTTTGTAGATGAGGGGAAAGAAGGAGCTGATCAATCTGAAGTAATAGAGCAGAAAAAAAGGGGGGATTATTCCTGAGAAAATGAAATCGACGAGAAGATTAGAGAGAGAAAATGCACACTTTATCGCAGTGAGAGGAACACCAGAGGTTTTAGTAAAGTGACGGTGACCACAGCGACAGGGGTCGTGGCAACGGGAAGAGCAACGGTGATGACAGTTAGCGAGAGCTAGCAATGACGTGATGGTTGATGGTGGATCCCCGACGGCAATGACAGTGGGTGTGAGATCCAGCGGCGAGGCTCCGATGATTACGCAAAGGCTTGAGGAGGAATACTGAGGATGGACCGCAACGGTGATGAGGCGATAGCGACGGTGACAAAGCTAGAAATGGCAACGGTGACGGTGATGGGTCTGAGAAAATAGGGAAACTGAGAAGGTTAAGTCTAATCTTTCCAAATATAAGAGACTAAACCAGCCCCCCCCACCAGAAAAAAAAAAAAAGGGCCATCACGTGAGAGAGTCAAAATAAGGTTCCCTCTTAGTAAAAGCCCCCACGATCAACAACATTTCTCTAAATGTTGTCCTTAGTAAAAGCCCCCTCAATCAACAACATTTCTCTAAATTTTGTTATAGGAGCCCTTCAATCAACAACATTAACCAAAATGTTGTTATAGAGTTCCCTCAACAACAACGTGTATTAAAATGTTATTATCATCAACAACGTTTACACAAATGTTGTTATAGAACCCCCTTCATCAACAACGTTTACATAAACATTGTGGAAGCACTACACTATCAACAACATTTACAGAAATGTTGTTATAGAGTGTATTTACAATATGTATGTAACCAATGTTGTTAATACCTCTTAGAGTAACACTTTTTAACAACGTTTTTGTCAAATATGTTGTTAAAGACCCCCTATAACAACATTTAACATGAAACATTGTTGATGTAGTGTTATTAAAGACAATTTCTAGTGTAGTGAATCAAAAGGTAAATAATTTTCCTTTTGGTAAAGGAAGAAAGGAAGTGGCCTATATTAGCATGAAATCAATAACCATGTATACAAACAATGCTATTGATCTTTAATTTTTTCCCTAATTTTTCCCTTAATATTGTGGTTATTGATATGGCAAGCATTTAAAAAAACACTAGCTAGAAAATCATTTGTTGATGTGGTTGCTACTACATTATTAGGGAAAGAAATTACAAAATGAAAAAAATGAAAAAAAAAGGGATGTATAGCATTGCTCATATTAATAGTATCAGAAAGGGATTGATAGATAGATACCTTGGTCTCTCACCTATTTGTTTATACTCATTTCTTATAGAATTTCAAAAGAGTAATGTTATATGTGCTGGCTAGTTTGCTCTAAAACATGACATGAATATGGCGTATGATAGAGTGTAGGTACTTTCACCCTTCTAGGAGCCTTTGCCAAGGAGACCCCTTGTCCCATTATCTTTTTATTTTAGTTGCATAAGGATAGACCGCATTAATTCATAAGGCAGAAGAGGAAATTTGTTGTCTGGGATGTCTATTTGTAGGAAAGTCCGAAGGTGTCACACCTATTTTTTGTTGACGATAGGCTTCTTTTTGGCAAGGCAATGATGGAGGAAGGAATGCGAATCAAGGACATCTTGCAACAATATGAAGTGGCCGAAGTTATTTCCTTGTTTAGTTTATTCTCTACGAATTTGAGCCTTCCTCCCCCTCTTGTTGCATTGTCTTGTGTTTTGCACTTAAAAAGTCCACTTTCCTACACTACATCAAGATCAAATCTCCCTCCTCACATCTTCTACACCTCTTGGAACTCCATCAAGTATAAAGATCTCTACTCTTGCTCAAGTGATCATTCTTGGACACCATAGAAGATAAAGGATGAAGTATATAATTCACTAAGTTTCCACCCATATATGTCATATGCGGTACCTCACTAAGCGGAAGTTTAGTGGGCATCCTTTCACCCGATTTGTTATTCCAAATTTTCTCCTCAAAAGAGCAAGGTGCTTACAAAGTTCGCATCTTTTCACCTCTCCTATGCTTTATTTACATTTTGCTTTACTTTTTCTAGCATGATACATACTTTAACTTTACATTTTCAAGAATAGATGTAGATTTTCTTATCTTTTTATTTAGTATGTGTAGGAGACTATTATCGTCATTTCCCATGTAATATTCATTAGTTTTAATAAATAAAGATGCAATTTTTTTTAACATAATTGGTATAGTTATTTTCGCTATTTTATGCTAATTCTTGTTTTCATGGAAACTTGTTAGTATTAGTAAGTCCCGATTGCTTTGTTCAACGAAACCTTTATAATCTTCTTACAACTTCTCTATAAATGTAATGTAAGCGCGCTTTTTCCAACATAAGGGTTAGTTGAGCACTATATCTTGACATGCTAATTCTCAGAAGTTAGCTAGTTCATTTCTCCTGATTTTGATCCGGGGCTAGAGAATTGAACCTAAATTAAATATTAGCAAAGACTAGGTGATGTGGTGTCTCAACATAAAGGGATGGAGCTACCATGAAAAAGCTTGCTAAGCACAAAATAAAAGAAATGTAAAATCAATCGAGCATTTGAAATTTTATATGAAACCATAATTTTCTTTCGCTTTTATAGTTTCTTTAACATGGGAAACATTAGCTCTAAAGCTTTGTTCTTTGTGAATCTTAAGGTGTCCCGACATGAAGGGGTAGGGTTACCTTGAAAAAACTGGAGTTGTTGCCTTTTTCATAAAGCCTTTGTAAATAATTGATTTTTGTTGTCTTTCTTGTAAATAAAATGGTTCAACTCCAAAGGCAATGACACCAACCATTTAAGTTTTCAATTCATCCCGTCACTTAAATAATTGTAAATTAATAAGGCCTAAGTAAAATCACAACCTAGGACGATGTATTTATTTAGGATTTCTAGCCTCAATTGGGATTTCATTTTAAGAATAAGGTTTACGATAAAAGAAAGTCAAAGATTTAAGGCAACCGTTTGTTAATGAACGTGGCGGAGTGCCTAGTTAACACTTTCCCTGCCCATATTAGAGCCTCCTTATTACCTAGCTATATTTTTTATACGCAGACCATGTTTAGAAGTACATCATTCGATGTTTAAAAGAAATAAGAACTATCTTAGACCTTAGAGAGGATCTTCCATGTCTATAAATATATGGTAGCTAGGTGACGACTCCAAGCATGATTAATAAGGAAATGAGTCAATGAACCCATTTTTCACCATCTTTCAAATGTTTGGTATAAATCACTTTTCAATCACCATCCAATAGGGAACACAACATGCAATAGGACCTACCAAATTAGCCCAATCCATTATATCCACCCATGGGAGGGAGGATAATCCCAAACATTTTAGGGGTTTCTTCTTAGGGGTAGTGACAGAGGCTACAAAAGCATGGTGAGGAAGAAATTCACTAGTTCTGCTCAGAACTTAGAATCACCACTAAGGGCCAAAGGGAATTTGAGCCACCTCATATCATGTTGTGGTTGATTATTGGAGCTGGGAATTGAAAGAAGAAAGGGTTCATATTATGGTGCTTGCTTGCCAAAGTAAAAAGTTAAGGTTTCTTTGTCCACTTCGCTTCCTTTGTTTTTCAAAGTGAATTCTATTTTCTTTTAGAACTTACACCTAATTTTGACTACCTCAAAATGAACACAAGAAAACACCAAAAATGGGGAAAACAATGCAATGGCAGCTAACTAAGTACATATATGGAGAGTAGTTGCAAGTATTAAAATTTTCGGAACTAAATATGGAAAGTAATGTGACCAAACTTTAGTAAAATTTGGCCAAATTAAGGTTATATCGGTTTGGCCAACTTAAGGTGAATACCAAGAAGGCCAAAAAAAAAAAAAAAAAAAAAAAAAAAGGTAGTTGAATGGTTTCCTTAATGTGATTCTACCTTAAATAGTCAAAGAGTTAAAATAAAATAAAATAAAAAATACAAAAAGGAATAAGGAAGAAATGAAATGGCCTATATTGGTAGCAAGAAAGAGGTTAGACCTTAGTTTCTAAGCAGAGAATTGAACTTACACATGTATCTGTTGGCCTCAATGAAACATATACGTATGGAGGCAAACGAATTGGATCGATGGTCAACAAGAGATCAATCACTCTTAGTATAGAGAAAAATGTCCTATGTGGCATTCTCAGTTACAATTCAAGTAAGTTTTTGGTCAAAATAGGGTAACTTACAAAAAAGAGATTTTCGGCCGAGTGCACCAACATGACTTGATATTAGAGTATGGGTCACATAATATCAAACTAGGTGATTGATAGATTTCCATACCCTAGTAGCTTGATTGGGGGATTAGTTGATAGAAAGATAGAATTGTACTTCAACTTTAATTGAAGTATTCACTTATCATCCTTCACAATATCTAGCTTGATTGTGTTATAACATACTCCTAGGTGTATGCCACTCATGACTAGGAGAAGCCTTGAGAATTAATAATAAAGAGATTATTCTCTCATATGTTAATTAGGAAAGAGTTCTAATTAAACCTAAACATATAGGAGAAATGGTGCCCCTTCCTACTTTTTTTTTTTTTTTTTGGTTTCCCAAGGTGTCCCTAAGCTTTGCCTAGGACTAATCCTTCAAGGTACTGTCGATTGCCAAAGCAGGGACCTCTCCCAAGAAAGTTTGCTGCATCCACGAGAACTCGAACGCGAGACCCTCTTGCTTAAGCGCGCGACCAGAGCCCCTTCCACTCAGGCCAACCTTCCTACTATTTGATAGATATAGACCTCATACACTAATAAGCAAAGGGGTATTCTAGGTTACAAGAGAATGGGAAAAAAATCTAATTCATGGTTAATAGGATGCCTTTAATAAAAAGATTATTAGAAAGACTATGGAAAAATTTTGGGGAAATTGCAGTGCAAGAACCCCTAATAAGGATTAAGGTACGCTACCCTAGGCTGATCACTATTTAAGGGGTTTTTTAAGCATGCTAGCACATGCTTTCTTCCATAGTGGCCGAATTTGAGCTCTCTTTCCCCTTATTTCTTTTTCTTTTGTTGTCTTACTTCAATAGCGAATTACTTGAGGGAATCTAAGAGTTTTGCATGGTGTGGATACCTTTGGATCTAGAAACTTGTGTAGCTCATTGAGCTCATATTGCAACTAAAAGGCAATGAAGATGAGTTTTTAAAATTAATTACATGTTGCGTTTTGGTTTTGAATCTTACATGAATATAGCTTGAACTTAGTTATGGAAATCGATATCAAAATTATTTTTATATTTTTCATTTTCATTGTTTTCTATCTGGATTGATTCCTTTAAGAACTACAAGCCAATCCTGAACAATTTGTGAACCGCGCCATCACTAGCTGTTGTGATTTTTTTTTTTTTGGTTATTATGAGTCATTAATTTTTTGCCGTACGTTACTAGAGTAGCAGTTATTGGATATTTGATTTTCATTTATTATTTTTAGTTAATCCTAATGATCAAATTCAATATTTAAATAGACCGTAGCCTCTTCTCTTTTCAAACCACATAGAATAGAACATATTTTTTTTCATTGCTTTCATTTTTCTACTGTCCTAAACTTCTTATGTGGGTTGCAAGATGATTGAGAATTGTTCAAACACCAGAACTAGGGCTACTGAATCCTCGAAGTAGATTGCCGCAAACATATCTACACCAATATATTTTTATTCATTTTATCTTTTATCCTATTACTATTTTTCTTATTTTGGGATCAAGAGGAGTGGCTAGCAATGGCAGTGGTAGGGTGATGGAGGTGAATCCTAGGGCACGATGGTGATGTAGCAGCAAGTTGTGATGGAAGCTTTGGTCACAATTGCGTGCATGCGCTACAAAGTAGTACCTCTGGTGTCTCATCCTCTCAACCCTTCAAAAACTCACCACACCCATCAATGATTTAGCGGCCGATTCAGGCTACATTGTTATGCTTGTGCTCTTTGTACATGGCAGGGTCAAACCTATTGTTTCATGGTTGATCTGTTGGATCGATTTGGCTTAAGCTTCACTAGACCCATCGTTGGTCTTAGTTTGGATTCATGACATGAGAGAGATGAGAATCGACTAGTGAAGGACTCTTTATGTGAATAAAATTTTGCACAAACATGATTTTAATTATGTCAACAATTTGTTAGGCAAGTAAATATGTCAATTTTTTCTCTTGCTGTCATGACCAGATATGTTTGAAACCAAAATCCATAGTTGTAATGAACCCTCAAACTTGATAGACAATTCTAAACGGCCACCAAATCATCAAAGTGTCTAACCCATCACATGCATAATCTGGCGATTTCTAGTAAAATTCTCAGAGAATGCCAATATTTTAACAATGATTACTTTTAAGGATAATACTTAGCTCCTTCCATACGAGGAGCAGCTGCTCCTCCATATTGATGTGGCATTTTATACGATGAACACGTGTCTAGAATTATAAAGAAAAATGAATGGTGGGTGCGACCATTATATTACCTTCTCTCATTTTCTTTTTAGGACCAAAATAACCCCCTCTCTCCACTCTCATTTTCTCATCTCTATCCATGCAAACAATTCTTTTTGGTCTGAAACTTCCATTTCCGACGAGACAACTTCATTCTCCTTTCTCTTCTCACCAACCCACCTTCTTTCGCTTCTCTAGCTTCCCGCATCGAAAACCAGTACATCTCTTTTCACCATTTCCGGTCAAATCCCATGCCACCATTGCATCATCAATGCTGACGGTACGGCCCCGGCCACTCTCCATTGCCATTTTCGCAACTATCCATCTTTGCAACTCCATCATTTCCGGCCAAAAAAATGTTCCCCTTTTTTTTCCCCCAATTTTCAAGCCCTATAATAATTTTTTACGAATTTGCCAAAGCTCCTAAACAAATGATTTGTTTTGCATCTTTTCCATTTATAGCAATGGAGAATTACAAGTATTCATAGGTGTAGCCCATGATTTGGAGTGTTGAAGTTTCCGACTAAGATGCCTGAGATGGAGTGCTTTACTGGTTTGAATATGGAGAGAAGTTTCTTCGAAAACTAATGGTATTTCGGTCAAAATGGAAAAAAGAGAAGGAAACTAATACTTGTCACATGAATAGCATATATTCTTCATTGTTGTGGGACATGTGGCAGTCCTATAATCTACCACATCAGCATGGAGAGCAGTTGCTCCTCCTATGTAAAGAGTCCAGTATTATCCTTACTTTTAATTTGTTGGGAACACGTTTTGGGTCTAATATACAGACTCGTCACACAAGAGTCTTGATTCTCATTTATTACCACAAAATCCCAGATAGCAATTATCATGCCGTTGTTGGCAGAGTTTCCAGCAGCGGTTTCTCTAAACTAGCAGTGTCCATGCAAAACCGTCAGCACTCTGTCTCTCGTCTCTCTCTCTCCTCTCTCCTCTTTCCTCTCTCTATATATACGCACACATGTATATGATATGTCGATATCTCCTCCTGGTAGATTTTTGCCCCACTCTCTCTGTCTCCCATGGCAAGAGTCAGAACTGAAAACATCGATGGGACTGGTGAAGCTCGGGACCATCCAGTCTGCCAGATCAACCGTGAACCGGTAACATTTGAGCCTGCCAGCTACAAAGAGTGCAAGCGCAACCACGCGGCCTCAATTGGCCGCTATGGCCTTGATGGGTGTGGCGAATTCTTGAAGGGTGGAGAAGATGGGACCCCAGAGGCTCTACTCTGTGGGGTATGCGGCTGTCACCGAAACTTCCATCGCAAGGTGCTGCCAAGTCGCCGCCGTCCCTCTGGAGTTTTACGCCTCCTTAATCATCAGCCAGCTGCTATTGCTGTCTCTCCTCCTGCTCCTCCACAACTGCCTGCACTACTACCACCACCACTATCATCTCCTCCTCCTCCTCCTCCCCCTCCACAATTGCCTCCACCACCACCACCACCATCACCTCAATCACCTCCTCCCGTGGTACTAGGCAATGCAGAGGCCTAAGGCAGTTAATCAGCAACCAAACGATTTAATCGTTGGCAAGATCGAGGTGGAAACGACAAAGAAGAGGAGGTCGAGGATTAGAAAGGAGCAAAAGAGTAGGATGACGGAGTTTGCGGAGAGGTTGGGTTGGAGACCACAAAGGCATGATGAGGAAGAAATTCGCCACTTCTGCTCGGAACTCGGAATCACCATTCATTCCTTCAAGGTGTGGATCGGCAACAACAGGCGCCGTAGGGAAGCTCATGGGGTCCAATTACCATTTCAGCTGGAAAGAGTTTTAAATTAGGGCTTCTTTGTCTGCTTTGCTTTCAATTTTTTTTTTTTTTTTTTTTTTTGGCTTTTTGTTTCTCCTAGATGGAATCTATAAAGCTTGTTTGCAATGGCAATTTCTATGAAGCTTGTTTGCAATGGAAAACATTTTAGAATAAGTTTGAGTGTTTCAGGACATCTCATACCTTTAGTATATATACTGCCTTGAAACCAAGAAATCCAGCTTGAACTTAGTTGCAGCAGATATAGGGGCTGCGGACATACCCTTGAATTGGTTTTTGGAACCAAGATTTTAAAGGCATTGGATATGATCTCCGGCCAGAAGCTAGCCAGGCAGCATATTCTGTTTGCTTTGCACTAGCAGATGCATCAAATAGTCGCAAAATTAGCGGCTCTATTGAAACATCATTTTTTGTTGCCGGAGATATGTATGGGCCGGAGACGATTAGTATATCCTTGGGATGGTTTTGCAAACAATAACTAGTTTTTCAATGTTCAAAAATGTTCCACGAAAAATTCTATTCTGGATGCTTACCTTGAGATGTCCGCGTGTTGGTTTGTAAAATTTTCAAACCGTCATGGATGGTTTGAAAATTTTTCAAACTGTTGTCAAACCGTTAGTCTTAAATACCGGTAGATTAGTTAATTACTTTTAGTTTGAACCAACGGTTTTGACACATTGTATCATGCTCTTCATAAGCATTATAAGAACTACTAAATTAAGGACTAACAGATGTGCTTTCAAGTACATATATATTACCACCCCTCCAAATATTCCACAAGATATAATGCAATCTAATTAATATATTGGAAGTTGTAATTGGCAAGTAGCCACAACATATAACGCAATCAAATGAATTGAAAGTTGAATCAATCAATGGACAAAAATAAAATAAAATAAAATTGGAAGTTGTAATTGGTAAGTAGACTAGTTAGGAATTAAGTCCATACATATTTGATTTATACTCCCTCCATCCCACAGAGATAAGTCTCTTGGAAAAAACATGTATATTAATTAAGAAAATCAATTAATGCATTGATTTGTCATCCACTCAACTTTTTCTTCTGAAAGTATCCTTATTATCCTATTATCAATGTATTAGTTATGTGTTTAAAGTAATTCTTAATGTAATAAAGAATAGTATGAGAAAGTTAAGAAAATTTATAATTTGACTTTTCAAAATGATAAACATTTTGGAATAAGTAAGGCCAATCTTTTTGGATGGAGGGAGTACTTGGTTTTTTCCAATTAAGGCTTTACTGCAAGCATAAGAAAATCTGGAAGATTTAATAATTTACCATAATTATGTGAAAGGAAGTAAGGAACACAGCCCATAACAACAAGAACACAGGCCTTTAATATTCTGCAATACCAAATACTGGTTGGAAAAAAAAAAGAAAAAAAAGAAAAAAGAAATTGGGTTTTCTAAGAACAAATTATTAGAGACAAATCATTTGACATTTTATAACCATTTGGTTTTTTCCAATTAAAGCCATCACTACAAGTATTCAGTTTTTTCCAATTAGGCCTTCACTACAAGAAAATATAGAAAATTTAATAATTTACCATAATTATGTGAAAGGAAGTAAGGAATACAGCCCATAACAACAAACCGTTAGTCTTAAATACTGACGGATTGCCATTGACCTTGCGTTTATGGGCATGTCCAATCCCAATAGGGATGTGGGGTTTACAGAGGTCTTGGTTTTGACTCTACTTGGGTGTGTGTATGGGTGTGTGTTCTCCTATCGTTTAGTCAAAAGAACAAAAAAAAAAAAAAAATACCGACAAATTAGTTAATTATTTTAGTTTGAACTAACTGTTTGGAAAAATTGTATCATGCTCTTCAGAATCATTATGAGAACTATCAAAGGACTAAAAGAAGTGCTTTCAAGTACATATTTATTCTGAGCCCTCCAAATACTCCACAAGACATAAATGCAATCTAATTAATTGGAAGTTATAATTGGTAAGTAGACTAATTTAGAAAGTCCATATATTTTCTTTATATTAGTTTTTTTCCAATTAAGCCTTCACTACAAGTATAAGAAAATTTGGAAAATTCAATAATTTACTATAATTATGCGAAAGGAAGCAAGGAACACAGCCCTTAACAACAAGAACACAGTCCTTTAATATTATGCAATACCAAATTCTAGTATGAAAAAAAAAAAAAAAAAAAAAAAGAGAGGGTTTCTAAGAAAAAATTATTAGATACAAACCATTTGACATTCTATAATATCAAATCTCACATAATGATTATATAGCACTTAAAAAAAAGAAAAAGAAAGAAAGAAAGAAAGAACAATGACTTAAAATGACCATTTTGCCCCTCCCTCTTAATTTTTTTTAAAACCCATTTCTCAAGGGTTTTCTTACCTATTTTTAGCTGAGACGAGAAAGAAAAAGAGAAAGAAAGAGAAGGAAATCGGTGAGGGAGAGGAGAAGCCAGTAGTGAAGTGCGCGACCTTGGGAGCTCGAATCCGATTGTAGAGTTTAAATCTTACTATTTCCACCCTGATCGACGTGCATAAACCCTTGGAATCACAATTCTAGCTAGCGTTTGAGAGGTAGATAGGTGCATTTTTTGTTGTTGTAGATCAATGTACATGTTGGTTGGGTTATTTATATGAGGTTTTCATATTTTGGGGTATATAAGCATATTTTGCATATGCGGGTTTGTTTTGTTCATGAAATTATTATTTTTTTGAAAAAACTAAGGTTTGATTTCATACCACATTCTGACATGTACATGCATTAAGTCCACTCTATTTTGAGTTTTTGACAACAATGGGTCAGCTTCGAAATCCATTAAGATAAATCTTTGCAGTCAAAATATTAGGGGGTCACTTTCATACAAGTGTTTAGAATCTGTTTCCTTATCATTTATTTATGAAATGTTTGTAGGACATTTAATATATAAGAATTGATGAAAAATATGTAATGACAAAGGCTAATAGAGTTAGGACTATACTACGGTCCCAAAATAAAAAGGGACATCGTGCCATGTGTTGTCCCAAATAACAATCCAAAAGGGGGGTGAATTAGGATTATAAAGCTAACTATGAAATCTTTTTCAGTTTATGAGAAACTTCAAGAATCAATAAGAATGCACAAATACGTAAATCTTGAAAGCACAATAGTAGGAAAGAGTAAGAGAATGCAAACACAAGATTTAATGAGGTTCGGCCTTCCTGCCTACGTCCTCGCCTCAAGAGTTTCGCTTGAGGGTTCTATAATCCACTATCACAATCTCCTTGCAGGTGGAGATCAAACCTTTTAGAAAGAGAAGCTCTCTTCCAAGACAAATCACACTTTGTCTGACTAGGGTTCTCACAACCCTTAGAATGCTTTGAATATAAGTTATTTGCTATAAAACAATCTTTCTCTTAGAGCAATTACTACATTTAAAAGCTTAACACCTGTTCTAATGATTACTCAATGAAAGCTCTTTAAGAATTAGTGCTAGAATACTCATGCATAAAGATGGGAATTGATTGCAAAGAAGTATTTTCAAAGAAGTATTTTCATTTTCAAGAGTAGATTGAGAGATGGTAGAAGGTTGTTCTATTTTATTTTTCAAATCAAGATTTTTATTTTTCAAAACACTTAGTTCTTCCTTAAAAGAAGTGATGGTCTTTTTCAAAATCACTATTTTTGTACACTCTTTTTAGTTCAAGAAAAGTATCCTCAAGGGTTTCTTGTAATTCATCATAAGTAGGAGGTTCATCATTAGAAATATCATTAGAGATATCATCAGAATTAGTTACCTCATCTTCTTTTGCCATGAGATAAAAGTTTACTACTTCTTGATAACAAGAAGCCTCCTCCTCTTCTCCATCACTATTAGCATCTTTATCCCATGTGACAGTGAAGGCATTCCTCTTGAATCTTCTATTATCTTTGTTGTTGTTCTGATTGTTGTTGTTGTTGTTGTTGTTGTTGAGTTGAGGACAATACAATTTGATATGCTCGGGCTTCTTGCATTCAAAGCACACTTGAAGTTCTTTATTAGAGGTCTCTCCTCTATTTGGAAACCTTTTGGAGTATTTATCATTGTTGAATCTCCTTCCTTGATTTCTCCTATTGAAGAATTTCTTGAGTT
Organism: Liquidambar formosana; assembly: GCA_039720395.1. Taxonomy (NCBI): domain Eukaryota; kingdom Viridiplantae; phylum Streptophyta; class Magnoliopsida; order Saxifragales; family Altingiaceae; genus Liquidambar; species Liquidambar formosana. Next base: position 8,001,403 of record CM077823.1, on the reverse strand, counting down.
TATGAGAAATGAATGACATGGCTTCATCATCTTTATTTTCACACTCTTCATGATGTAGTTCGTCTTCATTAGAGGCTTTGAGGGCTAAACTCTTGGTAGATTTACTTTCAGGTGTTTCGTGAGCTTTGAAGGATGAACTCTTGAGTTGTGAGATTTCCGTCTAGGTCTCTTAGGCTCATTAAGCTAAGATCTTTTGATTAAAGGATGACGGTGGTGAATGAATCCCATTCCTTGGGAAGACACCTAAGTATTTTTCTCACCAATTCTGAGTTAGTAAAAGTTTTTCCAAGAGAGCTTAAAAGATTGACAATAGAATTGAAGCGAACAAACATATCTTTAATAAATTCATCCTTTTTCATTTTGAACAATTCATATTTAGATATAAGTATATTGATTTTTGCCTCTTTAACTTGAAGGGTACCTTCTTATATAGGTAACCTCTAAGGCATCCCATATCTCTTTAACACTAGTGCACCTAGAGATTTTGCTAAACTCATTATTAGTTATGACACAATATAATAAGCCCATGGCTATTGCATTAAGTTCAAGAGTTCTATGATCACTACTAGTATATTCAATCGGAACTTTAGGAAGAGTAACACCATCAACTTCTTTAGTGGGACTGAGAAGCCCTTTAGAAGTGATATTACATAACTCATAACTATTGGATTGAATAAATATTTACATTCTAATTTTCCAGAAATTATAAATAGAAGTATCTCCATTGAAAAGAGGTCGCCTATTGGACAATTGTCTCTTGGTAAATCTATTACCCATATAATTGGCCATATCATTCCTCACAAGACAAATATGTCAAATGTGATAGGTTAGACTCTGATACCAATTATTGTCCCAATTAACAATCCAAGAGGGGGGTGAATTGGATTATAAAGCTAACTATGAAATCTTTTTAAGTATATGAGAAACTTCAAGAATCAATAAGAACGTACAAATATGTAAATCTTGAAAGCATAATGGTAGGAAAGAGTAAGAGAGTGCAAACATAAGATTTAACGAGGGTAGGCCTTCTTGCCTATGTCCTCAGCTCAAGAGTTCCTGCTTGAGGGTTTCACAATCTACTATCATAATCTCCTTGCAGGTAGAGATCAAACCTTTTACAAAGAGAAGCTCTTTTCTAAGACAAATCACCATTTGTTTCACTAGAGTTCGTACACAAACCTTACAATGCTTTTAATAGAAGTTGTTTGCTGTAAAACAATCTCTCTCTTAGAATAATTACAACACTTATCAGCTTAACACTCTTCTGATGATTATTCAATAAAGATCTTTAAGAATTAGGGCTAGAATGCTTAAGAATAAAGATGGGAATTGATTGCACTTGTATTGATACTCATAAATGAGTTTGAATGCTTGCATTTATACCCATTTGGCTTAATATGGCTATTAGAAGTATTAAATGCTGGGAAAGAGCCATTTGGTGGCATTAAATGCACCATTGGCCTTTCAAAAAACTAGCTGTTATAGTCAATTCGCATGATGTAGTCAACTATACCCTTGGTTTAGTCGACTACACATTCCAGTAGCTAAATGTGTAGTCTGCCACATGATGTAGTCGACTACATGTATAGTGTAGTTCGATTAAACCAGATTAAAATGCTAGTTTAGCTTCATTTTGATGTGTTTTCAACACTTAAGTTCATGTTTATCAACCTAAGCCTCTTATGAATGATAAAATCAATTAATTCAATGGTCCTAATATCTATCTAGGTCACTAGAGCAATAATATGAGCAATCATGAACAATAAGAACCTAAAACCTCACTGATAACCTATAAATGTCTTCATTAAAGGTGCTAGCTTAGTCTTGAGTGCTTGTAGATCTTTTGCTTGCTTTCTATGCTCGTATTGTGCTATGCTTAAGTTTCCTTGATGTCTTGAACATGTGCTTTGAGTTCCATGATATGGTTATGTCCAAGAGAGAAGCAAGCTACCTTTCTTTGGTCCACTATGCTTCATTGAGTTTGATATACTTGAGTCAAATGATCCTTGAGCTTATGCTTGATATGATTTGTACTTGAGTACCTAGCTTTGATCACTATCTTGACAGTTAAACCATTAGTGCTAACATAAATCCTTTGTTATTATCAAAATCTCAGATATGCCATTGATTTAACTCATCACATCACCCACAAATGATGAACAAACTGAAGCTATTAATAGGATTTTAACAAAACAAACCTCTTGAGAAGTTTAGTGGGCAGCAACATTTGTCAATAGGATCTTACTTTGGTTCAAGCTAAGTTTGCCCACAATTGATCCACAAACCTATCCACCAATGTCACTGTCACACCCCATTTTTGTTACCTTAGCTAGGGTTTGTCATTTCATGTAGCTTTTTCTTTCATTTTTGAGTCTAGTCTTTTGCATTGATTTTTTAAGGTCTTGAGGATGATGTCTATGAATTTTGGTTCAATTTGGAGTTGATCTCAATAGTTAATTAGAACTTTTGCGACTTGAAGGGCATTATTGTTATTTAAGTCGTATCTTTTCTGTTTGACTTTTAAATGATCTCCAAGTTATCAATTAGAGTTCATATTGGTATATAAGAGGTATTTATAGGTTCAATTTGATGAATTGATGGTTTAGGATTAATCTGGCTCATAATGGTTCAAGTTGGCTAAAAGACCCTCATTTGGTTCGATCAAATCAGCTCATGATTTTCACTTAATTCTCCCTCATTTGACTTTAATTGGTCATAATTTCATCCCTTAATTTGTTTTAAAAGGTTGAATTTTGAATTGGAAAGCATTTGGTGCAACCTTGTGTATATACTTAAGCTTTGCGATGGTGGTGCATAGTGGTTAACCACCTTTGTAAAACCTAATCATTCACCCATAGTTAAGGATTTTTATCCTAAAATGTCTTAAAATGTATTCCTTTTCAAAACATGGTCGTTTTGGCTTTCGTTTCGTCAAAATTAGACTTCATTTGATCCGTGAAACAATTTTGGAAATCGAAAGGGTGCAAATGTAGCAAGTCATGATGAGGCCCTCGGGTGACCACCTAGGCCTGGGCAGCTAGTTGCCCAGCTTTGTGTGGTCAACCTAGGGGACTCCATCAATTTTTAGGGTTTTTTTATTCCCTTCCTTATTTGACAGATTTTTCTGCCTCCACACGACTTTCCATCCTATTTTCTGCTATATTTGAGTGTCTTGAGCCCCAAGAGAGTCTCTAATGACCCTTGGATTATTATTTAGGATTTTAATCTTGGCCATTGATTTAGAGGGGCTGATTCCTATAAATACCTAGCTATGTTCAGCCCTAATGAGAAGAGAGGCACTAGAGACCTATACCCTAAAGGAGAGAGAGAGTTTTTTGAGAAAGAGAGTTGTGTGTGTGAGAAAGAAAGACAAGGAGGAGTTCCCTAACCCTAGCAAGGAGGTGGAGGAGCTATCTTCAAGGTTCTATAAGAGGTAACATACCTAACCCTAAAAACTGAAATTATGGTCTTTTTCTTATGTAAGCTTTAGTCCATGTCTTTGCTATGATTATTATCATGAATTGATGTTGTTGTTAGTTAATACATGTGATATAAATGAAATTCATGATGATTTGAGCATATTTTAGGGTTGGTTTATGGGTTATAATGCATAGTTGTGAGATTAGGGTTTCCATTATCCTTTTTACATGTAAATTTCACATGACATGTTTAGGATATCTTTTTGAGTTGTTGCTCATCGTAGTTGTTCTATATATGTTACATATAGTTGAATCATGTAGGATTTGCATTCATGTAGTGGATTTTTCTAGGTTTTTGGAGACGTTATCCTTTTCGAAGGATAATTATCCTTTTTAGAGAATAGGGTTTTGCATGGGGCTATTCAGGAATGTGTTTAAGCATGACATCTCTTCTCATATGTTTTAAAGTATATATTTTACGTAGGATATGTTGATAGAATCTTCATACAAAGAGGTTTCCACGCAAAATTATCTTAGGATAATTTTGCTTAAGAAAGCTCATTGTAAGAAGGCCTATTTTCATGTTTTACATAAAATATCATCTTTTTTGCTTTGGTTTGCTTTGTTTTCATGCTTGATGATATTATTTGATATCCCATGGTTATTATAGGATTATTTACATATTTTTTTATAGTTTTTATGCATGTAGACTAGGTCTTTGCATATAGAGCATGCTAGGGTTTCATTATTCTTTGATTTTTGTCTTTTGCATTATCATTAGGATAATTTTAAGTCTTGATATATTCTATCCATATTTGATTATTATCATTGTGGTGATATTTTGAGTATGAAAAGTCTATTCTTAAGCATGATAATTGCCTAATTGCAAATAGGATTGATTATTTGGCCTTTTTTGAATATTGCATACAAATCGCAAGTGACTTTGGCAAATACAAATCCGATTGAAAGTGGGGTGTAAGTTTGGTAGGTGCAATTATCCCATAAATAGTGGGGTGATTATTTTTTGTTATTGCAAAAAGAAATCTTACAAATAAGGTAATTATCTTATGAAATGGGGTGATTATTTTTTGTTATTGCAAAAAGAAATCTTACAAATAAAGTAATTATCTTATGAAATGGGGTGATTATTTGACAAGTTAATATTGCAAATGGTTAGTGTGATAGGTATGGAAAATACCTCTTTTCTTTCTTTAAGCTTTCTCTTCTCCCTCCTAGGGCTATTTCCTAATAGGGGGATATGGTAGATTCTAATAGTTTCCTTTCATAAAAGATTCTTTTTACTAAAAAAAGTTTCTATCTTTATTGAAATATCATATTTTCTAAAGACCTTTTGAGAATCATTTATCTTTTGAAACTTCCTATATTTTATAGAAGGGAATATAAGATTTACCATAAGTCTTTATTAGGTTATAACCCTATTCCATACGAACTACATGGACTTTGATCCTTGTACGTTCAATATAAGGTACGTAGGTGCTCATTGATGTTTGATCAAGTTCGCTCTAGGATACTAAGTATCTTAGGTTTTCCTCTCCCCTTTTCTCTTTTCTTTTTTATTTTTTATTATTTACTTGCTTATATGGACGGATGAATGGATGATATGCATGCTGTCTTGTGATGATAATTATTGATTTCTTGTATAATTAAGACTTTGATTTAGCCCAATTAAATTAAGAGACCGACAAGGGCAATATGGGTGCCAATAGGCTTTGCCTAGAACCTTCCCATATCATAACTTAGTCTCCAAATTCACAATATTTGGTTTTCAAAAAAATCTTTTGCCTTTCCATTTTTTAAACATGGAGTCACTTGTTTTGGAAAATAAAACATTTTTAGGGTTTTCCTCTTTTCCTTTAAAAATGAGGTGGCGACTCCTCTTGTTTTCATGTGGGCCACTTTCCAGCTTCACAGTCACGACCCGGAAATAAGCTATGACGTGTTCGTAGCAAAATATGCTTTATATAAAAATTGAGAATGGTTTATAATAATTTTCAATTTAAAAGAATATTTTTTAGAAAATCCAACATAGTTTAGTTTGAAAATAGGATATACCAAGTTATCGGCTATTTAAACCTTTACAATTTAAACATAAAGTAAAACTATTAGTAGAAACAAACATTAAATTAAGCTGGCATCAGAGTTCTATCATACATACTTGCAATATACATGTCTAGACTATTAAATACAATACAGTCCATAATATCATAAATAAAAGTTCACACACCATTTTTATGCAATGCATGTTATGCCCCATGCTACCCCCGATTGAATGCTTCCTCAAATGAATCATCCTTACCTTACTCAAAATTTACAAAATTGTTTTAAAAACAGGGGGTGAGTAAAAATTAGTAGGTTACATTTTTCAAAGATGTATATCAAGGTTTAAAAACAATTTATTTTTTACAATGAAATAATAATATAGTTGAATTGAAATATAAAATTTTAAATTAATGGAGAGTATACGTCAACCATTTCATCAACCACCAACTCTAGTAACCATATCATCATGATATCAAATGATAATCCGTCCCAAGTCATATGAGTCCCTTACGTGCAGAATAAGAGGTAACACAACAAAACATTCCTACTTGGGACCATAGTAACCTCAAGAGGAAACACGGCAAGACATCTATGAGTATCACATCCTAAACAACGCAACTCAGGTGTACACTAATTAACTAACGAGGGCTAATGCAAAGAGGAGTCGCTACCCAATTTAGCTTTGGGAACTAATTAACCCCAAGTAGGGTCTAACTCGTCATGAGCAGAACATACCTCAATTCAAAGATAGGGTACATCACTAGGAAGGTGTTAGGCACCTAGTAATGCTCGGTCGAAACTGGCCTCCGCACGTAATTATTGGCTTTAATTAATTAGGTATTCGATTAAATTCAACCCTAAATCATGCAAATAAATAGTGATGTGCAACAATAGCCAAAATAATGAATAAATTGAATAAAAAGAGAATTAACAATATGTCAAAAAATAGGGAGCATAATATACATAAAACCAAATGAATATTAATCAATTTAGAAACGAAAATAATATAAACTACTAAAAAAATTTTTTGCTAGAGGGTAGTGTGTATGCAACTCGGGTAGTTGCATATGCAACCCATTAGCATACTATGAATCAACGATGAAACATTATTAATTATTTAAAGAAATAAAAGATAAAACCCAAAACAAACCAAAACAATTTGTCTGCCTAAAAATGGATGTGTACGCAACTACAGATGTTACGTATGCAATCTGTGGGCATTAATCCTTAAACAATGATAAAACAGCACCTATCCTACTCATCGATTCATGCGAGTTAAAGACAATAGTTAGAATAGAATAAACAAGATAGAACATAAATAAAGAAACTATTTGCTCAATCCATACATATTCTTACCATTGACGGCAAGAATGCGATAAACAAGCACATACCATCAACTAACTAGCAAATAATCATTGAAACTAATTAAAAAAATCTAACCAATATTGATATGCATGATATCATGAAATATAATTAAAATCTACTCATATCTTCACTTGATTAATAAAAACAAATAATCATACTATTACACATGCATTGTATTAAAACTAATTCAATAAAAAATTACATCATGGTAATCATACTCAAAGAAGTCACAGAAAGGTTAGCCTTAGGTTTAGATGCCTCGAGTTCAGCAACGCATCCCCTCTAAGTTTTCTGAAATCACAGCTTCGATCCTCTAGTTAGGGTTTTTGGTTAAGTTTTAGGTGATGGTGGCTTCTCTGATATTCCCTCCCTTGACCTTGACCCCTAGAGATGAATATATGGGGGTTCATTAGGGTTAGGTGGTAGTGATTTGGGTTTGCTGGTCAAACACATACCAAAAATGGAGTTTTCCAAATCGATAGGTCGGCTTAGGGAGAAAGAAGTACCAAATTAGAACTTTCCATATGAAAAGGGTGGTGCATACGCAGCCATGCATTCGCATCCCAAATGGCTATGTACACAACGGCTTGCGTCTACACCCTATATGGGTGTGTACACAACATGGCTTTTTGAAAATTGGATGTAAGCTTGTGGTCTTTGCTGTGACTTCGTTAGCTTGTTCGGGATCACTTTGCATTTATCAAAACGAATAATAAACCTCATCGTCGAAATTAAAAAAGGATTTAAAATCAATTAGATGATACTAATTAGGGTGTCTTTGACATCCCTACTTGGGACCATAGTAATCTCTACTTCGGGTCTACATTACCTAAGACTAAAGATAGAAAGACACGGCATGACGTCCCTTTTCTTTATGGGATCGCAGTAATGTTGACTCCATTAGTTCTTATCATTACCTCAATTCACATATTAAATCTCCCACAACCATTTTATAATTAATAGTAGAAAAACTAGTCTTCAAACACGTGTATAAAAGTGACCCCTAATAATTTGACTGTAAAGAATTTTACCCAATAGGTTTCAAAATTAACTCATTGTACCCAAAATCATGTAAAGGGTTTAAATACAACATGTATATAGAAAAATAAGGTATAGTATTTGTGAACCATGGGTTTTGATCGCCCTTTTAAAAAGTGTAGAGATTTAAATAAATAAAAATATGTTTTTAAAGGTTCACAAAAACAAAACAAACAAGGAGTTGCCACCTCATTTTTTAAGGAAAAGAGGAAAACTATAAAAATGTTATAGAGAAAACCTTTTAAAAACCAAACACATGACTCCAAATAAGGAAAAGCAAGTCTAGCTTAACAAACCAAAAAGAGGATTCGGAGGCTAAGTTACGATATGGGAAGGTTCTAGGAAACATCTTGTAGCCACCCACATCGCTCCAAAATAGGTCTCTTAATTTATATGGGTTATTTCAATCACTTCTTAATTAGTCACCATGTGTGAACCCCAGAAATTGGGCCCACAAGATTGGAAAGAAGATAAGATTTGGTTTTGAAAGAAAAGAAAAGGAGTCGCCACCTTATTTTTTAAAGGAAACAAGGAAAACCCTAAAAATAGTTTGTTTTAGGAAAACAATTTGAATGACTAGCTCCATGTTTAAAAAGGAAAGGCAAAAACAAGTCTTTTGGAATCCAAAGAAATTGGGGATTCGGAGGCTCAGTTATGACATGGGAAGGTTCTAGGCAAAGCCTATAGGCACCCATGTCACCTTTTCGGTCTCTTGGTTTATTTGGGCTAAATTAAGATCTTTCCATAGAAAAATCAGCAAGTATATCATCACAAGAATTGCATGCATATCATATATTTCATTCATCCATCCATGCATAATAAGCAAATAAAACAGAAAATAAAAAGAAGAAAAGAAAGAAAGAAAGAAATCTAGGATGCTTGGATCCTAGAACGGACTTGAGCCTCACGAAGAGCGCCTACGTACCATGCAATGAAATACATGGATCAAAGTCCACGTAGTTCGATTAGAACTAGGGTTAAGACTTAATACAAACTTATGGTAAAAACCCTAGGTTTCCTTATTTGAAAGAGAGTTGAATATGATAGAAAAAACTAGTTTGAAATTGGAAAATTTCCACAAAATGGAAACTTTAACAAAAACTAGAATTTTATTATTGAAGGAAACCTTTGATTAAAACCATTGATTCACATTAAAAATTAATCCTAGGAGGGAGAAGAGAAAGAGTTAAGAAGAGAGGTGGATTGGGGCACCTTCACACCCACTTACCTGAGCGCAATAGCTCCAAGCATTAGCAATTTCAAGCATTGGCAGCCCTATTTGACATAGGACAATTACCACACCTATTTGCACCCTTACACGTGCTCAAAACCATGCAAAAACACTGACATGCAAATCTGGATAGAATAGTATTAAGGCCTAAAATCATCCACTAAACATGCTAATAGCAAAAACAGCCAATTTTCATAAGCCCTAACACAATCCTAGAACCATATCATGCATAAAACCCTAGAATGAACTAACATGCATGCAAAAATACCATAGTTATTCCATATGTAAAACATACACAGCAACTATGAAGAAAAAAACAATAAAAAAGACCTACTTTAACATGCTGTATGAAAACTAACATAAAACAAGGACACTAAAACCCTAAACTCACAAATATGCTTAAAAAAACACACAAAACAAACCTCAATCATGCTAAAATAAAAATAAACAGAACCTAAATCATGCATATTAACTAACTAAAGCAATAAAACATGATAAGAAACCCTAACACTAACATGCAATAACACTATCCTAGCACAAGGACAACAGGAGCACAAGAATCACACCTATGCATTAAGACCTACGAACTAACTCTAAAGCATGCAAAACCCATCATGAACATCATTATTATCACATGTATTAACTAATAGAAAACTCAATCCATGGTAGAAATCATAAGCATTACATGCAATAGAGCTATCCTACATGATACCCTAGTTTAAGCTTGAATAGAGAAGGAGAATACCTTTAGGAAGCCTTCCCTACTGCTATATGGACTCCCTCTTGCTCTTTTGGATGTCTTCAATCAATGTTCTCCAAGGCTACAGCAGGTCCTCTAGCTCTCCTTCAAGTCTCTCTCTCTTATTCTCTCTTAAACACTTAGGTTTTAATGCATAAAGTGGCTCCCTTTGTGCTGAAGCATAGGGGGTATTTATAGACTTCAATTAGGATTAACCAATGGCTGGGATTAAAACCCTAGAAATTAATCCAAGGGTTATTAGAGACCCCTTTGGGGCTTAAGTAACTCAGAAGTTACCAAAAATTATAAGGAAACTCGTCCAAAAGAGCCCAAATACGTAAAAATAAGCAAGAGTCCGCTTCAGCAAGGAATCATAGGGGAAATAGGAAAGTGGCCTCGGGTGACCAACCAAGGCATGGGTGGTCACCCGAGCCCACTTCTAATTTTTTGCCTATTTTGCCTCCTTTCCCTTCTAGAAGTGTTTCAAGGGGCAAATTAACTCCGATTTTGATGAAACAAAAGCCAAAACGACCATGTTTCGATGAGGAATACATTTTTGAACATTTTGGGGTGAAAACCACTAACCATGGGGGCATGGTTAGGTTTGAAAATGGCGGTTAACCACTATGCTCTACCTTTGCTAAGCATAGGCATGCACATAGGATCAAACCAAATGCGTTCCATATCAAAATTAACCTTTCTAAAACACTTTTAGGGATAAAATGATGATTAATGAAAATCAATTTGAAAAGATTTGATTGGTAATTGTGAGTCAATTAGAGCTAACCCAAAGAAGGGTCAATTAACCAACTTGAACTGTATTGAGCCATTTTAATCCCGAGCCATTGATTTATCAAATTGAACCTAGAAATACCTCTTATGCATCCATATGAACTCCAATTGACAATTTGGAGATCATTCCAAGGTCAAATGAAAAGTTTGGGACTTAAAAGATGATTATGCCCCTCAAGTCACAAAAGCTCTTATTATCCCTCAAGATCAACTCCAATTTGAACCAAAATTCATATCCATTGTCCTTGTGACTCTAGAAGACTAATGCAAGTGACTAGACTCAAAAACAAAACAAAAACATGTATGAAATGATGAGCTCTAGTAAGGTGGGGCAAAAATGGGGTGTGATAGAAGCCCCTCATTGGCGAACAAGTTACACTTGTGAACCAATGATAAAGAACAACCCATTTTTGCCAAGGAAGCTTGGAGAAATCACACACTAATACCAACAATGATAGGAGGTTGAAAACTTGAGATTGAAATGAGGAAGTGTACTCAAGTCATGAGTATACTTAAACCACTGGGGGTTGAGAATTGATAAGAGAAGCATATTCAAGCCACTACGAATGAGCATACTTTTGAAATGGAAAGATATATTCGAGTCACGAATATATTTAACTAAGTGATTGAGAACAAGATCTGAGAAGTATACTAAAGTGATGAGTATACTTTTGAAATGGAGAAATATATTCAGGTCACGAATATATTTAACCAAGTATTTGAAAGAGACTGAGAAGTACGTTTAAGTGATAAACATACCTTTGAAATGGAGAAACATATTCAGGTCACGAATATATTTAACCAAGTAAGTGACAAATATCTGAGAAGTATGCTCAAGTGATGAACACACCATTGAAATGGAGAAATATATTCAAGTGATGAATATATTTAACCAAGTAAGTGACAAATGATCTGAGAAGTATGCTCAAGTGATGAGCATACCATTAAAATGGAGAAATATATCCAAGTGATGAATATATTTAACCAAGTAAGTGACAAATGAACTGAGAAGTATACTCAAGTGATGAGTATACCATTGAAATAGAGAAATATATTCAAGCGATGAATCTATTTAACCAAGTAAGTGACAAATGAACTGAGAAGTATACTCAAGTGATGAGTATACCATTGAAATGGAAACATATATTCAAGCGATGAATATATTTAACCAAGTAAGTGACAAATGAACTGAGAAGTATGTTCAAGTGATGAACATACCATTGCAATGGAGAAATATATCCAAGTGATGAATATACTTAACCAAGTAAGTGATAAGTGAACTGAGAAGTATACTCAAGTGATTAGCATACCATTGAAATGGAGAAATATATTCAAGCAATGAATATATTTAACCAAGTAAGTGACAAATGATCTGAGAAGTATCCTCAAGTGATGAGTATACCATTGAAATGGAGAAATATATTCAAGTGATGAATATATTTAACCAAGTAAGTGACAAATGAACTGAGAAGTATACTCGATCAAGTGATGAGTATACCATTGAAATGGATAAATATATTTAAGTGATGAATATATTTAACCAAGTAAGTGACAAATATCTGAGAAGCATACTCAAGTGATGAGTATACCATTGAAATGGAGAAATATATTCAAGTGATGAATATATTTAACCAAGTAAGTGACAAATGAACTGAGAAGTATACTCAAGTGATGAGTATACCATTGAAATGGAGAAATATATTCAAGTGATGAATATATTTAACCAAGTAAGTGACAAATGAACTGAGAAATATACTCAAGTGATGAGTATACCATTGAAATGGATAAATATATTCAAGTGATGAATATACTTAACCAAGTAAGTGACAAATATCTGAGAAGCATACTCAAGTGATGAGTATACCATTGAAATGGAGAAATATATTCAAGTAATGAATATATTTAACCAAGTAAGTGACAAATGAACTGAGAAGTATACTCAAGTGATGAGTATACCATTGAAATGGAGAAATATATTCAAGTGATGAATATATTTAACCAAGTAAGATAGTGAATGAGGATTTGAAACTGAGAAGCATATTCAAAGGGTGAATACACTTTTGAAATGGAAGAATATATTCAAGTGATGAATATGTTCAACCAAGTAAGATAGAGAATGAGGTTTTGAAACTGAGAAGCATATTCAAAGGGTGAATACACTTTTGAAATGGAAGAATATATTCAAATGATGAATATGTTCAACCAAGTGGGATGGAAAATCAAGATTTGAAATGAGAATGTATAATCAATTTATCAAGATTGAACAAGCATGATGTGAGGGGAAAGTGCCTTAACACATTGTCACTTGAGTTGTCATAGCATAGGGGAAATATATTCAACCCTTTTGAACATAAAATCAATTCAAAGAATTGATTTCAAGGTGAAATTTGATTGATTTTAGGCTCAAAAAGTGTTGAATATCTCATTTGGAAGAAGGTTTGATCACTCGCCAAGGCGAGACAAAGCGAGAAAGAGGAGTCAAAAGAGCAGGCTTGGGTGACCACCAGGCCTTGGGAGGCTAGCCGCCCAGGCCCTGGTGGCTAGCCGCCCAAGGCTTGGGTGGTTACCCGAGCCTATGTGCTGAAAATTCTGGGTTTTGAAATACAAGGGGCACTATTCATACCCCCCATTCAACCCAACCCGAAAATTGAGAGTTTCTCTCTCTAGGAAGCATACCCCATTTTGCAAAATCACTTCAACCCCCAAGAGCAATCAAATCCACACTTCAAGAGGGATTCATACACATGAAATAGCATCATTAACACCCAATTTCACATCAAAAACAAGAAATTTGCAGCACTTTGCAAATCAAAAACCCATTAAACCCATTTTTGCTCAAAACAAGCTAGTTCATCCACTATGGATCCCAATGAAGACTCCACTTCAAAGTATCCATTCCTTGACTCAAAGAGTAGATACAAGGCACCAATATATGATGTTCCTCAAGGAAAATTGCTCCTAGAACCAAGGAATCATCTCTCCTTTATTTATTCCAAGCAAGAGGTAAGCTTACCCATTTTAAACTTTTCTTTGAAATTTTCATTTTTGTTGATTGAAATGGATTCCCATGAACTCTCTATGAGTATTCCTAGCAATGTTTGCAATGCCCATTGATTTTGGCAAGGATTGGATGTGAAAAGAATTCAATTTGAAAGCTTGGTGAATAGTGTCCACCAAGTGTTTGATAAAATGCTTGAGTAATGGAAATTCATCCAATCTTTGTAAAATTGATGTGTATTGTAAGGAAAAATCATAGGCATTCATTTCTAATTGATTTTAGAAACAAAACCAAGCATTTTCATGAACTTTGAAAAACAAAGTTTGCTATATTTTTGAAAAACCCATGTTTTCATGAACAAGGTTTGCTTATTTTTCCCTTAAAAAACCACTTTGGAAAACAAAGTTTGCTTACTATTTTCTTTGAAAAATCCATGTTTCCATGGTCTTGGAATGCATGGTTTACCAATGATCATGAGTTTGAAGAGTAAAACCATTGTTTTCATAAACTTTCAAAGCAAGGTTTACTTGTTCATGAACTAAAAGACTTAGTTTTTGAAAAGCCAATTATCAATGCTTGCATATGATTTTTACACTAACTAGGTGAATCATTCTTCTTGATTAGCCCAACTTCCAAGACCTACGCACAAGGTCTTCGATAAAGAATCTTGTTGGGTGGTGGAAGCATATGGAACACACCCAACCTTCCGCAAGAGACTTCATAAAGAAGGCGAGTTTTAGTTGGTTTCTTGACTCCCTATGGAATGAACAATGGGATAGGCAAGCCCTCCTTGCCTTAGCTGAACTATGGTGGGATACCACCAACACCTTCCACTTTAGTTTTAGGGAGATGACCATGACTCCCAAGGATTTTTCAATCATCACCGGTTTAAGCCTCAAAGGAAAGAGGTTGGAATTCTATGGGGATGCTAACACGGATAGTGCCTATCTCATAACTATGTTGGGGATAGATATTGAGGCGGGCTCACGCGGTGTTAGGAGGACATGGCTATTCGAAAATTTTGCCAACCAAGTAGAAGCTGTGGGAGTGGCTCCCGAGTGCATAGCTAGGGCATTCATGATCTATATGCTGTCTTGCACTCTCTTTGTTGGTGCCAATGACATGGCACAACTGGGCTATCTTGCTTCCATGGTGGATGTCCACAAGATGGGGAGGTATAACTGGAGAGGGGCAGCACTAGCCACCATGTACAGATCCATGTTCGACATGTCTCGAGGTGTTTCCAAGAATTTTGATGGGCTTCCATTTGTCTGGGAGGTAAATAAAAATATTTAACTTTTAAATTCCTCTCAAACTTGACTTAATTTTAATGCTTTTCTTGAATTTTGATAGATATGGTACTATGAATATCTGGGACTGTGCCGCCCCACACTGGACAATGAGATACAAGAATGGCCCATACTTAGGAACTATGCTCCCAACAAGATAGCTATGCGTGCCCCCAATAGGCATTACTATGCCCATGCAAAGGCGTACTTGGCAAGTCTAAATGCTGATATGGTAATCCTCCTCCCTCATTTTTCTTTCATTCATTCTTATTATCTTACCCATCATTTTTTTCAAATTCAACAGGTAGAGTGGAGCCCATGGGGACTATGGGAAGCTAGGTTGCCTAGGAGGTGTGTGTCCTGTTTGGAGTTGACTGGGAAGAGGGTACTCTTTGAGGGTCCCTCAGGGCAATACTGGTATTTGGGGGAGCGCGTCCTTAGGCAGGTGAAAGGACGAGTGGATGCCATTCTTACCCCTGTCTTGCCTCCCATGAATATAAGGCACACCGACTCTTTGGATGGGGACAAGCTAATGGAAGCTTTGACTAGATGGGATGCTGAGGAGTTTACCTCGCCCAATACTGACTACATGACTTTCTGCAATCAATTCCTGATGCGTCCTAGAGTCATTGGCTTCCTACCTCAAGGGGTGAGTCTCTATCCCATTCTTTTCAATTATTGATTTATGCAAGCACCCCTCTTAAACAAATTGTCTATTGTAGGGCCGGCGAGCTCGTGGACATAGTTCCACAATAGCGTCCTCCACAGGCATGACTCATGGGGATGAGGATTATGAGATGGGGGGAATGGCCCAGCCACCTCTCCCAGTTCTCGATTGGCAAGTGAACCTATGTGGGTTGGAGTTCATGAGGACTGATATTACTCACCCTGCTTTTGATGAAGTCCCCAGGATTGACTCGAGCTACGAGCATGTAAGCTCTAAACCTTTGCTTTCCTTTAAAACCTCTTTCATCCTTTATTAACCATGTTCATTTCTTAGGTTCCCCGAGAGTACGCACAGGAGTGCCTTGAACTCAATGAGGGATTAAGGCGAGATCTTGTCAGGATGAGTTTGGCGAACTCTGTGCTAGAAAGGCGACTAAATCCCACTGTAAGACATTCCCTTTGTTCATTCCAATCATTGAAGCTAAAAGCATAACCCTTTTTATTAATTGATTATCTCTGCAACAGGTCTCCACACTACGTCCACCACAACCAATGCCACCCCAAAGGAATCCTCATGCTGGTCATGGTAGAGGCGAATCAAGTAGGAAGAGAAGAACCACGGGAGACCATTAGATTAGCTTACCCTCTTGCTTTGTAATCGAATGAAACATCTTTCTTTATGCTTTGTAACTTCTCTTTGAACACTTGCTTTGGTACTTTTTATGAGACTTTTGGAATTCCATTGTGGTGATTTACTCATGTTTTTGTGCAAAAATAAGCTCAAAATAAGCTTCCCAAGGTCACATAACCATATAGGGGTCAAATTGGGTCAAAAATAGGCAAAACTGGGCAAAATAGGAAAACGGCCTCGGGTGACCACCCGGGGTTAGGCGGCTAGCCGCCCAAGCCCAGGTGGCTAGCCGCCCAGGCCTGGGTGGTCACCCGTGCCCGAAGCGGAAATCCCACTTTGAATAGGAAACTTCCTATTCTGACGGGTTTTTTCCCTATTAGAACTTGGATTTGTGACCTTTTCCCTATAAAAACACATCCAAGAGGTTCCTAAACCTACTTGTATTCATTCATTAGAAATTATGGAGGCTCTAGACAAATTTTTAGGAGGGTTTTTGAGAGTTATGAGTGCTGAACATGTTGTATTTGATAAAACTAATCCCTTTGCCACAAAGAGAAATGTGGATGATGAATGATATAGTTATAGATTTTGCAAGAACAAGTTGAAAACTTAAAGCTCAATGATCAACAAGAACCAAAGGACAAAAGCAAAGAAAATGAAGAACATGAAGTCATTGAAGTAAAGGAACCATAACAAAAAGAACAAGAAGAAGCTCCAATTCATCCGGATGTAACTAAAACTTGGAAATTTGGGAGAAATCATCCTAAAGATCAAATCTTAAGTGAACCCTCACATGGGGTAAGACCTCGATCATCTATTAAAAATATTTGTAATCGTCTTGCATTTTTATCTCAAATTAAACCTAAAACCATATATGAGGCCGAGACTGATAAATCTTGGATAATAGCTATGCAAGAACTCAATCAATTTGAAAGGAATAAGGTTTGGACCTTAGTTCCTAAACCAAGAGATCATGGTGTAATAGGCACTAAGTGGGTCTATAGAAACAAGAAAAATGAATCGGGTACTATTGTTAGAAACAAGGCACAATTAGTTGCCTAAGGTTTCAATCAGTAAGAAGGCATTGATTATGATGAGACTTATGCACCGGTTGCTAGACTTGAAGCTATTAGAATGCTACTTGCATTTGCATATCATAAAGATTTCAAGCTATTTCAAATGGATGTTAATAGTGCTTTCTTAAATGGTTTTATCGAGGAAGAAGTTTATGTTTGACAACCTCCCAGTTTTGAAAGTCATGAATTTCCAAACCATGTGTTTAAATTATCAAAAGCTTTATATGGTTTGAAACAAGCTCTTAGAGCTTGGTATGAGAGACTTAGTGGATTTTTGCTTAAAAATAGTTTTAAAAGAGGAAAACTTGACACTACCCTTTTTTATCAAAACTATTGATAAAGACTTGCTTATTCTTCAAATATATGTTGATGATATCATATTTGGTTCTACTGATGTGAATTTATGTGAAGAATTTACTAAAATTATGCAAGATGAATTCGAATTGAGCATGATGGGCGAACTCAACTTCTTCCTTGGACTACAAATCAAGCAAATAAAAGAAGAAACTTTCCTCAATCAATCCAAATATGTCAAAGATTTAATCAAGAAGTATGGATTGGAAGATGGAAGGTATTTCGCCACTCCTATAAGCACCTCCATCAAACTTGAAAAGGATAAGAAAGGTAAATCCGTGGATCAAAAGAAATACCGAGGTTTGATTAGTAGTTTACTTTATCTCACCGCTAGTAGGCCGGACATCATGTATAGTGTATGTTTATGTGCTAGATTTCAATTTTATCCTAAAGAATCTCATATGATTGTTGTTAAGCGTATTTTTAAATATTTAAGTGGCATAATTAACTTTGGCATATGGTATCCTGAATTCACATCATTTGATATGCTTAGTTACTCCGATACGAACTTTGCTGGATGCAAAGAAGAGCGCAAAAGCACAAATGGGACTTTTTATTTCCTTGGACATTCCCTAGTTTCTTGGTTTAGCAAGAAGCAAACTGTGGTTGCTCTATTTACAACCGAAGCTGAATATTTAGCGGCTGGAAGTTGTTATGTACAAATGTTGTACATGAAACAACAACTTGAGGACTTTGGACTCACTATAATCACATTCCTATTAAATGTGATAACACTAGTGCCATTAATATCACTAAGAACCCTATTCAGCATTCACAGACTAAATACATTGAGATTAGACATCATTTCATAAAAGACCATGTTCAAAGAAGAGATGTTTAACTTGACTTCATTAGTACCAAACACCAATTGGCGAACATTTTTGCAAAACCTCTTCAAGAATATAGGTTTAATTTCATAAAACGTGAATTTGGCATGTGTTTAAGTGATAATTTGTCTATTTGATGCATATTTAAAGTGATAATTTGATCAAATGCTTTTTAATTATATTTTGGATGATTTCAGCATTTTTTGAGTTTCAAACGTTTGAATCTCAACTCACACGTCCGAAAGTGGGACTTAGACGTCCATAAGGACTTAGATGATGGAAATTTTTATTGCCTGAAGATTTTCACCATTGGAATTTTCAGGCATCTGAGTTTATACTCAGACGTCCAAAAGTGCACATTCAAACGTCTGAATGATAACTTAGATGTTCGAATCTTGTGTAGTAAACAGGGCATTTGCTACCGACATTTTTAGACATCTAAAATAGGACTTGGACGTCCGAAAGTTGTGGGGTATAAGAGAGAATACAGCCTCAACAATTCATTTCATCTTCCTGCGCCCGTTCATAACACCGTTTTACCTCCTATCTTCGGTTATAAAACTCATTTCTCTCTTTTTCTCTATCTCTCTCTCTCTTCTAAAACTCAAAACCATGGCATCCAAACCTTCCAAGAATCCACCACAAAACCCTAACCCTCCTTCCAAACGAACTAAAATTCAAAGGGAATTGTCTTGGAAGAAATCTTCTGCGGTTGGAACCAAAAGGGCCAACGAAGAGCCTCGACCTTGTCTAACAATGACTCTTCATCTCCTAGCCATGATTTAGGTGAAGAATTGATGGAACCCCAGTCCAAGGCTCGCCATGATCCATAACCTCCTGCCAGTCCTCCTTTGCAACAACATAATGATGAAGATGAACCACTATTCTACCATTCCAAGGCGAAAGAGCATCACTACTTCAATTTTTTCGCCCAATTTCAATTCTAGGAAATGTTCACCTCTATGGGTTTACTTTATTTCATATCCTTGAAGAATCCTTCTTGTTGTACTTTAATTAAAACCTCCTATGCTCATTTCTCATCTGAAACCATTAGAGAAGGTTCCTCCTATGTCTTGGGCAAACCTATCGAGTTCAATGCTGAACTCCTTTTGTGAAATTTTTCATGCCCCTCATAATAGAGTCTCTATAATTGAATCTAATGTGTGAACCATGGGTTTTGATCGGGGAGAGGGAAACCCTTCTTTTAAAAAGACTTGTAGAGATTTAAATTAATAAAAATTTGGTTTTTAAAAGGTTCACAAAAACAAACAAACAAGGAGTCGCCACCTCATTTTTTAAGGAAAAAAGGAAAACCATGAAAATAGTTTTAAAAAGAAACCTTTAAAAACCAAACACATGACTCCGATCAAGGAAAAGCAGGTCTTAACAAAACAAGAGAGGATTCGGAGACTAAGTTACGATGTGGGAATGTTCTAGGAAACATCCTATAGGCACCCACATCGCCCCAAAATGGGTCTCTGAATTTATATGGGCTATTTCAATCACTTCCTAATTAGTCACCATGCATATGTAAAGAATCATCCATAATCATTCATATTCATCTATGAACATTCATAAAGCAATAAACATCCACAAAGCATGTAAACATCCATGAACAAATATAAGAGATATGGAAAGCATACAAGAGATAGAGAATAAGAGAATAAATCCATCCTACTCCTCTAGCAATCATATGTGATGGATAAATGGACAAGCATGGGTCCATTGTTAGGATTATGCCCTAGAGCCAATCATGGAGATGATTGTTTAGGGATTAGGAACAATCAATTGATTTCATTTATATATGTCACATTTATTATTTATTTAATAAAAAGGCTTATTCTATTATGTTTATATGCATCATTTATATTTACATAATATGTCCATGGAGTTAGAGTTGAGAATATGAAATTACAAAGGGTTGTAATTTTGAGACTGTAAATATATCTCTGTACTAAACTCCTAAATCATTCCTAGTTGAAGGTTCACTATGATGGACAGTAATGAACCATAGGACTAGCACTTGTTAGGTTGACTCTATAGGAGGATAGCTAGTCTCAAGCTATTTGTGTGGAGACACTACAACCAACAAGTGGGTGCCTATTATCAGAATAGGTACACTGAATGTGACCAAAGATATGAGATAAACTGAATGGAGTTTTAACCTGCCTGTCAATCAGTTTCTCATTGTTATAGTGGTACAAGTAATCCTTAGACCTGAGACACCATGGTTGTCTTATGCATGTAGCTTTAGAAGTTTGATAACACTAAGTGCAGATCCTATTCAGGGGTCTGTAAGGGTGTTCATTGGCCCTTCTGCTATATGTGTTAAGGCATGTGAGTGATCAACAAGGAATCCATCACTCTCAGGAAAAAGGGAGTGAATGTCTCATACAGCATTCATTGAATATAACTCATTAAATCCATGGGCCCATGGTAGAATGAATATGGAAAGGAGTTTCCATAAGTTCATCATTGAGTTGATATTAATGAATGAGTATAAAGTAATTGAACTAGGGACTTGACAGACTTCCATGTCCTATTAGTTCAATTGGAGACATTGTGTTGATGGAAGGATGGAATTGTAACCTGTAAACTATAACAGAAGGGTTCTTTGTAAATGACTATTCACCTCATTAAGGACCACACCATGAGCCATATGCTAGGTGTTACTCATGGTTAGTAGAAGCCCTAATTGATATAAATGAGTTATAATCAATTAGGGAATTGAAAGGAGTTTCAATTAGACCCTTAATGGAAAGTGTTCCATTGTGCACAACTTGTGCTGTTCCTACTACTTGATGATGTGAACCCAATGGGTCACACACTGATCATGCTAAGAGAGCTTGATTGTCTATGAGAGAAAGGGTATAAGTGATTAAAGAAAAGTTCTTTAAGGGGCTAATTTGTATTTGATGCAAACTAGTGGGCTAATTGTGTAATTAAGAGTAATTACACAAATTAGATTAGGGTTTGGAATCCCCCCTTGGCCGGCCCTAGTTGGAGGCTATTTAAAGCCTCTTATGATGTGATGACATCATCACTTAAAGCACTCTTGGAGGCTCCCAAGTGCTGGCCGAAATTTTCACAGCTCTCCCTCTCTCTCTCTCCCTCTTCTCCACCTCTAGCAACCCTAAGGAAGAAGAAGGAAGGGACAACTTGCTCAAGCTAGGTGTGGATACTATTGGAGGTAGTGCACTTGGACTGCTCAATCAGAAGACAAAGCTTGGAGCATAAAGGAGAAGACTTGAATCAACTGTAAGTAATTCTACCCTCTTCTAGTTAGGGTTTATGGTTTTTGTATTAAGCATAATTAAGATTCATGGGTTTGGGAATCGTAGGAAAAATTTTATATTCCGCCTTTGTATTTTTCCTCTCTAGTTTGATTCCCAACATCCATCCCACTCCTCTAACATATATGTGATGGACAAATGGATAAAAGAAAAAGAAAAAAAAAAAAACTTAGGATACTTAGTATCCTAGGGCGGATTTGAACATCAAATGAGCGCCTACGTACCTTACATACAAAGATGTAAGGATCAAAGTCCATGTAGTTCGATTGAGAAGGGGTTACTCCCTTTACAATGAACTATAAACCCTAAATTTCCATTAAAAGAAAAGAAGAGTTTTAAAAAAGAAGGATTTCCAAAAAAAAAAAAAGAATTTGAGAAGGGATAGAATTTGAAAAGAGATAGAGCTCTTATCCAAAAAAGAAGTTTGAGAAAAGTAGAATTCTAAAAGAGATAGAACTTTAATTCAAAAAGGAGTTTGAGAAAAATAGAATTCTAAAAGAGACAGAACTCTGAATAAAACCGAATTTCAACGAAAGTAGAGTTATAAAAGAGATAGAATTCTTATTCAAAAAATAGTTTTAGAAAACATGGAAACTTAAGAATTACAGTCCAAAGTAAAGAGAATAACCCAAAGAGCGGGAGAAGAGAACAAATCAAAACAAACTTACGGTGAACCATTTACCATGTGCAAATTATCCCGAAATATCGAGAAAACACCAATTAATCACCCCATGTATTCTATAGAGCAATTATTAAGCTCAAACCAACATATTCATGCTCAACTAATCATTAGGAGACCTAAATCAAATCTGGACAGAATACTAAACATGCATATAATGACCTAATACTCATGCAAATAACAAAAATTAAAAAAAAAACACAAACCTAATATGCTCCTATATGCTCTAAACACCCTAACATGCACAAAACTATCAAAAACATGCTAAATATGAATTACCATGGTGAAAATATCATATGACAATCCAAAACATGAAAAGAAAATCTAACATGATGCCTTAGATAAGTATTTTATATAAGAATGTGAAATAATTATCCTTATAGCGAGCTTTCTTAAGTAAAACTATCCGGAAATAATTTTACGTAGAAATCACTCTGCATGAATGATTTCTTCACATATCCTACATAAAATATATACTTAAGAGTGCAAAGAAACTCACAGCGCACTTAAACATACTCCAGAAAGCACCTATGCAGAACCCCACCCTCTAAGGACGATAATTATTCTCGAAAAGAATAATCATCCATACACCTATGAAGATGAGGCTTACACAGCAAGTTTCCTATACAAAAGATGCTTAAAATCATGTATATAATTGAACCATGAAGAGAAAATGGCCTAAACACATCAACTAATTTTCTGTGCAAAACGTACCTCTATCCTTAAGAGAGAAACTATCCTAACAGCAAGCAATTCGAAATCCTATTCCACTAGCATGCTTTCACATCATATTTGAATCATATACACTCTAAAATATAGAGTATATATGATTCCTAAATCAATTCTAAGCCATAACTATGCAAAGAATGGAGTAGAAGAAGAAGGAATCGTAAAAGGATGCAAAGGAGACTTACAACAAAGCAAAGGTCTTCGCTGCATTCTTTCTTCTCTTTGGCTTGGTTCCATTCTAGTTCTTCTTTGAAATTGTAATAGAAAGCCTCCTCCAAGTGATATGGGTATGTGCAAGCTTGTTCTCCTTAGCTCTCTTATGAATATGATGTGTCAAAAGTCTCTTATGCTGATGAATGAGCCTCTATTTATAGCCAACCAACCATGTGAACCAATGGTTGAGATTAATCCACCATAAAACCAATCTAAGGCTATTATTAAATCCCTTAAATGTTGGACAACTCAAAATCACATCCCAATAGGTTTAGAACACTTTTAGAAGAAGGAAATTCGGAGTAAAAGAGTCCAAAACCATCAAAATTTCAAAACATGACAAATTAAAGCGGAGTGCTCGGGTGACCGGTTGGCCCCAACCGGTCCAACCAGTTGAGCCCAACCGGTCACCTGAGACAAAAAAACTCAAGTTTCCAAGTTTTTGAGGATTTTTGACCCGTTTCAGACTCCTAACTTCAAACAACTTAAATTCTTCAATTTAACTCCGATTTGAGTGATTTAAAAGCCAAAATTTCAAGGATTCAATGTAGAATAAGTTTAGAATATTCTTGAACCAAAAATCCCTAACCACGGTCAAGTGGCTGGGTTTTCAAGAAGCGGTTAACCGAAAAATGGTACATTAGCCATAGAATAATATGGTGAACCAATCCAAAACCTATTCAACAATTAAATTGGAACTTCAATTAGGTTCATTACATCATTTTAAGATCAATGGAACAACTCAGAATGAGTTTTGAGGTCAATTGGAAAATATACGAAGTAAAAGACGAAATTGCCCTTCAAGTCGCAAAAGTTCTAATTAACTATCCAAACCTATCTAGAATTGAACCAAATTTGACACACATATTCAAAATGATCCTAGAAACTAAATGCAAGTGATGGGACTCAGCAATGAAACAAAAACATGCATGCAATAATAACCTATTCTCCTAAGGCTTAAAAAGGCAAAAGTGTCCTTTAAGGCTTAGGGACTCCTAAATGCTTCTAAACCTAACCAAATGCTATCATGAACTTATGGGGGTGAACATGGGGTGTCTACACAATGCGTGGCTTAGGATTCAAGGTTTTGACAAAGTTAAAGCCACCCGTCTTCTCTATGGTGATCTCACCATTCCCAAGGCTTTCAAACCTAAGGCTATTCAATTGACCCTAGAATGCAACATTCTTATAAACTCTTTATATACAATTTTTTGCCTAGGAGTGGAAGCAAAGACCATGTGTCCTTCCTTGATGTTGGTCTTCTTTGGTGTTTTCTTAAGCATAAACCTTTAATCCTGGTCATTTGATGCTTCATCATATGAAATTTTGTGTAGATAAAGCAAAATGGGGTTATGCTTTATAGTGGTGCACTCACTTCCTTGTTCACATATTTTGGGATTCTGCTGAATGATGCTTATAAGTATATACCCTCCAACATTGATAAATTCACTCCTAGTTTAATGAGTCAAATGGGATGTCACTTGGTTAACAATGTTTGGGTGAAGAAGACTTCTTCCCAACCTTCTTCCTCCTTTATGCCTCCTCCCACTAAGGATGTTTTCATAGAAGATGTCGACTCCACTGACTTCATTCCTCCTCCTCATCCCAATGCACCCTCTTCATCTACTGATCCCTCCTCCATGTCCTCCAAAGAACTTCTCTTCTCTATGTTCTATTCCTTTGAATCTGTCAAGGATGAATTGCATGAGTGCGATCAAGAGAAAGCAAGAAGAGCATGATGATGCATTGAAGATATTAGAAGCCTCCATCGCCTCTCTCACTCCAGAACCTCTTGCTCCATCAGGTGAAACCCTTTCGAACTCCACTAATCCATCGGGTCCCTAGTTGTCTTTTTGCTGTGACAAAGGGGGAGAAGAATAATGATGTTTTGCTGTTGAAGAATGAATTATTTGTTTTCACTGCTTCTATGCACAGTTGTTATATTTAGTTTTTATGTTATACACATTTTTAATGGTGTTTTATGTCTAATTATTTTAGATATTGTTATTTGGATCATTTTGGATTATTTTTAATTATATTTTGCTTTTAGATTCCAAATTGCTTATCTGATATATGCATATTGTGAAATCTGTTATGAGAATTGAATAATTTGATATATGCATTTGTTTAGGGGGAGCTTTTGCTCTTCTATCCCTTAACAAAACATCTTGGGTTTGTCATCATCAAAAAGGGGGAGATTGTTGGACCTAAGGGTTCAATCCCATGTATTTTAATGATAATAAAGCAAATATGTTTTTCTTAGTTGCTAATTAAGATGAAGTTGTGTTTAAGACAGGTTATATCTATTATACACTTTACCATAAGAACTAGAAATCTTGTTTAAGTAAGAAAGCAATAATGCAATCTATGAACTTCAAAAGAAGCATAATCCAACTCATTTGCAACTTGGAAATCAACAATGGAGCAATCAAGCCAAGGATCGTGAGAATTTAGGATTTTATGTAAAATTGATTCAATCTTTCCTCACTTAGGATATATGGTCTATAATATGATTAATCAACATGGTAATAAACTAATTGAACTTAGTTTTTAGTGC
Organism: Liquidambar formosana; assembly: GCA_039720395.1. Lineage (NCBI taxonomy): Eukaryota > Viridiplantae > Streptophyta > Magnoliopsida > Saxifragales > Altingiaceae > Liquidambar > Liquidambar formosana. The sequence goes on along the minus strand of CM077823.1, from coordinate 7,975,446 downwards.
CAAAATGATCCCATAAGCCATTTGAGTTGAATCCCAAGTTATTGGACTTTATTTGCAAAAATCTCATTTTTGAAAACTGGGTAACTCAAACGTCCAAGTGGCAACTCAAACATCCGAGTAGAAACTCAAGCGTCCAAGTCCAAGACTTAGACATCCAAGAATATCAGATAATCTAACCTGATCTTTCTTATTCTCTAATTTTCTCAGATGATCCCTCAGACGTCCGAGATGTGATTCAGACGTCCAAGTGTGAACTCAAACATCTGAATCCTTTACGACATTATATGTGTCTCTTCACTGAAAATTGCCTCTAGAATTTTCAGACGTCCGAGTGTAAACTCAAACGTCCGAAACCTTCGAATCTGACACATAATGACTAGTTTTCTAATAGCCATTTAAAGCATTTAATGCCCACCAAACCTCTTTTCCCGGCAATTTATTGCTACAGAATGGTCATTTTGGACCCTTGGGCTATAAATACATTACTTGAACTCATTTATGAGTATTCATTGAGATCAAACAAACAAATCACTATCATTTACTCTCAAGCCCTAGAAATATTCAAGTGAGCATTTGTTGTGAAATCAATCATAGTTGAGTGAGCTTTCAATTCAATGATATCTACTCTTTTAGAGAAAACAATCAACAAATCATCTTGTATTCAAAGGGTTGTTGTGTGAACCCTAGATTTGTAGCTCTTGAAGGGAGATTTGTGCGAGTGTTAGTAAAGAACACTTGTGGCTGTGTAAAGGTTTAATCTCCACCCACAAGGAGATTGATATAGTGGATTGGTGAATCCTCAAGTGAGCTCTTGAGGCGAAGACATAGGCAGAGAAACCGAACCTCGTTAATATCGTTTGCATTCTCTTTCTCTTAATTTCTCTTTATTGCTTGTTCATAAATTTCATTTTACTTGCAATAATCTGATTTTAAATTTGTTGTTAATTTTTTAAATTAGCTATTAACCCTATTCACCCCTCTCTAGGGTTATACACTTGGGACAACAGGGATCGTCCCATTAAGAGAATCCCTTAAGCCCAACTCTCCTTGAGGGGGATTCCTATCCTTTTTGGGGTAGCAACAGCAGGGCGACTCAACTGGGGAATTGCAGGTTTAATCCTATTCAATTTTGATAATGTTTCTAAATCCCCTCTCAAAATTTTTAATTTCCTACACAATCTAGATAAGACCAATGTCTTATTTTATCCTCATTTCTTGCTTTATGGTTATCTAACAAAATATTGCCTACCCTTTTCTCCTTTTGTGGGGTGCATGAGTTTTAATTTCCGAGCATTTATCTATTTGTTAAAGTTATTCCTGCTATATGTGATTGATATGCTCAAATGCACTATTGCAAGTATGGACGATAAATCTTTGTGGAACACTGGTGCCAGCTTAAATTAATGTTATTTATGTGGATGGTTTTATTTTATGTTTAAAATTTTACATAGAACTATGTTGGATTTTCCCAAAAATATTCTTTTAAATTGAAAATTTATTTATAAATCATCCTCACCTTTTATATAAAGCATGTTTTACAAAGATGACGTCATGGCCTATTTCCAGGTTGTGACAACCCAAGTCTTTGATATCCTTTAAGTCTTCTCTTCTTGGTATTCTTGATGGTTTGAATCTTCTCTTCTTTAAGACTTTTTGCTTCTGTTGATCTTTCATTTGTTGATGCCTTCTGATTGTCCTTGACATTATTTTTTTTCTTCTAGCTGGGTTGCAATCTAAGAAGCCTATTTTAGAATCTGATTCTTCAATGGCCATTTCTTACATGAAAGGTAATGATATTTATTGGAAATACGACTCAATCATTAATGAAATTTGCTTTCTCTATGATAATATTGGCTCAATTTGATTGATTATGCTCTAAGAGAAGCCAATAGTCTAGCTGATTAGTATGCTAAACTTAAAGTCGAAAGAATTGCTACCTTCATAGCCTAGATCTGAGCTTGAGTCCTGGAATCAGATTGGTCCTTGGGTGTTGGTCTATCTCTTTTTCTAGAGTGATTAGTGTAACTATTCTCATATTAAAGCTTCAGTGTGCATTCAGAAGGAGGATTGCTATGTTCAATGACCTTAGTCTTCATCAGTGGCTATTTGGTTAGAGCTTGTATTGTGGTCACCGCTTGTCTTCTGGCAGATGAGTTCAATTTCTTTCCCTTATTTTATTGTGTGTTTGCATTTTAAATGTGTTGGCCTAAATGGTTTCAATCCCATTATTTTGATGATAACAATACACAAGAATATCTTAAGTACTAATGAGCTTTATTGTTGAACTTAAGACAGGATTGTTTAGCCTCAACATGTGATTAAAGGTTAAATGACTAATCAAAAGCATAGAGTATACATAGACATCAAAAAGAACCAATTATCAGGAAGATCAAGTGAAGCCATATTGTTCTATGTGTGAGAAAATTAGGAATCAATGTAAGATTGATCCCATTTGATGCTCACTTTCTTTTAAGGGCTTTAGGTGTCACACCCCATTTTTGTCATCTTAGTTAGAGGTCATTGTCACACCCTATTTTTGTAACCCTAGTTAGAGGTCATCATTTCATGTAGGTTTTTATTTTATTTTTGAGTATAGGCATTTGCATTAGGTTTCTAAAGCATTAAGGATCATGCATATGAATTTTGGTTTGATTTGGAAGAGGTTTCAATAGTCAATTAGAGATTTTGTGACTTTAAGGGCATTATTGTCTTTTAAGTCGTATCTTTTCCATTTGACTTTGAAATGATCTCCAAGTTGTCAATTAGAGTTCATATGGATATAAAGTCTATATATAGGTTCAATTTGATGAATTAATGGTTTAAAATTAATCCGGCTCATAATGGTTCAAGTTGGCTAAAAGACCCTTCTTGGTTCGCTCAAATCAACTCATGTAACCCACTCAATTTACTCTCATTTATCTTTAATCAGGCTTTATTTACATCATAAACATGTTTTAAAAGGTTGAATTTTGAATTGGAAAGCATTTGGCTCGACCTTATGTGCAAACCCTAGTTTTGCGATAGTGGTACACAGTGGTTAGCCGCCTTTGTAAAACCTAACCATGAACCTATGGTTAAGGATTTTTGTCCTAAAATGTCTAAAAATGTGTTCCCCTTCAAAACACGATCGTTTTGGCTTTTATTTCGTCAAAATCATACTTAATTTTACCCCTATAGGACTCCTAAAAGGATTAGAAGTCAAAACCGGAGCGGACTAGAAGGAGGCCTTGGGTAACCGTCTAGGGCTGGATAGTCAGTCATCAAGGCCCAAACAGCTAACCGTCCAGGCCTAGTTGGTCACTCGAGGACTTCATCTTCGTTTGGGTTTTTGACTCTTTCTTCCCTCCTGTGACGGATTTCTCTGCCCTTGCAAGTTGTTTCATCCTAGGATTGAGCAAATTTGAGTTGTTTGAGCACCAAGAGAGTCTCTAATAGCCCTAGGATCATTATTTAATGAATTAATCTTAGCCATTTGTTTGTTAGGTTAGTCCCTTATATAAAGAACATGATATTCAGCACATAAGGGGGCCACAAGTGCATTTTATACTTAGAGAGAGAAGGAGCTACGAGTTGGGAGAGCTAAAGAACATCAAAGGGAGGCTCTTTAACCTTAGGAAAGCAAGAGAACAAGGATTTTGAAGGCAAAGGAACCTCTACAAGAGGTAAACGTACTGTCAATTGCTGAATTTAGGCTTTTCTCCTTCTTCCTCTCTTTCTTTCTTCATGATAGTTCTAGTGCATGTAGTTGTTCCACATTTTAATTGAATTCAATGCTTTTATAATGTTATATGTATGATTTTAAGATGATTCATGGTTTTATATGCTTGATAATCCTTAGAGTACTAAGGGTTTGAAAGCATTATTCTTTGTGTTCCTTTGAAATCATGCATGTTACGTATAGCTTATTCATTGTGATTATTGTCATGAATTGACGTTTCTGTTAGTTAATATATATAATATGAATGATATTCATGGTGATTTGAGCATATGTTAGAGTCGTTTTATAGGTTGTTAGGTATATTTGTGAAATTAAGGTTTCGGTAACCCTAAATTATGCAAATTTCATACAGCATGTTTAGGGTAGTTTTGTGAGTTGTTGCTCATCATAATCATTCTATATATGCTGCATATAGTTGAATCATGCTAGGTTTGCATTCATTATTAGTGGATTTCTATGTTTTTATGCATGTAGGATAGGTCATTGCATGTAGGGTTGTATTAGGGTTTTTACTTTTTCATTATTCCTGTTATTTGTATGATTAATGGATGATTTTAGGCCTTAATATGTTCCTGTGCATATTAGTATTTTGTTCTTTTTGCATGGTTTTGAGCACGTGTAAGGGTGCAAACAGGTGTAATAATTGCTTTATTGCAAATAAGGCTGTTATCGCTTAAGCTTGTCATTGCTTAGAGAAAATTGCATAAGGTAAGTAGGGTATGAAGTGCCCTAATTCACTTTTCCTAACCTCTCTTTCTCTTCTCCCTTTCTAGGATTATTTCTTAATACAGATACATGGTCATTACTAGAAGTTTCCTTGTTAAATAAAATACCTATCTTATCAAAGTTTCCATCTTGTGGATGTTGTTTCAAACTTGGTTTATTCATCAAATTCTTTTTTAAATAAGGATTTAACCCTATTCTTTTTGAACTACGTGGACTTTGATCCATGTATTTCCATGCATGGTATGTAAGCACTCACTTTGATGTTCAAGTCCGCCATAGGATACTAAGTATGCTAGATTTTCTTTTCTTTTTCTTTTATCCATTTGTCTATCACATATGATTGCTAGTGGAGTAGGATGGATTCAGGCTTGTGATTGCTAATGGATTAGGATAAATTTGTCCATCACATATGATTGCTAGAGGAGTAGGATGGATTTGTGATTGATTAGCATGCTGTATTTTGTTGATTGATATTGATTTGCATGTGATTAAGTCATTAAACTAGTCCAATCAAATTAAGAGACCAACTTGGGCGATGTGGGTACCTATGGGCTTTGCCCAGAACCTTCCCACGTCGTAACCTAGCCCCTGAATCCAATTTTCTGGTTTTAAAGACTTTGCCTTTCCTTTTAAAAATGGAGTCATGTGGTTTTGAAAATAAAACACTTTTAGGTTTTCCTCTTTTCCTTAAAAAATGAGGTGGCAACTCCCTTCGTTTGTTGTCTTTCACCCATATTTTGCTAAACCCTTGTGGGCCGCTTTTTTGTGGGTTCACAGTCATCATTTCATTTTCATGTAAGTTTTTATTTTATTTTTGAGTCTAGGCATTTGCATTAGGTTTTTAAGACATTAAGGATCATGCATATGAATTTTGGTTTGATTTGAAGTTGATTTCAATAGTTAATAAGAGATTTTGCGACTTTAAGGGTATTGTTGTCTTTTAAGTCGTATCTTCTCTGTTTGATTTTGAAATGATCTCCAAGTTGTCAATTAGAGCTCATATTAATACATAGGAGGTATTTATAGGTTCAATTTAATAAATTGATGGTTTAAAATTAATTTGGTTCATAATGGTTCAAGTTAGCTAAAAGATCCTCTCTTGGTTCGCTCAAGTCGACTTATAATTTCTATTCAATTTTCCCTCATTAAACTTTAATTAATCTTAATTTCATTCCAAAATATGCTTCAAAAGGTCATTTTTTTAATTTGGAAAGCATTTGGTGCAACCTTGTGTGACGGTGGTGCATAGCGGTTAACCGTCTTTGTAAAACCTAACCATGCACCCATGGTTAAGGGTTTTTGTCCTAATATGTCTAAAAATGTATTCCTTTTCAAAGCACGGTCGTTTTGGCTTTCATTTTGTCAAAATGGGATTCCATTTGACCCTTGAAACACTTTTGGAAGGAAGAATATAGTAAAAAAGGCAACATTTGACGAAGCCCTCGGGTAACCGCCCAATCTTAGGTGTTCACATGAGTCACTCCATCATTTTTTAGGGTTTTCATGATTTCCTTCCCCTTTTTGACATATTTTTCGCCTCCATAAGTCTTTCCTTCTTATTTTATGGTATGTTTGAGTGTCTTGAGTCCTAAGAGAGTCTCTAATAGCCCTTGGATCATTATTTAATGAATTAATCTTGTCCATTGATTTATTAGGTTAACCCCCTATAAATACCTTGCTATGTTCAGCCCTAAAGGGGGGCAACTTATGCACTTGTGACCTAAACCCTAAAAGAGAGTTTTTTATGAGAGAGAAAGGAGTACAAAGAGAGTTTCTCTAACCCTCGCAAAAGAGGATGAGGAGTTCTCTACATCAAGTGGAAGCTCTACAAGAGGTAACACACTTAACTCTAGAATTTGAAATTAGGGTTTCTCTCTTATGTAAGTTCTAATGCATGCTATTATCATTGTTGTTACCAATATTTGATGCTCTTGTGAGTCAATATGAATGATAATGGGATTTTTTATGATGTATTAAGCATGCTTTAGGGTTTATTCATGGGTTATAGTGCATAGTTGTGAGTTTAGGGTTTTAAATGTCATCCTTATTAGCTTTTTAGCTTTTGCAAGTTTCATAGAACATGTTTAGTGTAAGTTTTAGAGTTGTTTCTCATTATAGTTGTTTAATATATGTCATATATGATAGAATCATGCTAGGATTGCATCCATGTAGTGGATTTTCTAGGTTTTTGGGAGACGTTATCCTTTTCTAAGGATAATTATCCTTTTTAGAGAGTAAGGTCTTGCATGAGGGTGTTTGGGAATGTGTTTAAGCATGTAATAAGTTCTCAAGTATATATTTTATGTAGGATATGTTGATAGAACCTTTATATGGGTGATTTCTACATAAGATTATCTTAGGATAATTTTGCTTAAGAAAGCTCGCCGTAGGAATGCCTTTTTTCATGTTTTACATAAAATATCATATTTTTACTTGGGTTTGTTTTGTTTTTCATGCCTAATGATATTATGTGATATTCTCATGATTATTAGGGTCTTTTTGCATATTTTTCATAGTTTTTTGTTCATATAGTGTAGGTCATTGCATATAAGAGCATATTAGGGTTTTATTATTCCATGATTTTTGTTATTAACATGATTATTGGGATGATTTAGAGCCTTAATGGTTTATGTCCAGATTTTTCTATTATTACTTTGGTATTGTTTTTAGCACGTGTAAGGGTATTTGTAAGCATGGTAATTGCCTTATTGAAAATAGGGCGATTATTCGGTATTTTTGGTTATCACTTAGAGAATATTGCAAATGGTAAATGGATATGGAAAGTACCTTTTTCTTCCTTATTATTTCCCTTCTCCCTCCTTGGATTATTTCGTAATAAAGAGATATGGTAAATATTTTAGGTTTTCCTTCTTTTAAAAAATTCCTTTTCTAAAAGGTTTCCATCTTTCATTGAAATCCCATATATATCTTCGAAAGTCCATTTTTGAGAATATTCTAACTTTAGAAACTTCCCATATTTTCTTGAAAGGAAACTTAGGGTTTACCATAAGTCATTATTAAGTCATAACCCCTTCTAAAACGAACTACGTGGACTTTGATCCTTGTACGTTCAACTACAAGATACGTAGGCGCTCAATTGATGTTCAAGTCTGCCCTAGGATACAAAGTATCCTAAGTTTTCTTCTCCCTTTTTCTATTTCCTCTTATTGTTTGCTTATGTGGATGGATGAATAGATTATATGCATACTGTCTTGTGATGATAAATGTTGATTTTTGTGTGTATAAGACTTTAATTTAGCCCAATTAAATTAAGAGACCATTAGGGCAATATGGATGCCTATAGGCTTTGCCTAGAACCTTCCTATATCATAACTTAGCCTCCGAATTCACAATCTTTGGTTTTCAAAAGACTTTTTGCCTTTCCATTTTTAAACAGGGAGTCACTTTTTGTTTTGGAAATAAAATATTTTAGGGTTTTCCTCTTTTCCTTAAAAAATGAAGTGATGACTCCCTTTTGATTGCATATGGGCCACTTTCCCGGGTTCACATTAGGTTCATGCATTATTCCTTTAACATATTAATTGAACCTTATTGATCATGTTTAGAGTCTTTAGAGTCATTGAAATGATCTCTAATTAAACTTGGACTTAATCATTTAAGATCAGTGCATTTTGTGCAGAATTAAGATTAAGACGTCTTCTTTAAGTTTAAGACAGTCTAATCTATATGTACCTGAATTAAACCCTCTCTAATTTTTTAAGACGCCTGAATAAGACATCTGGTTTTGGGTTTAAGACATCTAAAACCCTTTAAGACGTCTAAAATCTTTGTGAACAGTAACTCTTAAAGACCTGCCTTAGACCCATGCTTAATCTGTCCTCTGGTTTTTTAAGACGCCTGAATGAGACATCTTAAACCAGAATCAGACGTCTAAATCTCTCAGGCTAACACATAATGGCTAGTTTTTTAAAAGGTCTTTTGAGCAATAAATGCCCACCAAACTCTGATTCTCAGCATTTAATGAACCCAAACAATCATATATGACCAAGGGGCTATATATATAAGGGTTTAAACTCATTTATGAGCACTCATTGATTATACAACAAGATCATTCATTACAAGCCCTAATTCTCTTGTGAGTGTTCATTAAGATTCAATCATTAGCTGAGTGTGCATTCAATTGTTATGTATTTACTCTTTTGAGAGAGTTTTCTTAGTACAAAAACAAACTTAAATCATCTTGTATTGAAGGGTTGTGATCGAGGACCCCCAATTTATAGCACTTGGAGAGTATATTTATGCAAGTGTTAGTGAAGAACACTTCTATTTGTAAAGGTTTGATCTCTACCAACAAGGAGATTGGTATAGTGGATTGAGGAATCCTCAAACGAGCTCTTGAGGCGAGGTAGTAGGCGGAAGAGGCCGAACCTCGTTAATATCATTTGTAATCTCTTTCTCTTAATGTCCTTATTGACTATCTTATTGGATATTCTTAGATTTATTCTTACTTGTAAGAAACTGATTTTTAGATTGCATTTAATTTCATATTTAGCCAAAAACCCTACTCAGCCCCCTCTAGGGTTGTTCACTTGGGACAATAAAATGCTTGCTATTGTTTGCTTTGTTTGAGATAGTGGGTTTGTCTTAGGAGATCTATTTTGAGTGGCTTTTATTTATATATAGGTTTTGTCTTTGAAAGAGGGTTACATGATAGATAGGAGTTAGCTTTTGCTTTGTAAGCTCTTCTTAGGTTGGATTTGCTAGGCTTTTTTGTATCGAGCAGGCGCCGGGGGGGGGGGGGGGGGGGGGGGGGGGGGGGTGATTGGAGGTGGGTTGTTCTGTGATTTCCTATAATAGGGTTGTAGTGGTGCTTTTGGTTGTTTTTGCATATTCGGGTGTAATCTATCAATGGTCGGGCTCTAGGAAAATAATTACAGTCGAGCGCTATTTTCTACTAACTTCCTAATAAATTACTACTAACTTAACTAACAATGACTGCCAACTATAATTATTTTCCCATAGCCTGACTAATCTAAAAGTCCCCCTTATTTTAATAAAATATGTTCTTGGCTGATCAAAAAAACAAAAAACCAAAAACAAAAACACATTATCATGAAAAAGAGGCATGCTAAAAATGTTTGCCATCAAAATAGATGACAAACCGAGTGATGAATGAGCCAAGGGCAAGCTTTTCAAAATCATTATATTATGGTAGTGAAGGTCAATGTGATACATGCATGAATTGCAAAACTTCAAGCCATGTAAAGATTGGTATATATTATTGTGTGTGTATAAGAGAGAGAGAGAGAGAGAGAGAGAGAGAGAGAGAGAGAGAGATACAAGTAAATGCAAATATTGGAGCATGATAATAAAGTGATGCAGAACAAGTGGTCGCAGAGCTCCTAAAGGATATGTTTTTATGGACAATAACAAACCCTAATTCTACACAAAAAAAAAATTAGAGTGCACATAAATTTTGGTTCAAGATGAGTTTGTGATGCATAATCTATATACCTTATCTCTAGACAACTCCAGGCTGGATTATACATTGCCTTTTTTCAATGTTTTTGTTTTCACCTTTTTTTAGTTAATTTCAATGTCTCCAATTCTTCTATCTTAGAGCATTTCATAATTTTCAAAAATTTTGAGTTGGTTAAAGGTTTATTTCAATATTTTGGTTAAATACTAGGAGTTCAAATTAACTTGAAAATTTTATAAATTTGGTAATTATTACAATTTATAATCATACTTTAAGAAATTCTTGTTTTGGAGAGATATGGAGTCTTTTCTCATACATATTTAATGTATTAAAAAAAATTATTTTGGTGGATTATTAATAATATTTTTGAAGATTTCTCTATTATCTTCCTCATGTAAAGAGTTTTGTATTGATTCTGGGGTTTTCATAGGCTGAATTAAACAAGTCAATGTTCATCTTTGGCACTCGCTATAGTTAGGTAGTTGATCTCTATAGGAATGGGATGGAAAATGAAAATAGAATAAACCTTTTTATCTTCAACTACTAAAAAAAACATAAAAAGGTGATGGTTCTTTTTTTTTTTTTTTTTTTTTTTTTTTTTTCAAATGATAGAAATACTTCATTTAAGGTATAAAAAAATCTGGTTACAAGATCAAAGGCAAATCCTCCTCAAGAAGAGGGGATAGCCAAGAAGGGGAATGTTCAAGCCAAACCTCAAAATCATCCACTCCAAGAGCAAATTTTGCTACCGTATCCGCCACTCTATTACCAATTCTAGGTACGTAAGTGTATTCAGTCACTTGGGCAATTTGGCCTAGTAGCCGAATGTCCTCACATAGGATTCCAATTTCTTATACCATATCCCTTCTCCTCTTCAGGCAATCAATGAGTCCCTTTGCATCACTTTCCACCACTCAACCCTTAATTCCCATATCAATCGCAAATTGGAGTCCTTCCCTTAGTGCTGAGGCTTCAACCAGCTGAGCACTCCTCATAAAAGGGACTTTTTTCACCATTCCCGCAATAAACAAGCCCCTCTTGTCTCTGATCACAATACCCATGCCTCCTATCTTATCAGTCTTAATCCACAAACCATCAATATTGAGCTTATACAATAGTCCAAGTGGGGGTTTCCACTTTTGCAAGGCATATTGTCCATCGCAGATTCCTCTCTTGTCGATTCCGTCTTAGTACAAGCTTGTTTATATTCTCCTTCATCATTGGCAGCTTTCCCAAAGACTTCATTTGGCTCCCATCCTATCCCCTTGAAGCACTTATCATTCCTTGCCTTCCAAATGCGCCATAAGATAAAGACTGCTTGACGGAGCAGTAGCTCAGCAGACACATTAGCTTCCCACTTTTTCCTTAAGCTCTCAATATATTGCAAAAAGGATTGAGCATCTATTGAGGCGCTGTCCACTTGTAAATGGCTCCCGAACCACACCATTCTTGCAAATTGGCAGCGTCGTGTATGTCTTTGTGTAATGCAATTAAAATAGCATTTGGCATGTTTAAGTGCGATATATTTCCCATTTTGGTTAGCAATTCTAAATCCTAGTATCCATGTGATACACGTACATAGAAAAAATTTTGGGCATGTTGCATTTTACATAATTTTTCGATGGGCGTTGATCCAAATAAATGACTTATGACAAACGTTAATCGGGATTTAACGAATGAGAACGTCAAGCGTACATAAGAGATGTCAAGTGTGAACATAGTTGAAGAGGGTAAACTAGGATAATAATGAGTGATTTTAGCACATTAGATGTGCAGTATTGATTATATATATATATATATATATAACAAATCATTTGTACATTTTTAAACATTCAATCATCTTTTTAATACTATGACAATAAAACTTTGCGATGTTAATTATTAATATGTGGGATTTCGATTTTGTATTCTTTATTAACTGCTCACTATTTGCTATAACACTTTGAATTAGTGATATTTACGTGTTTTAATTGTTCACAGTAGTGATCTTGGATAAGTCATGTGCTATGCGCAATAACGATAAACTCGATTAAGTAACCTCTAATTGAATTATTTTTATGTTTTGGATATATATTTATTAGTGTAGCTGATTTTATTTCTTTATAGCACTACATACATATATATCTTTCTTTTTATATGTTCAATCCCTCTGGGAAACACTCTAAGAATTAATTCCGGAATGTACTAGGCCGATGTGGGTGAATATGCCCTTAAGATCGTCCGGAGAGAGATTTAGTCGAGGTGCGCGTAAGTTGACCCGGACACCTTAACCGTCAAACCAAAAAAAAAAACAAAAAACCCCTATAGGGATTTCTTAGCATATCGCAGCCACCGATGCAATGAATATGCATTTTAGTACGAAATTAAATAAGGAGCATGCACATGATCTACTGAAGACTCTAAAAATGATTATTTAGTATGAAATTAAAGTTTTGAAACATGATAGTGGATTTGCATGGAATGATATTACGAAAATAATTGATGCAAAGAAACCAGGATTAGTCATGGTAAGGATCGCAATGAGGTATTATGTATATATAATCTTTACTTTATAGTTTTTTCCAATGATAAAAAATACATATAATCCGATTTCACGCTTATATATGTATGTATAGATCAGTGTAGATAGATATATCATCCGAATTTATATTTATATCAATAAATAAATCATAGTTAATCTGTACCTTAAAGTAAATGATTTAGGGTTTATTTATGCGTGATAAATCTTTTTTTTTTTGGCGGGGGGGGGGGGGGGTTACAAATAGGAATCTGAGTTCAAATTTTATATATATAGATATATATAGATATATATATATATATATATGTAGAGAAATCACGAAACCTAATGTGAGAGAGAGAGAGAGAGAGAGAGAAAGAGAACAGGGCCGGTTTTGGGGCAAGGCGGGCAAGGCGGCCGCCTAGGCCCCACATTTTGGCTAAAAGATGAGGGCCCCATTTTGAGACTAACCCTTGTAGTAGGTTTTTTTTTTTTTTTTTTTTTTTTTTTTTTTTTTTTGTAAGAAGAATGGTTATTGCAACCCCTTAATTTTATTTGCACATCCCACTAATTTTTATTTATCAATATTTTACCAAAAATATAAAAAGTTTTTATGAAAATTTGTTACGTAATCCACTAGAAAACATCATTTTGAACAACTTTGGAGATGAAAGTTTTTTCAAAATTTATCGTTTAAGTGGATTTTTTTGATAATTTACCGTCTTTGTTAATTTTAGGCCAAAAAGTCAACTTAAACGAAAAATTTTGTAAAAACTTTCTTCTGTAAAGTTGTTCAAAATGATGTCTTCTAGTAGATAGCGTAGTTAATTTTCTTAAAACCTTTTATATTTTTCTAAAATCTTAAGAAATTAAAATCGGTGAGATGTGCAAACAAACTCTATGTTTGTATTAGGAAAAAAAAATTGAGTATGAGGATCTCATTTTAAGAATGGGGCTCTATTGGCACCCCAAGACTTGGTTTTCATCTCCCAATTACTTTACATTTTAAGGTTTTATGAAAAATATAAAAGGTTTTCATAAAAACTGATCACATAATCTACTAGAAAACATCATTTTGAACAATTTTGTAGAATAAAGTTTTTTAAAAATTTATCTTTTAAATGGACTTTATAACCATTTATATAACAACTACTGTAAATGGCCAAAAATTTCACTTAAACAATAGATTTTGGAAAAACTTTATTCTACAAAGTTGTTCAAAGTAATGTTTTTTAATGGATAGCGCGTCCGATTTTTATAAAAATCTTTTATAATTTTCATAAAACCTTAAAGTGTAAAATAAATGGGGGATGAAAAACAAGTCTTCGGGTGCCACTAGAGGCCCCATTTTAAGAATTCGCCTAGGGCCCCATAAATCTCAGAACCGGCCCTGTGAGAGAGAGAGAGAGAGAGAGAGAGAGAGAGAGAGAGAGAGCTGGTTTTGCAGAGTGAGGGAGCCTGTGCGAGGGAAAGGGCAAGGAAAGTCTTGAAGGAAAGAGTTCTCTTGTAATACGTCTTTTATTATTCTACTTATGTCCCTTCTACTGGATCCCAAGTCCGTCAAAATTCCGACCCCTTGGGCTGGATCTTGCCATTTTGGGACATCTATTTTATCCATCAGATCCTTCAAATTCCTTTTCCTCCATAAATCTCTAGCTCTGTTCCAAATAATTTCCCCATGTAAAAAATATGAGAGATAATCATGTCAACACTGTAGTAGCTAGTGCCATAAAACCAGTATTCAACTTCTATAATAGATGGGCTTATAGCATAATAGCCTTAGTGAAATTTTCTTTACTTGTTGAGTGAGCAATCTCAGGTTTTAACTTATGAACAAGTATTGATATTCATTTATTGATATTAGGGTTTAGGGATATACGTAAATTGTATTGATTGTTAAAAAAAAGAGAGAGAAAAAAACAATAAAAAAATAAAAAAAATAATCTTCTTTTGTATAATAGATGGCACAACTACATGTTGTTTCTACCCTAAAGAATGTGAAGTGTTGCCCCTGCGGAGTTGGTTGAGCGGTCAGGCATTAGGTGTGCTCTTTAGAAGGTATGGAGCATTTCACATTGACTGTTAGGGAAATAGTTCGGGTTAAAATCTCAACAAGAGAAAGGCTTGGGATACCTTTACACAGACCGTTAAGAGAAAAATTTGGGCTGAAATTTTGGCGCAAATAAAACTTGGGATACTCCTAAGTGTTAATAAAATAAAATTTAAAAAATATAAGCATTGGGTGTTGGACCTTGCATAGCTGCATTGCGTTTACGAAAAGAAAAATGTTGGGCGTCCCGATTTCAGGACTCCCAAACAGACACAAGGGTTGACCCCATAGTGGTTGGGTCCCATAGTGGGTCCCACCTATTGTGTCTCTTTGAAATTCCTGAATTCGAGACCTGTAGCATCGTTCTTACGAAAACCATGTAAGTCAAAAGGATTGACTTTGATGAGATAACATTACATCCCAAAGTTCCCATGAGGTAGAATTCGTTTTTTTTCTTTATTTTGAAAAATGCTACTTATCTTAGATTATGTTTTCCAATTTTGCATCCCAAATGATGGAGCAAGGTAGCATCCCATAAAGTTGAATTTTGAAATTTGAATTTAGACAACGCAACAGGGTATATAAACTTTTGGCATTAAATCTCCTAGAACCCAAGTGAAGCTATCGGCCAAGCTTTCTTCGCATGCTTGAGCGCATTCCCTTTATATTAGTAAGGTTTTCTAAAGGTGAAACTTAAGTTCCTTCGTATCAATTGCGTTTAGGATAGACTTGGATGGTAACTAATCATAAGAAATGAAAAGCCAAATCTAATTCCTTTCGCTTCTTGAGGCGTAACCCACTCCTTGGTTCTCATGTCTTAATATTCACTAAAACATTTTGGAGATAATTAGCCAAGAAAATAAATGCACAACCAAGAAAGTAAATTCACAGGAGAGATTAGGTTGAGTACGCGACAGAAGTTCTAGTATGTGGTCCCCAAGTCAACCGTAGTTGATCCTTCAAATTACCTCCATTTTTTGTGGGTTTTGGGGTTCGGGGTTGCCTGAAAATGAACACCTAAAAAGCCCATTTGGGTTCATCGATTCAAATTTCAAACTCTTGAGTCGATAGGACATTCCTTTCTTTCTTTCTTTCTATTTTTTTGGCTATGTAAAACAGGAGTTTGATGGGACTTGGTCAGTACGATATCACTGTAGGAAGTATAAAACAAGGCTACAACAGAGCACTTGGTCAGTATGATATCACCTTCTTTTGCTACGACGGAGCACTTGGTTATTGAACTGCTTTGACGCAATTTAAGTACCGCCAAAAAATGACCTTTCTGCTTAAGGACTTACTTCTACGTCGTTGTGTTATATACAGATATAGTGTAGTAATTGACATGCATAACCCTCAAGCCCACTTGCCATACACCGGAGGCGAATCAAGCGGCTGCATTTGGCCACCATAACTCGATTCCCATCTGTGGTAAGAAATTTGACAATTTTTTCTTTTCTTTTTTCTGAGAAATTTTTTTTGACACAATTGAATCGGATTAACGGCATGCTCTCCGCACAGAGAAAGAATGGCCAATAATGGCCACAGGCAGTACTTGGCATGTTCTCTCAAGATATTCAATCAATTGAATTCAGTTATTCGCATCTATTTGACATTTGGATAGTTCTACTAGAGTACTAGGGAGTCTATCAAAATTTCCAAAATAATTCAAAATTATTGGTATGTCAACATGTAAATAGAAGAGAGAGCTCACCCATAAGTACAACCACTCTATTCCCACATCCAAATTTTCAAAGATCACCTGTAGACAAATAAAAGCTAAATTTGTGTGTGTATGTGTGTGTGTGTGTGTGTGTGTGAGAGAGAGAGAGAGAGAGATTAACCAAAATAAAAATTGTGCATTCCTTTGCTTGTCTAAAGAAATGAAAACTTATCATGAATTCTAAACCATAAAAACATGAACACTGCACTACTTTGACCTACCATCTGATTCAAAAACAACATGAACTTTATTAAATTTTCCACCATTGTAATATAATCGTCAAATAGAAAATGGGTATGATGAGCTAAACTGAAGAATAATAACAAAAAAGGGGGGAGGGAGAAGGGCATATGTGACAGAAAAAGTGGAGGGACTGCATACAGAGTACCAAAATCAGGCTTAGTCCTCATACTCCGTCTCTTCATCATCATCCTCATTGTTATCTGTGTACCTCCATCCCTCAACATTGTCACGGTCCTCTTCTGTTTCTTCACTATCTTCTTCCTCGTACATTTCTTCTTTGACGAGCCATTGTTTTTTCATTATATTCAAGTTCGCGGGAGATGCACTTGAGCCTTTGCGCTGTGTGATTTTTGAAGGAGGCAACTTCAAGTTAGGCTTGGGCTTGCTCTGTTTCTGACTTTTGCCATTCCCACGTTTTCCACCATAAGCCTCTTGGTCGCTTGCTTCGTCCATCTCATTATCATTATTAGGCAGGGCATTCTCAGCATTCTCATCAGAGAGATGCCCAGGATGCTCCCTCCTAAGATGGAGTTTTAGTTTGTATTCATGGATGTAGGCCTTTTCACAACCATCATAAGGGCAGGAGTAAGGACGATCAGATGATGCAGAACCATAAACCCCTGCAGAAGGCTTTGAAATTTTGGTTGGCTTCTCTGAAGGTGGGGTATATTTCGTCACATCCATCACGGTCTGAGAAATTTTTGGTGAGATTAAAATCAGATCCATTCTTTTATGGTTAAAAATAATGATAATGATAATAATAATAACAATAATCGTATACGAATATATATGAGAACAAACTGACATCATCTAATAAACATATGTGTCAACAGTAAAACCTAGATGGCTTGGTCCATAACTTTAGATGTTCCTATGCAGTTGATGGGCAAATGGATGTCTTGCACAAATTGGGTTACTCCACTGTGTTTTACAGAGGTTTTTTTAAAAAAAAATTTAAAAAATTAAAATTAAAATTAAAAATCTAATTTGATCTCTGTCACTCTCCCAATGAGCATACTAAACATTAAAAATGAGTCTAATCTGCATTATGTAGAGGATTGTTTTCACATTTCTAGTGGCACTATTACGTTTTGTTCACTTATGGGGTGATGAGACCAATATTTGGCAAATGTTTCCATTTTAATGTCATACAGCTCCATGACGAAAAATGAATTTGTGATTTAAATCTGATTAATAACAGGAATAATTTAGCAATGTTAAAACATCCATACAACCCTTCCTTTCCAAAGATCTGGTGCATCTTTGGGGAAACCACAATGCATGATATCCATTCAGGTATGATTAATTTCATCCAAGTTGTTTGGCAAAATAAAAGAGCCACTTTGGAACTACATGCCAGTAGCTACAATGGAAACTTTAATAGTTATTTTAAGGACTAAGGTAGGGGTCATTGTCTAGTGCAATGGTAAAAAGTCCCTGGCTACAAAGCACAAGGCACAGGTTCAAATCTTGAGAGTGGCCACTTTGTACTAAATAAAAAAGGTTAGGAGGACTATATCACCCCTTCCAAGACTCCGCTTAACGGGACCAACCATGGATGATGGACATTTTAGTTCAAAGACCAAGGTGTGAATGCCCTTTAATTAAAAAATACGCACCATATGGCAAAAATCTATGCTAATAACAAAAAACTTTGTTCAAAAATTAAGAAGCACAATTATGAATATGGTACAAAACAAGGATGGCGAGTGAATAGAACCAACCTTTTCATGGTGAGATGCCATGTGGTTCTTCAGCTTATACTCATGAGCATATCTCTTTCCACATTCGGGATATGGACAAATATGATAATTCTCTTGTGAATGTGTTTTCATGTGTGATCTTAGGTTGAAATCCAGAGAGAATGCCTGCATATTTCATATTTTAAGTATTACAGCAGACATACTTGCACACATATAAATGAAATTACTGAAACAAAAATCACCACATAATAAACACGAGTTGAACTGACAATACCAGGTACAAAATGATAACATATTCATAAATTATCCATGAAGGTCTGACCAAGAAAAATTAGAAGAAACTTGGCTAAGTATCATACTGGAATTATGAAATTTAAGAATACTAATAAAATCCTTGATATATTGGGAATGTTTTACAAACTTTTTAATAGGGCCAAGATTGATGTAGAAGCCGTAATATGAAAGAGGGACAAAGTTTTAGTTTAAAAATAACATTACAAATAATTCAGGGCCACAAGAATCAAATAAGCATATTTGTGGCTAAAAAAGTAACTGATGATAACAATCAAAGTCCACACTAGAAGCCAAGAAAAAAAAAGAAAAAAAAAACAGAACATGTTGCAATAAAATAAAAAATTCTTCGAATGGATAAATTGATCACCTTACCACAACCTTCATGAGGACATACAAAATCTCTCTCTCCTGTATGAATAAGAAAGTGTCGTTTCAGCTTTGAACTATCCAAAAATTTCTGCAACATAAACACATGATTCTTTCAATGCTGCTTAATAAGCCTGACATAAAGGAGAAACTAGAAGGAAATAAAAAGGAAAAAAATGCCAAAGTGAAGAAGCATGAGACTAAGCAGTCAAATAAAATAATATCAGAATGAACATTGTCGTAGCAAAATTACACTAAAAAACATTATTAGGTGATGCAACTTAGGTTAGGCTCCCTAACCAGACTGACCTAGCTACACCTACAGGTTGGTTTGAAATGGGTTTCTTATCTACAGCTCTAAAAGTGTACATAATGGTTGATTTGTTCATCACAAGGCTGGCACAACGGCACAACAAGGTACTGATGTACTTAATAGAAAACATAGCATCCTAGCTACTCTAACCTCCAAAATTCTTGGCTTTGATCTCTTGCCAAAATACTGCACTGCAGATCTGTTCTTTTCCAAAATCTCGCAAGCATCAAGGGGGAAGAACCATGACTAAAACATAATTGATATTTATCTCTTCGAGGTATACTAATTATGTCCACCAGCCAGTTCACCATGGTTAATGTTCATCACATAATTACATAGACAAGGAAGATAAGGAATTTCAGGCGAAACAAAACTGCCGACTTCCAGGAAGTCATGCACTAAAGGTCAAATAATAATTTTCAACAGATCATTTGGCAATCTACAGCAACATTTAGTTAGAAAATATTCAAAAAAATAGGAAGGCATAATACAAGAAATTTCTTCAATTCTATGGAGGAAGGTTTCAACCAAAAGCTATGGCAGAGAAACAGTGGGATAAAATTTTTTAATTTAAAAGTTTGCCATCATTGATATTTCATTCCAATTAAGTATAATTCCAGGATAGTGCAAAAGGCAGTTGGAATTGATCCCTTTACTGAGAAACTAACTATAAAATGAAAACACTGTAAACTGAAGCATTTGTCTGGTGCTTTTGAGTAGCCTGTTCAACACATTGTCTTGTTTGTGCATTATTTTTTTGATAAGGTAAATATGTATTAATGATAAAAAAGGCTTAGCCCAAGTACATAAGCCATATACACAAACTAACCATACACCCCTCTAAAGCTTAAAGGAGTCGACAAAATTGACAAAAGAAAGATTACAAGTACTAGTGTGACTAGAGAACCACAAGTACAAAGTCTTAACAAGAGAAGACTTAAGAATAATGATAGACTTCTCAATCCCATTAAAAGTTCTAGCGTTTCTCTCCCTCCAAATGCATCACCAAATAGCATGAGGAGCCATATTCATGGCCTTAAGATTAGGCAGTTGTAAGGGACTACGCCTGGTCATGAGTTCGACTCTTGCTAAACCCCTTGGGGCTACCCACACAAGGTTTCATGGTTCTCATGAGCCTTGGACTTACTTGGTCCATATAGGTTGTGGGGTCCCATATGGACCTGAGGTTTGCCCGAAGGGTTTCCTCGTCATCAAAAAAGATTAGGCAGTTGTAAGAGGTCCTTCATTTGACTTCTAGTTGGCATAACCAGTAGAGTTACTAGTTGTAACCAAACTACTGGTCTAGCCTGCTTCACCCGGAGAAGGATAAGGTCACTTTCTCAATAATTTTATCTTTTAAGTGCTTTGGTCCCTACTACCCATGTGGCCTTTTTTCAACTGAAGAGTGGATATGGACAGCATTTTGACAGCAGATCGATCACCTGGTGGCAAAAGGATGGATCAATCCTGATCAATGTGTGATGTGCAAGTTAAACATGGAGACGGCATACCATCTTTTGATGATTGCCCCTTTGTGTTGTTCATTCTTTGACATAATTGCTTTTGGCTATTTAAAATTATTCGAGTGTCGCCCAGTTTGTTCAAGGAGTTGCTAGAGCTTTTGGGGTCATCTAAAAGGAGATGAATCAAATGGTTATTAACAACTCAGAATCATATCTGAGGTCTCTGTCTAAGATAGTGTGTCCCACATTTCTTCTAGTCTTGCGGGTACCATCCTCTACTTTGAGCTGGAGACATAATACTGCATTTTTTTTCCTGTTTTTAAGCTGCTTGTAAATGCACTTCTTGTACAATATTCAATATTTGCACTATAAAATAGCATATCGCTAATCCGAAAACATCATAATAGAGGCCTTAAAATGCACGCACACCCTAACATTCTGTATTCTACTTTGCCCCACATTTCTCTCCCTCAACAATATGGGGATGAATTTCACACAAACAGCACATCCATCCCCTAGTGATAACTAATTCATGCACTCATATATCATTTCCAGAGCCCCCAAGAAAACGATTAGGTGCCAGGTTAGCAGATGCTGTGAAACACAGTAGAATCCTCGTTCATGGACATGAAAGATGAACGTATTGACAATTTAACTTGTATTAGTAGTAGCAGAATAAGTTTCCTATTGAAAAAAATAAATAAATAAATAAATTTATCTATCAAAAACAACAAGTTCCAGTATCTAAAATTCATCAGGACTAGTTTCTTTATTTTCCAAAATATTACGCAAAAAATTTTCACCAATCCCTAGAACTTTAGTCTATTTCTAGTAAGTAATCTACTCTCCTTGGTAGAATTTGATTTGTACCCAAATAAATTATGATACCAACCACTTCAAAATTGCTCAGAAAATACTGAAATGGTTCCTCATATTAGAATATGTATTAATAGTACAATCGCATCTATTTTTTAGTGCCTGCCTATCATCTTGAACAGTAAAGTGAAACGAGTTCTCTCAATTTTATGGTTCAGTAAGGAATCTAAAAATGAAAAAGAAACAGACAAAACAACGTAAAATGTTAAAACACAATACCTTTCCACATCCCTCATAATGGCAAACATATTGTCTCTCTCCATGGATGTGGGAATGTTTCCTCAAAGCCCCAGCATCAATAAATGTCTTTCCACAGCCTTCATAGCTGCAAAGGAAAAGAACTTCAGTAGTTGGTTCTGGTTCTGGCTCTGCTACCTCAGGCTCTTTGGCCTTCTCTTTCAAAGCCTTCAACGTGTTTTCTAGACAAAAAAGAACAAGGAGAAACATAAGGCCCAACTCACATGATCGAAAAGTAAATGATAATTTTGATCATGAGTAAATGATAAGTTAACGTAAGAACCCTCAGCAAGGTAATCATTCAATTATACTCCTAAGATGGCTCTCCAAACTCCTATGCTCTAATTCAGGGAAACAAATTTCAAAACTTATTTTAGAAGCCATATTCATGTGTTAGAAAAATAAACTAAAATAAAATACCAAACCATATCAAATAATGCTCAAGGAACACAAACCAAAGCAAACTAATACTTGTAAAATACTCCAAACTCTAAACTATAGACCACAACACCACGAAGGTCTCCTGGTCAGTGACCAATCATCATGCATCTTGAGTCCATCTCAACAAGAGGCGAGGAACTAAAAGGTAGAAAAACTGAATACCTAATTGCATGCAACATATCAACTATAGGAAATATTGTTCCAGAAAATAGGCCATCAACTCCTTCAATCTCATAATAAATAAGGGAGACTCAAAATCTCCAATTTTAGATTATCATTTTCTTTTCTTTTTTTTGATCAAGAATTTTTAGATTATCATTATAAGGTTATTGATTTAAGAAAAGCTTGCAAGACCAATATAGTCCCCTAAATTAAAATTTTCGAGAGAAGGAAAGGTTGTTACTTATTAGGCTTCAATTCATCAAACATTTCAATAAGCAATAGGATTGAATTCCTTGTGGCCACACAGAGAACGGATCAAACTAAATGCAGAAAAACTTTTGCCATTACTAGAAATAGTAACCTCCAACCAAACAAGATCAGCCCTAGCTTCCTTCCTTTGGCTGAAATCAGGTGAAACATTTTCCTCATCTGCTAAGTATTAAAAACAAGGTATTATAGACTTGACCTTTATATATGGTGTTGCTTGATACTTCATATGAAGTTTCTACTTACAGCACCATATAATAGCATACATGTTAAAAACTTCAACTTTGAGTTAACATCTATTACTTTTAAGTGGAGTAGTGGAATTATACTCTTCACTTCATAAATGCTTCTGCTAAATATTAACGGGTCCCAAACAATGTTATCAAATCAAGACCTAAACCAGCTAGTAGGAGCAGTAAAATAACAACCTAGACCCTTAACCAGCCCACGTAAGCAACTGGAATAGTTAAAATTTAAACTCGGAGGGACCTGTTTGAATAGGCTGGGTTTTGCAACCTGGTAAACCCGGTTGGGCCAATGCAGCCCAGCAAGTGGAACTCCCAATATTAACTTATATTAAAATACAAAACATACAAAAATTTGGCAGATTTGAACTTGTGATCTCAAGTGTGCAACTTTTCACTCTTAACTGTTTTACGGGGATGGGTTATTTTCAATTTAAAATACTTTGATATACTGATTGCGAACAAATTTTCATATCACCCCATGGAAAATAAATAAATATGCACGTGTATTCAGATCAATTTATGTTCAATATGTTTATCAACAAAGTTCTTTATTAAATCGTTAACATTGAGATCAACTCATGTATTTATCCCCCCCCACCCCCGACCCAAAAAAAAAAAAAATCAACCCATGTCTTCTCAAACATCGTATCCTTCCTACATATATTTTGATAAAATGTTTCAATAATTTTACAGAGAATAAATTACACTTTCACCCCCTGAAGATGGGCTTGAAATCATTTTGTACCCCTTAACTCATTTTTCTGAAAAAAATTCCCTCCCCTCCCCACCACCACCACCCCCCCCCCCCCTGCGGCAGCGTGGGAAAAGTTCATCAAATTAGATATTTAATTGATGTGGAATGTGGGATTTCCCAACACTCCCCCTCATGTGCAAGCCTAACAAGACAAGAGCAGGCTTGTCACGTGGATAACAAACACAGGCTCAAAAATGGAAATGGGCCAAGGTTTAGTTTCCAACCTAGAAGCCTAAGCTATTAAGTGGAGGGCCCAAACAGCTATATGAAGTCATGTTGAATTCGATATTTAATCGACGTGGGATGTGGAACTTTCTAAAACTCCAGCTCCAACAGCTTCTAGTCATAAATGTGGACCGATTTCCCTCCTACTCACTTCTAGAAACTAAAATGACTATTTTGCTCTTGTTTGTTGTCTTCTTCCTCTTCTTCGGTATAACCAAACCTCCATTACTAGAGAAATGGTGTGTTGTTACTCAACCCAACTCCCAAACCTTCACCACTACTAGTCATCACTATCACTTCACAAAAGCATCAAAATCTAGAGCACCCACAATCATACTAAAATGTAGAAACCTTTAGGGTTATATACATATATATATGGAGAGAGGGAGAGAGTGGGGAGAGAGAGAACACCCAACATTAGATCAAGAAAACCATTAAAAATTTCAATCTTTGCTCATAGGTATAGAAAGCGCACTCATATAAACTAACAGGGCATTTATACAAACCCCCCCCCCCCCCAAAAAAATATATGTATATGTATACATATATGCAAACTTTAGGTTATATTTTGTCAAAAAATTTATTAAAAAAAAAAAAAATTGAGTGGTGTAAAGTGTTTCAAGCCAAACTTCAGGGGTGAAATTGTAATTTACCCTAACAAAAGTATTTGATTTGCTTATATATATCAATACCAAAAAATGGAAGGAAATTTATTTAGTTATTCAAAGGAAACTTGCACATGTTTGATTAGGTATTAATTTGATGAATCAATATTCAATACCAAGTTACCACCTATATTACAAGATAATGGTAAATATATGATAGTATGTAAATTAAAAAATTCTTTCTGAAAATTCGACAAACCAATCGGGGTATGTTTATTTATAAACAATGGGTTCAAAAGCAGGGCAGTAGGTTTTTGAAGTGGCTTTTACTTGAGTCTTGCCTTTACGAGGAGTTTCCAAGAATTCTCAGGTGTAATTGCCATTACGGTGCCATAACAGTCCTATACACACCAATACCGAATCATAAGGGCCATTACAGACCATTACGCAAATAAAAAAAGCAGATCGGCTCATTTTCTTCAACTTCCTCACATTTTTCCTTCCCTTTTCTCCCATGTTCCTCCATTCTCTCACTCTCCCATCTTAGATCCACAAAATCAAAGGATAGATTCGATGGATTTGAAGCCAAAACTAGCCAGGGCACCAAACTAATTATCCTAGACTTAAGGCATCATAGTCTAGCCTATAAATTGAAGCTAAAACAGTTAATTTATTAATTACTGACTACTAGATAATACATGGTAGCTAACATTTCAGTTGAAGACTTTAAACTTTAAACGAGTGTAAATGGTAAAAGTCGTGCTTGATTAACTTTTAAGTATTGGTAGATGAGGGTAACAAAGGTTATTCTGCTCAACCAGGAAGAGAAGCTAGTGGTAGTGGTGCTGCATTATCCTCTTTCCATGGGAATCAGAGTTCGAGCAATTTCCTTCTAATGTTGATATAGGCACAAATCTGGAGCCTCCTGGAGGCTTGCCTTCGAAGATTGGACGTACATGTGAGGGTGAGGGTGAGGGTGAGGGTGAGGATGTGTGTGGGAGCAGACAATGGAGAAACCGACCCATACACCATGAATCATCATAAGTGTCTTTCTCACATGGTATAGTGCGTAGTTTTAATAACTTTGAACTTGGAGACTCATCCTATTAGAATCGTTATGCTAGTCACACTACCCAACTCGACCTAATTATCCATTCTACAATTATTACCCACCACTACCACTACCACTACCACTGCATTCATCTTAATACATCAAGCAAGCTCACAACTATCCAGCTCCAGTAGAACCTCCTAGTGATGGAATTTTTTTCCATCCTCATACTTCTCTATCAATGCACTATACAAAGAAACAGTAAAATCATAGAATTACGAGATCTTCACCTACATCCTAGCATAGGGTGGGGAGAACCAAAAAAATGGCGTTCAAGGCAATACTAGAGATGGAGGTAGTGTCTTAATACATCAAGCAAGCTCACAACTATCCAGCTCCAGTAGAACCTCCTAGTGATGGAATTTTTTTCCATCCTCATACTTCTCTATCAATGCACTATACAAAGAAACAGTAAAATCATAGAATTATGAGATCTTCACCTACATCCTATCATAGGGTGGGGAGAACAAAAAAATGGCGTTCAAGGCAATACTAGAGATGGAGGTGGTGAGGATCAGCCACGACATTTCTTTTGGTGGGTGAATTGGTGACTAGTGAGCGTTATCATTTGCTTTTGGGAACTCTTATAGAGTATAAAAAATCAAACATTGTTTACAGTTAATTGCAATTACTTTTATAAGTTTAAGTGTGTTTAAATAAAATGTAGAAAAAACTAGTAATTATGGCAAAAAATAATTTTAAAAACGCCATGAAATACTTTACTTAAAAGCTGTACTAAGTTGAATAAAATTCACTAAAACTCTTTAAAATATTAATATATAGGACTCTGGGTTTGAAAACATGTGTCTCACTAAATTTGGGGCATGTTATATGACCTTTTAAAAAAATTGCAGTTGTGGCAACCACAACCTGTTACTTAACGCCATTGCAAGCTTGTCCCGTTACACCTTTACCATCATTTTTCTGACAACATTTACTATTATTTAAAACTATGATAAATATATATATATATGGTCTTTTTTAAATCAGGTGGACCTGATGCAAAGTTTCACAGGTGCACGTGATATTAAAAGGACCATACAATATCCCTAAATTTAATCACAAACTAAAAACATTCCAACATATCTTCTCACATTTCTCCATAAGGAGTAAAGCAGAACAGGTAACCTTGGAAAAATTGTACATTCCCATATGATCTTAAATTTTAATGAGAATAGTTGCCCAACTTTGCACTTTTTCAAGAGAGAAGTCAAGAACTTTGTTTAAAACCTCAAAAATGGGCAGAGAACAGTCATAATCTTTTAGGCAATCATAATCTTTTAGGCCTTACTATTAATTCACAATGTGCAAACAATCCAAGCACCAGATAATATCTATACAATAGAAATGGTTTATACAAAAATTAGATGAATGCATAATAAAAAGCAACTTAAACTTACCTGTGACCCATTTCAAAACAAAGCACTTCCCTCCAGTTGCTACAACATCTTGAGGCACCCTAAAAAGAACATAAATAAGGTTATTAGCGTGATCAACATAACAAAATTAGGAAATAATCTTGAATGATATTGAAGAATTAAACAAACATGTACAGCTTGAACACATCCTGTTCTTAGGGGCTGTTTGGCAATCCCCATAACCGATTTTTCCGAGTACAAGGCTGGCCCAATCATTGAGGCTCAATGTTGGCTAAATGTGCTGAGCATAGATAAATGGTTTTTACTTATTCTAATTTAGGCCCAGGTTACAATCAACCCAAGTGATATCTAGTTTTCAAAAAGATTAGATAATATAAACAACCGTTCGCCTCCTCCTTATTCTACACCCCTACCTGCTTATCCTACACACCCTCCCTCTCATCCATTTCCTCCCTCTATTACAGATTGGGTTTTCAACAATGGAGAAGGGTTGTTCTTTTGGAGGCCATCTCGTCATCTACTCAAAGCACACAATCAACCTCTAGATACCCTGTCTCCAACTCCATGTGGAGGTTTAAAAAAAGGCTCCAAGAGATACCCATCTCCATCTCTACAAATTGAAGCTTTGAAAGCTTCCAGGAGATATCCCATTTCCATCTCCATGAATTGAAGGTTTGAAAAATGTTTCCAAAAAAAAAAAGGGAGAGGGGGGGGAGGAAAGAATGAGATCTAGGGTTTGTTTTCTTTTCATTTGAGCTTCATTTTCATCCTTTAACCAAAAAAAAAACCATTGCTGTAGATTCTCGAATCCCATCTTCATCGCTTCTAATTCAAGGTTTGAAAAAGAATTCCAGGAAAAGGAAAAAGAGAAAAATGAAATAAAATAAAAGGAAAGAAAGAAGGAAATAGATCTATAGGGTTCGTACTTGATCTTCATTTTCATCTTTAAAAAAATATATATATATATATATATTTGCTCCAGATTTTCATGTTATATGTGTGTGCTTATATAATATATGGAAGCATTCATGGTGTAACTGCAGATGTGGTGAAGCAAACAATATCACAATAAAAACCTGGGAAGAACTAAATTTTAGACAAACAGTTATGAATTAATAACAGTTCGAACATAAATTTGCTTAGGCTTGAACTAGATAGGTGAAATTGGTTCTAAACCAAATTTCATGATTGCTAAACAGGCCCTTAAGGTTGCATCTGGCCCTTGGTTCCTTTCTAAAACATTTTAAATATTTGTTTCATTTTTTCTCATTCTTTCTACCCCATACAAAGTATAAATGAACTAAAGGAAACATAAATAAAGTCATGAATAAGAAATGAAATGTTTAAATGGGTTCATATCAATGGATGAGCTGTTTATTATCTCTCGTGAATTGATGAATCCACAGGGGTCTTTGGTCATAACATTGAGAATGAAATCAATCCCCTGTGTTTTATATAGAATTCAAACAAAGTAGCCAAGTAAAAGAGATTCACCACCATATAATCCTCGACATGATCAAATAAAAAATATAAATGAGCTCATTTATTAAAATATGTAAGTTATCCAATCTTAAACAAGTGTTCGGAAACAACAAATCAAAAATAAAATGGACTCATTCCAGCAGATGAGTAAATCACAATGGAATGGTTCGATTCAGTTAAACCTTAAAATTACACCTAATACGTTGTTTAATTGCTACGCGGGGTGGGGGGATTGACAATTAGGTTTTTCATTGTTTGAGATAAAAAGGAAAAACCCTTTAACTGAATTAAGGCTACAACAACTATTCGGCTCAATTCAGTTTTTTTTTTCTTTAAAAAAATAAAATAAAAAAAAATACCTGACCCCTAAAAAACTGAACCTAATAAACTGAGCTTAAATTCTTAGTTTAATTAAATGTATTTTTATTATACTTTTCTGGAAACCAAAATAACATAAGAGATAATATTCAATAATCTATATTCTCTTTTTTCATCCCAATTTTCTCATCAACCAAACAACAGTAATCAAGCAATAAGAACTGAACCTAACAAATCGAGCTTAATTACTTCTTCTACTTCTTTTCTTTCTTTTTTTTGCGGGGGAGAGGGGGGGGGGGGGGGGGGACCAAAAGAACATAAAGTAAGTCTCCTTCACTTTCTTCAATTTTCTCGGAAACCAAACAAAAAACAACAATTAAAATTGAACCCTAGAGACTGATGTTCTGAGATGATTGAGGGTAATTGTGATGGAAGCAAAAAAGGATAATTGTGAAAGTAAAAAGGGGGTTTTGATGTTTGTTACCATTCTTTGAACCATTTAATAGCAGGAGTCTTGGACTTGACAATGGGGCGTCTCTCAAAGAGGTTGTGATTCATCTGAGTCTCCATGCTCACTTTGCTTTCTTATATTCAAAGCCAGGTCTGCAAATCCACGAAGCCCTTCGTTGTGAGGGTTAGGGTTTCGACATAAGAGAGAAATTAGAGAGAACGAGGTAGAGAGAGGAACTGGAACTCAGGTAAGGAAGCTCTGTCCATGTCGGGTTAGTCTGCTTTGGTTTTTCTCAGACCGGAGGTCAATGGTAGGGACCGGTCTGGACACTTCGAGCAGACCGGCAGTCCAAAATAAATACATGTATAATGTATTATATGGATTAGATCTATATAACTATATTGAATAAAATACAGGATGAGAGAATACGAAATGAAATACTTAAGAAATATAATTAGATTTTAGAAAAAATAAGATGAAAATTTTGCATAACCAAATGGAAGCAAAAATAATAATACGAATATGAGCATACAAGGCTACAATACAAATTTTAATAAAAGTTCGAGTACAAATGCTATTCCATATATCATCTCATTAAGTATATCACCATTAATCATTATTTTTGAAGGAAATTAGCAATTACCCCTATTAGGAGACTGCTTTTAACCAAAACCTCACTATAAGAGTTTTTAACTTCATAACCCCTTTTTTAAAAGATTCTTTTAGTATAAGGAAATCTGTTTAATTTTTTAATTCCAATAGTACCCTCCCATGATTTATGCTCTCCCCATGATCCACCTTTTCTTCCTATCAATATTTCCATTTTTTTTCCCTTTTTAAGTTTTCATCCGCAACATCTCTCCTCCCCCATCTCCTTCCTCATCTCCTTCTCCTTCCTCTTCCCCTAGATATACCTTCTCCTTCCCGCCGAGCTCCTTTTTCTTTTGGGAACATGCAGGAGCTTCTTCGGCGGCTTTCATGGGGTTTTTCCGACAGCGACACCTTCTTCCAACTCCAAATCTGTTCTTTTTCTGAAAAACCAGACCTTCTTGTTCAACGACGACCGAACCTTCTCCGACCACTGTCCCACCATGGATGTCATTTTCTTCTTCTACTTCTTCTTAATTCTTTTCATCTCCAAACTCCAAATCTGCTCTTTTTTTCTTTTTTCTATGTGTGTGTGTGTGTGTGTGTGTGCGCGCGCGCAACTTCAGATATGTTCATTTTTGGGGTGTATAATTGGTTCAGGAAAACTTATTGACTATTTTCTTATTCCAACAGTATATTGTCATTGTTGCACACTATTTTTTGTAATAGTGCGATTATAGTTATATTTTTTTTAATATGGAACAGTATGTTATTACTGTGCACCTAATATTTTCGACTTAATACGTACGTGATAGCATGTTTTTGTTGTGCTAAGAGTATCATGTTACTATCTATAGTACTGTTTTGAGTATGTATACCTTATAATTCATATTTTTGTTTCAAATAGTATGATGATATTGTAACCCATTGTTGGAATTCATATTCTAATAGTATGTTGATACTATTGCAAATTATATTTTTGTAACAGTCCGATTGTAGTTATGTTTTTTTACTATGGAACAGTATGCTATTACTGTGCAACTAACATTTTGTGTTGGTACGTATTTGTTATCATATTTTTGTTTTAACAAAGAGATGATGCTACTATCTAAATTATTGTTTTGAATATGTATATCTTGGAATTCATTTTTTTTGGCCATGGCAACAGATCTAGCGGAAAGAAGTGGAAAAAAAAAATGAGAAAAGAAGAAGAAGAAGAAGAAGAAAGGTGCTCGCAGAGAGAGAGAGAAAGAGATGAAGCTGTGAAGAAGAAAATGACAGCCATGGCGGGACAGTGGTCAGAGAAGGTCCGATTGTTTTTGGAGAAGAAGGTCTGGTTTTTCTGATTTTCCGTCAATATGAGGGATTTTCATCCATATGTGTCGCCGGAAAAAATGGACATCAAATTCCTTAATTTTTGGCCTAATAGTAGGATGGTACTGTTATAAATTTATTCAAATTGAAAATTATGGGCAATTTTGTCCATATAGAGTTAAAAGGTGTTTTGACAAAACTGTTTCTTTTATAGGGCCTATTGTAAAAGGACTCTTATAGATAGGAGCTATCACCAAAATTCTCTTATTTTTATCTTGTTTTATTAAAATATTAATAGAATATTATTAAGAAATGAATTATATTTAAAATAATAATCAAATAAAAATCATTTTTTTTAAAAAAAAACATTTCTTGGGAGGAATGTTTTGATGGCTAAAAAACTTATGTATAAAAGTCGTAATCTATATATAATTTTAGTTTATTTTCCTAAAGTATATATTTTCAGTTTTTATCCTAATATAAAACATGGTTTGTATAGATATAGAGTATATCCAATTATTGAATCTATAATAAACCCTAATAGATTAAGTAAGGAGATAGAAGATCAAAGTACATATTTTCAGTTTTTATCGTAATATAAAACATGGTTTGTATAGATATAGAGTATATCTAATTATTCAATCTATAATAAACCTTAATAGATTAAGTAAGGAGATAGAAGATCAAAGTAGATAGATCCTAATTTCACAAAATAAATATAAAAATCAAAAGATTTTAAATATTAGTAATGCTTTTGTCGATGATTTTAGTAGGGGTCAACTTGTGCTAGTGAAGTGTCTGTTTGCTACTAAAAAAATAATTTTTTTTTTTTTTCTGTTAAGTTAAACGGAATTTTTTTATATGATAAATTGAATTTTTTTTTTTTAAAGTAAATTTCGTTTGTACATGTATTTTATAGATATCACGAGCGGTAACCCACGCAATACGCAGACTAATATATAGTTTTTTTTTAATTTTTATTTTATGATTATGACTAATAATAATATATCTTGGTTGTAAAAAATTAGCATTCCAACCAAATTACATCTAAAGATTTTTTAGATTTACCATAATGAATGAGTGAAAAATTTTATGGGAGTTTATTGGTTATCTTCTTACCTTAATTTTTTTTCCCTTTAGAACTCTAGAGTCAAATTGCTACAATTAATTGCTTTAATTATTTTGTCCCTTTTGTTATTTATTTGATGTCATTTTTTTCCCTTTTGTAGATTGAGCCAAGTTGGTTTAATGGCTTAAGAGATGTGCCACATGACATGCTCTAAATATTTGAAGGAATGGCTTGAGAGACATGCCACATGACACACTCTCTTTTATATAACAACATATAAATACATAAATATAAATATAGATATGAGTATTTGCTAATTACCTAGGATTAGATGAGGGACTTGATTTTTGTACTTAGCTAATTTGTTCAAATGGTGAGTGGAGCTCTTAGCAATCAAAGACTAAGGGCCCGTTTGGCGCTACGGTGCGTTAGCATTAAAGTACTTCTTGGTAAAAATAAGTGCTTTTACAACCGTTTGGCATGCAATTGGATGTGCATTAGTGGAAAGAGGAAAAGAGCATAAAAGCTCTTTCACTAGAAGTTAGGCAGGGACAGCTTTTCTGAGAAGAGGATAAAACCTCTACACGGGAAGAGGTTTTCACATTTAATGAATTTTTTTGGACGGACCCTATTGCCCATATTTATATTTCAAGAGGACAATCAAGCCCATGAACTGATATTGCTAATTTGCTATTTGCTAAAAAAGAAGCCTCAAAACAGAGGATCATTAATTTATTGGTCTCCAACTTCATCTGACACATTCTTTGGGTTCCATAAACCATGTATATAGTTATATTACTAGATATTCATGTAAACAGTTCAAAGGACGGAGGAGAAAAATCTAAGGGGTTTTTTTTTTTCCACACATATGGGTATCACACAAATGAAAATGCCCACATATAAGGGTGGGACTAGAATTTTTTGGACTCGTCACTTACACTCTAATATACATACAGGACATAGTCCAAAAGAGTTCCATGGAAATATATATATAGTTTTGGTCATGTGGCGACATGTTGATATAAGTTATGTGAGTATCATGCATTGTGAGTTATATCCCATGTATTAACGCATCCAATATACCTTGTAACCTACGAATGCACGGGGTACGAACATCAACATGTTCTTACTTGACTATCATTCTACATATATATACAAAATGGCATACATATTTGAAAGAAAACTAGGAGTTATATGTACATATAAAATCTAAAAAATAAATAAAATAAAAAAATAAATAAAAAAGACCTAATAGATAAAAAGTTATTTAGTTGTATGATACCAAACAGAGAGATAAACACTTTTAAAAAAAGGTATTATAGTCAAATTCAAGGTTAATAAGTGAAACAAATATGATTACCAAACAAATAAAAGACACTTTTTACATTAGAAGCTCTTTTAAGTATCCAGCAACCAAACACTGTCAAACCTCTTTACAACAATCTCTTCTCCACATAGATCTTTTCAAAAAAGGTACTTTTCTAAAAGATACAGCTGCGCCAAACAGGCCCTAAGAAGACCCCCATTCTAGGGTTGAGTGAGTTATTTTTTATTTTCCTCTACTCTAGTTAAAAACAGTTTTGAGCCTTATTTGCTAATTAGCTAGGTTAGATGAGGGACTTAATTTTTGTACTTAGCTAATTTGTTCAAATGGTGAGTGGTGCTCTTAGCAATCAAAGACTAAGAAGACCCCCATTCTAGGGTTGAGTGAGTTACTCTTGATTTTCCTCTACTCTAGTTAAAAACAGTTTTGAGCCTTATACGGTCCCAAAAGAAGGATCAAATCTTCAATAAAATGAAGGAGACTCTATAAGGACGAAATCTCAGCTAGCAAGTTCTACAAAGAAGGTATACCTCTTCCTCAAGCTTAAACGTTATGAGCATGATATTACTTTGATCTTGATGAAAGTGTTGCAATGCTTTGAATATATATATATATATATATATATATATATATATATATATATATATAAAAGGGTGAATGTCAGAAAAATTTTTGATTGACCTTTATATCCTCATTTTTAAACTTAATTACTTTTTTAACCTTCCAATATAGAATGGAAGAGTTATTTTATTGTTTGCCCCTAACTCAAACTCTTAACAAATGAAAGCTAGATTCTTACTCAAATTCCTAATGCTGATAACTATCAAGTTGTATGACAATATATATGAATGCAAACTCTTTGAATCTTTTGTTTTATGAAAGAAAAAAAAAATCTGAATGTATATTTAACTTTTGAATTTAAAATTTTATGAAAAAAATATGAAATCTTCATGTATTTATTATTTTTTTATATAACTAATATTATTTTAAAATGTTCACGTGCGACGCACGTATATATATATATACACACACTGAATGTGACATGCATCATTCCAATCCCCTAGGTTTTGTCTTTTGCATTCAGATATTAACCCCAAGCTTGATTTAAGTTAAAGGTTTTCTTGCAAAAATGTTTTATTGATTGATAAATTTCTCGTAAAAGTTTGTTTTGCAAAGAAAGAATAAAGTTTGGTTCTCTCTTAAATGAAAGCTTAGAATGATGTCTCCTGACAAAAGGTACCCCCATTGCGAGAAGAATGGGCTTTGATTCTCCCAAGAGATACATGGGCAACTCCTACCTGAGCACAAATCCAATCAATTTAGTTTGCTTCCCTTTGCCTAATTAATTATTGCATGATGTTTAATCTATACTACCTATAAAAAGATGAATGTGAAAAAAACTTTTGATTGACTAATATACCCTTATTTTTATTTTTAAATACACAACTATTCTTCTGCATATATATAAGAAATACAGCAATATAAAACACATACCTTAATAAGAATTCTAAGGAAACTATAATTCATATAATAATTAAATAAAACCAAACCCAGATAAGAATTATAAGGAAACGGAAACTATAATTCATATATCTATATACTACCTATAAAAAGATGAATGTAAGAAAAACTTTTGATTGACTAATATACCCTTATTTTAATTTTTAAATACACAACTACCCACCCTTTTGCATATATAGGAAATATAGCAATAAGAAAACTATAATTCTAAAACACATACCTTAATATATAAAACACAAATAGGAATTCAAAAGAAATAGAAACTATAATTCGTATATAATAAATGGAAATATATAGGAATATGAAAACTATTATTCTAAAATAACAGCCGAAACACATACCTTAATATATTCTAAAACACATACCTTAATACTCCGTATATAAAACACAAATAGGAATTCAAAGGAAACAGAAATTATAATTTCTATATAATAAATAAGCAGCCGGATTATAAATTTCACTTTTTCCATTAAGAGTAGTTTCAACCTTCTCTCTACCTTTTCTATTAACGACGATTTCTCCCTTCTCTGGTAAGTTTTGCTCTGTAAATCTATACTACCTATAGAAGGTTAAATCTCAAAAAAAATTTTGAACGATCAATATACCCTTATTTTTTAAAAAAATATACATATCTACCCTTCCTTTAATTGAAACACATAATAAACATTCTTATCATTTGGTAACAAATATGAAAGTTAGATTTTAATTCAAACTTTTAACAAATTAGAGTTAGATTTTTACGCAAATTCTTTTTTTAGAGCAACTATCAAGTTGCATGCTAATATATATGAATATAAACTCTTTAAATATTCCGTTTTATAAAGAAAAAAAAAATTCTGAATATATATCTAAAGAGTTTTTAATCTTTCGTTATACTTTCGAATTTTAAACTTTATCTTTTATAACTAATATTATTTAAAAATATTCATGTGCAACGCACGTATGCTATATCTAGTAATAAATAAATAGCCGGATTGTAAATTCCACTTTCTCCATCAAAAGTAGCTTCAACCTTCTCTCCACCTTTTCCATTAACGGCGACTTCTCCCTTCTCT
Source organism: Liquidambar formosana (assembly GCA_039720395.1). Classification (NCBI taxonomy): domain Eukaryota; kingdom Viridiplantae; phylum Streptophyta; class Magnoliopsida; order Saxifragales; family Altingiaceae; genus Liquidambar; species Liquidambar formosana. The sequence continues at coordinate 7,939,486 of CM077823.1, read as the reverse complement.
GATAAGTTTTGCTCTGCAAATTATAATATAAATATGGTACTATGCTGGAAATTTGTTGAGTTGGGTTTTGGTTTGAATGCTAATAATCACATTAGGTTTTATTTAATTTTGTTCATCTGAGAAATTAATTTTTTGCAATCATATTTCATTTAAATTCTATATATCTTTCCTAGAGTTTTTTTTATTCAAGTTTTTGGTTTTGTATTTTTTATTTTTGCTGTGAGTATTTTCATTTACTTTTGATTTGATTAGTAGAGTTTCATAAGCAATTTGCTAAAATGTTTTTGTGTTTGAATGCTAAATCCTTTATTTTATATGGTAAATTATCTAATTATATTTTTTCTTTTGATGAAAAATTGCTCTTGGAAATATTCGATGGCAACTGAAAAGCTATTTTTATATACTCATTCTCTTTCTAATTTTTTTTTGCTGATAAAAAATCCCTTGTAAGAGGTATGTATTTTATTTTATCATTATTTTTTTTAAATGCTCAATCTCTATGTTGTCTTTTTGATTTTTTCTTGGAGATTAAAATTCCCTTCTCAAGACTACACTGTTTTATGGTGATTTGAGGGGTGGGCCAGAAAACAAGGCCTTAGGTTTCTAAATGTTCTTGATGAAGCATCTTGCCTTATTTTTTTATTTGTAATTTTTCCCATTTTTTGAATCCTAAGATTAGTTTTCGTGCTATGTTATCTTTGGATTGTTTCAATTAATGGGATGTTGAGCTCCAATGATGCATTGTGGAATGTCTCACTACAAAGTGGGGATCCATAGATTCTTCAGCCAAAATATATATATATATATATATAAAGAAGTTGAAGAGAAGTAGTAGTAAAGTTTCATTTGGATGAAGTGGAATAATATCCCATGATAGTAATATAGTGTTAGGACTCTTATCTTTTTTAGCATGTATTTATTCTTTAGGTGATCCAAAATGTATTAGAATTTGTTGATGTGTAAGTCACATTATATAAACTACTAATTCATTAATAAATTTAGTCTATTCTTTTGCATATAATTTTTACGATACAATGGACTTGCCATATGGTTAACAATTCAACCAAATTAAATTTTCTTTAGAGATTAAGTATATACTTTCTCCATTTATTTTGGTTCTAATTATTCTCTTTTTTACTTCTTCATTAATATGTTTCTTATTGTAGATGTGTAGAAAATTGGTAAATAATGAATAAGTTATTCGTCAAGATTCTTGATAGCTATATGTCAATATGTATTAGCATTTCTTTCCAAATCATTTGATGTACAAGAACAATTGGCCGCATAACCTTCCTTAAGTAAATAAAGTTTATATTTAATTGATATGGATAATATTGAAGAGATAATTACTACTAGATGAGGGGCTATGCTACATGAAAAGGGTCAATCCCTATTTAAGCTAAAAAGATCTTGGGAAGTATTGATCTTTTATATGTTTATTTAGCAAAAAATCATTTAAATCATTTTAAATAATTGATGATCTTGAAATAATTGATGATCTTTAAATCATTTTATTGTTGACAAAAAATCCACATGCAATGCACATGTGCAATAACTAGTGATAATAAAAGCTCAAGTTGTAATCGAGACCAATTTGAGCGATTTGGGTGCTTAGGAATCTGTCTCAAAATCTTCTCATATCATAATTTAGTCTCTGTATCCTAATATCTCATTTTGATGGACCACATGCTTTCAAAATACGGAGTCAACCTTGATTTTTGTTTTAGATATATATATATATATTAATAAAACTCTTGTTTTTCAAAACTAGTTTCCTAAAAAATAAGGTGGCGATTTCCGAAGCTTGCTTCGCATGGACCTAAGGCCCAAAAAGCCAATGTCAACAAATGTGTCTACATTTTGTAAGGTCTTTGCTGCCCTTCTAAGCGTCGAGCACTTGCTAAATGTTTAGGCATCCAAGTAGATATTAAACAATTTTAGTATATTTTGTATAGTACAATAAACGTAAACTTTTGGGTACCATACATGGATTAAAATAACTTGCGAAGTCCTATGCATTCATTTATATTTATATTTATATTATACTATTTATAAGAGGTTGAATGTTAGAAAAACTTTTGATTGACCAATATACTTTTATTTTATATTTTAAATACATCACTATCCTTATACATGATACATTGATTGGAAGAGAAAATAAGAATATAAAATATAAAACATATAAAGAGAAAATAAGAATATAAAACGTATAAATATAAATAGGAATTCAAAGTATACTATAATTCTACCCTTATACACGGTACATTGATTGGAATAAAAAATAAGAATATAAAACATATAAATATAAAAAGGAATTCAAAATATATTATAATTCGTATACTCTAATTCGTAAAACCACATAAATAGGAAATCAAATTCGTATAAAACCCTAAACCTTAACATATATCATCTACATAATTCTGAATTCTACTTTCTCCCTTAATAGCGAGATTCTTAATTTTTCTTTTTCCATTAATAACGTCTTTTACCTTGTTTGGTAAGTGTTTCTCTCCAAAATGCAAAAACTTTTTTTGAGAATAAAAAAACAAAAAATCACGTGCAATGCACGTGTGTACGAACTAATATTATTAGATATTCCATCTGACATTTACCTATGAAAAAGTGCTTTTTGGGACCATTGAGCCCATTATTCAACAAAATTTATCATTAATATTTCATAATCTACAGAGTTGTAAGGTCTATCATACCTGGATATAAATCTCTTGAAAAATTCTAACCATCTGTCCAATTGGATCGTTGATGCGACATTTCTTGGAGATCAAGTTATTTTTGGGCTCTTAAAGCCCCAATAATCAACAAAACTTGATTTGATGATATGAACAAGAAAGACTGGAACAAACAATCATATAATTGGCCACCCTATCAGCAGTACGGTTCCTTCTCTAAAAATCTGTGAGTAGGCAACATTCATTTTATGAAGCTTATCCAAGCATTTTCTTAATAAGAGCCTAAGGAGGTTTGATGACCTTATATTGCAAGCAAGCAATAATCGTGGTGACAAGGTCGAGGTTCTTTTTATCTATAACTTGTGCTAGCTAGTTGTTATTCTAAGCAAAGTTCATTGCTAAAATAACAGCCACGAGCTAAGCATAAAAGGCAGAGTTGGATTTCAGACTAAGACCAAGTACCTTATTAACAAATCCTCCATGATTACAAAAAAAAACACCTTAGAAGCAGCGGGCCCCATGCTAGGGTTACTGTTGGCGGAGAAAGAGGAAATAATCTGCTGGGATCTGCTGGGATTCTTCAAATCTGTTGCTTAATTTGATGCATTACTTGTGGCTTCAATTGTTGCGTAAATTATGGGATTATTTTCCTTATTTGTCATATGTATGTCTATTTAGTGAGGGTGCAGAGCAGAAGCAACCTATAAATGAAAAACTCCTCTTCTTTCTCCCATAGATGTAGGTCACAACGACCGAACCACGTAAATTCTTGTCTATTTTATCACTTCATGGTATCAGAGCAGGTCTAATATTACTATTCTTGAATCTATTCTCTCCAATGGCTAGTGAAGTCGAGGTTAATCCCGGCATGAAGCTCTCCTCTGTTCTTCTCAACAGGACTAAACTATGTTCCTTGGTCCCGAGCCGTCTCTCTATCGCTTGGTGCAAAATCAAAGCTTAGGCACATCAATGGGAAAAAGGTTGCTCCTAAGATAGATGATCCCAAGTTCGAAGAATGGAGATCTCATGATCAGTTGGTTATGTCCTGGCTTCTTAATTCTATGAAGCCAAAAATTGCTGAGATATTTACCTTCTCTGAAACTACTAAAGACCTTTGGGAATCTGTGTGTGATCTCTACGGCCACCAAAACAATGCTGCCCGTATTTTTTAGTTGCAACAAGATATCAATGATTGCAAACAGGACGAAAGTTCATTCACTGAACATTTGGGCAAACTGAAAAGCATGTGGGATGAACTCAACCTATATCGCCCTCCTACAACAGATCTAAAAACTCTACAAAAGAGGGCTGAGGAAGACAAAGTCCTTCAATTATTGGCCTAGCATAAAGCCTGACTATGAAAACCTTAAAAGTCAGGTTCTCATGGGATCTGAAATTCTATCCCTCAAAAGTGTTTGTGCTGTCCTTCAAAGAGAAGAAACGAGGAGGAGATCTTTGTGCACTGAACACAAATCCACCATCACAAACTTTGAAGCAAGTACTTTAATGGTGGACAAAAAGAAAACTGACAACAAGAAACAAAGCACCTCCACTGGTAAGGAGCAAAATGCCTTTCACAATAAAGTGCGTTACTACTATGACCATTGTGACAAAAGTGGCCATAGTAAGGATCGTTGTTGGATCCTTAACCCACATCTAAAGCCAAAGTTTAAAAGGAGAGACAAGGTAGCTAATAGTGCCACATTAGATACCTCTAGTTTGGTTGGACAATTAACAAAGCTTCTACAACAATTAAGCAAGGCTGACTCTGCTCCAGAACCTTCATCCTCTACCCATATCTCAGGTAACCTTCAAGCTTTTCTTTCATCTGCATCTAATATTCATACTTGGATTGTGGATTCTGGTGCCACTGATCACATGACTAATGAACTTGATGGTCTATTTGACTTTACTTATCAAAGTGATAATCAGTGTCTGTAGCTAATGGATCTTCTATTCCCATTTATGGCTATGGTAAAATTAAAATTTTTTCTAGTTCCCCTGATTCTAAAGCTCTTTATATCGCTTCATTTCCATCCAAATTGCTCTCTGTTGGGAAACTCACTAATAGCCTAAATTGTGATATCATTTTCTCTCCCACTAATGTAATTTTTCAGGATCGAGTCACGGGGAAGACGATTGGTGAAGGCATTTACTCCCACGGGCTATACCTACTGAAACCAAACTCTCAAGCATTGACTGTACAAAATCCAAACATTTGGCACAAGCGTTTAGGTCATCCCTCTAATCGTAGTTTGTCTTTACTTTTCCCTACTGTCACCCTCTTCTAATCCATGTGAAGTCTGTCAATTTTCTAAACAAACTTGCTTACCTTTTAGCCAATCATTATCTGTTTCGGCTAAACCATTTGAGTTAATTCATTCAGATTCGTGGGCTGCACCTATTGAATCTTATGATGGATTTTGATATTTTATTACTTTAATTGATGATAGATCTTGTGTCACATGGATTTACTTATTAAAAAACAAAAGTGACGTAGCATCTGTTTTTCAAACATTTCATGCTATGGTTGTTACCCAATTTGATGCACATATTTAAGATTCTTCACTCTGATAATAGGCACAGAATACATAAAAAAACATCCTAGTTGATTTCTCCAACAGTCAAGGCATCATACACCAAACCAGTTGTATTGGCACTCCACAGCAAAATGGAGTTGCTGAGCGCAAAAATAGGCATATCTTAGAAACTACCAGATCACTCATATTTCAAATGCATATTCCAAAACAGTATTGGTCTCATGGTGCTCTTACTGTTGCCTATCTAATTAATCGATTTCCAAGTCGTGTTCTTGGTTTTAAGTCACCTCTTGAAGTTCTTAAAAACCACAAAGTTGATCTTTCTTATCTTCGGGTCTCTGAGTGTCTATGCTATGTTCATGTCCAGGCATCTCATAGAGACAAACTTGATGCTCATGCTCTCAAGTGTGTTTTTCTTGGCTACTCGTCCACCCAAAAAGGGTATAAGTGTTTTGACCCTAAGAGTAAAAAAATGTTTATCTCTCGTGATGTGCGTTTTGTCGAAGGTACATCTTTTTTTCAAAACTCTAATGATGATCGGCCCCAGGGGGAGTACCTAGATGATATGGTGCCTCTTCCTATTGTTATCACCAATCCAACTGACTTCCCATCAGTACAAGAAGATGTCTTACCAGAAGCTTCCACTGTGGCTCCTCCTATCCTTATCCCACCTCAACGTCGATCCATAAGAATAAGTCGTCCTCCAACTAGCATGCAAGATTTTTATACTTACCATTCTGCCACCTACCCCCATTCAAAATCATATATCTTATAAAAGTGTGTCTCATTCACATTTAGCTTTCTTGAGTTCTATTACCAATGAGCCCGCTAGTTTTCAAGAAGCTAATGATCATCCAATTTGGAGAAAGGCTATGAAGGAGGAACTCCTTGCTCTTGACCAAAATAACACCTGGAAAATTGTCCAATTACCAAAGGGAAAGAAACCCATTGGATGTAGATGGGTGTATAAAATCAAGTACAATAGTGATGGGACGATCGAGAGACATAAGGCTAGATTAGTTGTTAAGGGATTTACTCAAACTTATGGTGTGGACTACAAGGAAACTTTTGCCCCTGTTGCAAAAATGAACACTGTTTGAATACTTTTGTCTATTGCTGTTAATTGTAATTAGCAATTATTTCAAATAGATGTAAAAAATGCCTTCTTACACGATGACCTAGAAGAAGAGGTGTATATGAGTATCCCACCAGGACATTCGCAAGAACATCAAAAACACTTAGTGTGTAAATTGAATAAGGCCTTATATGGGCTTAAGCAATCACCTCGGGCGTGGTATGCTAAACTTAGTTTAGTCCTTATGCATAATGGCCTTCAAAGAAGTTCTGCTGACTCTTCTTTGTTCATCAAACAGGCTACTACTGGGACCACTGTAGTTTTGGTTTATGTGGATGATATTATCATCACGGGAGATAATGAAATGGAAATAAACAAACTTAAGTCTCTTCTCCATATGAAATTCTCTATTAAGGATTTGGGAAGATTGAAATATTTTCTAGGAATAGAGATTGCTCACTCAAAAAAGGGCTTATTTCTAAATCAAAGAAAATATGTTTTGGATTTGTTGCAAGAAATAAAGAAATTGGGTGTAAAACCTGCCGAAACCCCCACTGACAGTTATGGAAAACTTGGAACTGAAGGAGAACTTTTGACTGATATTGGCCAATTTCAAAGGCTGGTTGGGAGAAAATATTTCAACGGAGAGTTATGTAATACCCTTTGCCATGCCATCACTTTAATCCAACGGAGAGGGGAAGGGCAAATTAACAGAAGTAATTCTAGGAGATTTCCTAAGATTACCTTATCATATCACGTATAGATAAGGGCGGAGTCCGAAATTATCTCCAATGGGGGCATTATGCTATAATTCTATGAAGTGGAAATTGAAAGTTCTAGAAAGCCTCTTTCTTTTCTTTAAAAAAGTTACTTGTTGGTAATCATTTTCCAATGTAATTCCAAAAAAATGATATAATTTGTCAACTTATTACAAATTAATTGTATATATACTTTAAAATGACTACCATATTCCTTTTTTGGTATTGTGTTAAGAAGTGGTTATCAAATGGTAATTTATCGCCAAAAAAAAAAAAAATGGTTGAGCTATAGGGGGCACGTGCCCTCAAAGGCCCCTTGGCTCCGCCACTGCGTATGGATTTGTCATGGATCGAGTTTTAATCCAAATCTGATTTGATAATTCAGATATGATAGAAGAATTGTGATTCATTAAATTATATGTTTTAATCTTGGAAAATATTGAAATTTATTCTCTAATTAAAACTATACTTCTTAAATAGAATTTAAAAGAAAAATAAATTTGTTCTCTTCCCCACGCTGCCCCCCAACCCCCTAAAAGTCATGCCCATATTTTTTGTTAACTATACATTGTGGAAGATTGTTGGATTAGATCAGAGTCGAACATTTGAAACTAACAGATTCGAGAATGAATTTGTGTGTTACTAGTAATTATAGTACATGTGCATTGCATGTGAACATCTTTAAATAATATCAATTCTATTAAAAAAGTAAATACTTGAAGATTTCTTTCTTTTATTTTTTATTTTTCATTTCTTATACATACATAAAATAAAAATTCAAATTTTGTTTTGTTTTTTTTTTTCTTTTTAAATATTTTGATCAAAATTGAAAAAGAATAAAATATATATATATATATATGGATATTGATTTGAAAATGTATGGAGTCAAACTCAACTAGGACCAATCATGCGTTTAGGTCCCTTGCTCTTTAGGTAAAAAATTAAAAACGAAATGAGAAAAAAAAAAAAAAAAAAACGAGAGCTGTTATTAGACCATTTTCAAAATTAAAAGAATATATATATATTTTTCAATCTAAACTTCAGTCTTATATGCTCATCATATATCTATCATCACAACAACAATCGATACAAATACCTAAACTGTATGTGGATGCGTCCCACTGTCATGGACCAAACACCTCTTGTAAATGTGGATGCGTCCCCCCTGTTATGGACCATACTCGTTGAATCCAATGGGACATGGGAAGCACTTCTTGTAGAAGCAAGGTGCAGTAGAGATTACAATAAACGGACAAGAAGATCAAATTTACATGCAAACGATTAATTTTTAATCCAATTTTATTTTTTTTTTCCAACATCCTTACGACCTTACCAGATGATATAGTGGGCGACTTTATTTCAAAGTGAGGATTAAAATGCATTTATGATTTTAATTAAGGATAATATTGTGGAAACTTTTAGAAGTAATGATATTGATTAATTCATCGGATTATCAGATAGGATAGGATCAGAGTTATTCCTTTATGAATTGGATTTGAATATACCTTGATCTGGTTCAAATTTGATCCAAGTCCAATTATATAGAGTGCGGGTAATGCAACCCTCAATTAATTTTATTTGTAAACCTATTTTCTTTTCACTTTGTTTTATGAAAAAAATAAAATGATTTTATGAAAACTGATCGCTATTGCCTATTAGAAAACATAATTTTATTTTCTAAAATCTATCATTTAAGTGAAATTTTTGGGCATTTATTTTAATTTCTATAAAAATGGAATAGAGATTGTAAATGGCAAAAAAGTGCTCTTAAACGATAGTTTTGAAAAAAATTTCTTTTATAAAGTAATTCAAAAAAATGTTTTGTAGTAGATTAATTTCAATAAAAACCTTTTTTATTTTTTTTTTTTTATAAAACCTTCAAAATTTTAAATAATAAAAGAAAGAAAAGAAAAAGAAAAAAGGGTTTACAAATAAAGTTGAGCGGTTACAATAGCCACCCTTTATCAAATATCATAAGGAGCCTCTATTGCCACCCAAAGACTTGTTTTTCATCCCTCACTTATTTTATAATTCAAGATTTTAAGAAAAATATAAAAGATTATTATGAAAATTGACTACATAATTCATAGAAAATATAATTTTGAACCATTTTGTAAAAATTAAGTTTTTTCAAAATATCTCGTTTATTATATGATTCACATTGCTGATGCCGATGAGATCTATGAGTGCCTGGCGCTGTAAGTCTTTTTGTTTCCCTTGAGGGGCACCAACCTGCGTTCACAACCTTTATAATAATTGATCTATACGTGTATTGGTGTCTTTTCATATTTCCATTATCAAAAGAAACTCAGCAATGGAACTCATCATACTTGTGGCATCATGCAAGTTATTCAGGTTGGTCCATACATGTATAAAACCTAAGCCAAACATTGGAACTGAAAAATTGGCCCCAGTTCAACGCAATCCACTGTCATTTGGTGGGATTCGAGATAACTGGATCGGGGTGCAACTTGGGTGGGTTAGTGATATATGTAGCGGAAAATACATGGTCGAGACTAAGCTCATCAAAAACAATCAAGCATCCACCAATCTGGATCAATGTTCACACTAAAACACAACAACATAAATAGAAGAGAAGCTCTCTCTCTCGATTTTATTAACCTCAAAAAATAATCAATCAGGACTATTTGCCATAAGGCTTACATCCCTTTATATAGAGAACTAAATTATGAAATAGGAAAACCTACTTCTACTAGAACAAACCAAAATAAACTAGGAAACTAATAAAATAAAAGCATTAATTAAATTACAACAAATTAATTAAAACTCCTAAAATAACTAAAACTAAAATAAACTAAAGTCCCAAAATTAGCAACAGTAGCAGCAAAAACGGCAATAGCAAGCTAACCCCAATAGCCCTGTGGTGAGTACGCATATCCAAAGAATGCATACGCTCAAGGTTAGCATGTGTACGCTAATGCAATCTACATCAGTTTGGAGGTCAACCCAGCTTCCTACCCAAGTTTTACCCCACTTGAGGTACAATATAGGGTTTCCCAAATTAGTGCTCAACTCAAACTCATTTTTTTGAACTCGAATTGGGCTTGGGTTAGACATGGATTGAGCTGGTTGAGTTCACTTTTAACTCAATGTTTTTATTTTATAAAAAAAGGAAATGCTATGCATAACACCTTATATGGAGCACCAAAATATAGTATCTTATGTGGCACTATGTGTAAGGACCAAAATTCCCTCAATTTATTTTTTATTGATGTGAGTTAGGTGTTGCACGGGATGCTATATATACGAAGGGTGCTTCGTATAGAACCACCCTTATAAAAATGTTTTCATGCTCCTACTTCCTTCCTTTATTTATTTATTTTTAATGAGAATCATGCTCCTACTTCCTACAAGTTTCAAATTTTCATTTATTTATATAAAGCATCCTCTAATCATAAGAAAATAAATTAACTTATGTTGATAACAGTGCTTAATGTTGTTGTTTTTGTATTTTTTTCCTGCCAAGTAGTGCTTAATGTTAAATAACGTTAAATAATTAATATATATTAAATACATGAATTCGGGTTCTCGGGTTTGGCAAGTCGCCCGAGACATTTATGCTAGCAAAATCCGAGTTAAATTCGGGTTAGCATTTTAAATCCAAGCCCTGTCCCCTAATTATTAAATATTATCACCGAAACCTGTCTAAAAATCGAGTTGGGTGGGTTCAACCTGCCCAATTAAGCTAGTCGCAACACCAAGTTCAAACTAAATGGAAAGCCTTGAATTGGCCCAACTCATTGTGCAGCCTCAAAAAGCCATTTAACTATAAAGAATGGCAAGAGTGGTCTGTCTGCCTCCTAAAGAGTAGTCTAGAATCCACAGAGAGATTTATCTTTCCTGTAGCTTGTGATAAGCTTGAGAACCCAATCCCTTATGGAGGATACAACAACTTGTTCGGTATTATGTCATTGTTCGTTCAACTTTTAATTTCTTCAATACTTTCACCAACAAGGGATAAAGACCTTCGTGCTTCAATATCAAATGGGAACATAAGTAGCAATAAAATTGAGTAACTATAATTATAAAATTAAAAAAAAAAAAAAAAAAATGAGTTACTATATATGGATCCTTTTTTGAATAAAAATTGAGATTTAAAAAAATAATAATAAAAAAATAAAAAGATAAAAAAACCCATAAATGAAATTAAAGTTCACGTTATGCAACATCGCCTCCATTACAAGGAAATTAAAGTTCACGCACTCTTTTGTCGCTAGAGGGTTATCCATTACTTAATTAGCATGTTTTGATTATTGAGCCATGGAAATTATTTAATATTTAAATTGCCTCTTTACGTTTCGTTCCATGTCCCTTTGCCACTTTACTGATCTTTTCGCCTTTCTTTTTAGGGTATATAGTATTTTTAGTAGGGATACTCCAACCAAAATATATGGAACATAAGAAGGGGGAGGAATTGCAAACTGCCCCTTCGATTTTAATTTTTCTTCTGCTATTTACCATTCTTTCTTTTATAACTTGCAAGTTAGCTCCCTAAGTGGAAGAGTGGAAAAGAGGAGGAGGCAATATTGTCTTCAGTCAGGGCTTTTTCCTTTGGGAAATCATTTTTTGCATTATAAGATGGAATTGTGTAGCTAATATATATCAAAGTTTGATTTCCGGTACCATAATTATTATAACTTGGAGACGTTACAATGATCAGATTTATGTTACTTTTATTGAATTGGTTTCAAGCACATGGAAGTGCATTGACACTCATGTTGCTGGGGGAGATCGAGGTCATAGGAAGGAGGGTGAGCTTCCCCTGTTGTGTAGCATAAGAACCCATTCGGCTCTCCTTAGAACAGAAAAATTAAAAAGAAAAAAGGAAATGGTTTCAAGAGTAAATTTTGACAGAAAATTGAAATCAAGACAATGTCATTCAATGAGGGGGCTAGCTATTTCCATGAAAATAAAGCTAAAAGGAAGTGCATTCGTAAGCTTACTACCTGCTTCCTCTTTAATTGGTATATTTATGGAAAGGGACAAACAACAAAAATGACAGTGTTCGTGTGTGTGTAAGAAATTGCCAGGCCAAGTAAACATACAGCGCACTCATAGTAAGCATATGTGGATGCTCTCTTTTCATTCAGCTTTAGCGCTAGAAGATAGAAGGAAAAAAGAAAATTGGTTTGATGGCTATGATCTTAATGGAACAATTGGATCCTCTATAGTCCAAAAGGCCTTAATAGCGTGAAATTCTTACTGTCTCATTAGATTGTCAAAAACTGCGATTCTTGCCTTTCTTGGAAAGTTCTTGTTTTACTAATAACTTTCGTTATAAAAGTCAGAATCACTCATCGTTGATTTTGTTGTTATTCTATGTTTTCGCATTAGTAGTTCTCCTATTTAGTTGTTGTCATGTTTCACAAGAATTAGGGTCTTCTCTTTGCAAATAGGGCATCCTATAAGCCACAAGGCAGCCCATCTTTGGATATTAATAAATTCATGGTTTTTTATTCTAGAGAGTTCTATCTCCTAGCTAACCTGATGAACCCTAGATCGAATCTTAGAATATTGACGTTGGTTGTATTCTTCGTAATTTTTTACTACTTCATAGTCACTTTCGGTCTTATTATTTGCATAGTTTTAATTTGTCATGGCATTATGGCCAAGTAAAAATAGATTGTTTACACATTTGATTTCAAGGGTACTGGTGAAGAAGACTTTGGCTGTATAAAAGAAAAATAAAAATAAAAACAGTTACATGAAGAGATAAAAGAACAGATAATTGTAAAATATAGGGGCATCAACGCAGAACCCCACAAAATATAAGAAAGGAAGTGCAGCCATCAGCATGGAATGACAGGCCATCAAACAAGGCTTTGTTATATTCCTCTTCCCACCTACTTTTGGGAATCTTGTGTTTGGAGTGCATGCCCTGTAGGTAGACCTTCATCTTTCGATATATATAATATATAAGATAATATAATATTATTAAGAAAACAAAGCTGACCATCGAGTCATTGACCCACTTGAGTTAACTGACTAGCTCAGTTGAGTTGTAGGGTGGTGACTCAGTATGTGACCATTTTTTTTGGGTCATTTGAGTGTAGTATCAGCCAAAACCTCCCTCAACAATAGCTTCCTATTAGGAAAATTACCATGCACATCTTCTTCCTGTGTTGCACATTTTAGGGTGGTAGTCCTTTGCCTTGTAGCCATTTTACGCCGCCTTCTCATAAGAATTACCCTCTGTAAAAGGCTCATCCAAATGGGAAATCGAACTCGTTGGACAAAACAATTTTCCAAATCCACAAGAAGTTCTTTCATTGATGGACGTTTATCTTCATTTGAGGATACGCAATGTGTTGCTATACATAGAATTCGCCGTATCATACCTGCCATGTATACGGGCAATGAATTCCTCATGTCACAAATTTCCATCATCCGATTCTCTTCGATCAACGTTGTTGCCCAATCCGCTATTGAAGCTGGGGCCATTGAAACATCGATGGCTCTTCTAGCACTAATGATCTCAAGTAGAACAACCCCAAAGCTAAACACATCATTTTTAGTGCTTAGTTTGCATGGGGTAGTATAACAAGGGTCCAAGTACCCAATAGTACCAGCGGGTTGACTCGGTGAGTTAACTTGGCCTTTAACATCCTTTTGTCTAACAGCGAGTCCAAAATCTGCCAACTTGGCATTCCAATCGGCATCGAACAAAATGTTGGCCGACTTGATATCTCTGTGGATAACCAAATTAGGCTTCATTTCATGAAGGAATTGCACTGCCTTGGCGATTTGGATAGCCATTTCGACACGTTTAGGCCAACTTGGTGGCACAGTGGCAACGTGAAGTATATCATACAAGGAACCATTAGGCATGTATTCCATGACAAGAAGCTTGTTCATGGTTGACTCTTGACTCAGTCCAACAAGGTTGATAACATAAGGATTTTTAGGTAAAGAAGATAAGATACGTATCTCGTTGTCAAGCTTCGAGTTGTCTCGAAGGATTTCAAGGCCAGGAGACTGCTTTTTTATCGCCACCACTTTGCCATCTTTGAGAATTCCCTTGTAAACCGATCCGTGGCTTCCTTTACCGATGAGTCGAGAGTGAGAGAAGCTTTCTGTAGCAGCTTGGAGTTCTTCATAGTCGAATTCTTCCATTTTTTTTTCCGCTGCTGCTGCTGTTGTTGTTTTTCTTATTCTTCTTGATTTATTGAAAGGAAGAGTCTGAGTTACAGTTACTCAAATGGCGTTTAGGCATGTTTGCGGAGGAATATGGTGCTTTATTGCAGGTACTTCAAAGCTTCAATATCAAGGGAAAAAGCTTTGTAGAACGCAGAGAATAAAGAGGCTTTAGGAGACAATGAAAGGAAGAAGCGCATTAAAAATATCGTTCAATCATAGAAAAAGGAAAAGTATGTGAAGGGAAGGAAAATTTTTAGAGAAAAGCAATGGTTGTCCTTCGTTAAAGGCAAAGGGTTCTGACTAGCTAGCAGGGATGAGATGCTCCAATAGCTGTTTGTTGGGTCCCTTAACCTTTTTTATTTCTCTCTCTCTCTTGATAGTAGCGGTAGCAACAAACTTGGTCCTGGTCGGACCTTATACAGAGCTGTGCTACATGGGCATGGTTAGGTTATTCGATCACCCACCCCCCGTTAAGAACTGGGCACAGGTTCATCGATCTGCGTACGTTAATAGTTTTTTTTTTTCTTTTGGTCAGATGGAATAAACTAAACTAGCCCCTAGGGGTACAAACACCAACTAAATCGGCATCAAGAAAATTACAAAGCCCAGGAAGGGAATTATCCAGGATAACATAAGAGCTAAGGGCCTTGTGTCCTTCCGCTGCTAAAAAATCAGCACACTTGTTGCCCTCTCTCGGGTATGTTGGAGCATCCAGCTCCAAGAGCGTGCCAGGAGGGCCCTGCAGTCTTCAATCAGAGCTCCATCAGGGTGATTGCGAGTTTGAGCCGATTTAATAAGGTCAATAGTGGCCTGGGAATCAGTCTCAATAATCAAGGCGCGAACATTCGTATCCCATGCTAAAAGAAGCCCCTGACGAATTGCCCAAAGCTCTGGTGTAACAATACTACAAATCCCTAGCTTAGAGATAAATCCTTTCCTCCAATTACCAGTGTCATCTCTAATAAGGAAAGTATATATTACTCTTTCCAACAACTTTTTTCCCCAATGGGCCTCGAGTCTAATACCATGTCCCATCTCAATGTGGGTGTGAGGTTTGCGGAGGTCTTGATTTTGACTCTATGTAAATGCGTGGATAAGTGTGTATATGGCAAAAAAAAAAAAAAAAAAAAGGGGGGAGAGGGGGGGAGGCATTTTGGGATAAGTCTAAATTTGCTAGTTTATGGAGGTTTAAATCCAAGTAAAAAACAATTAAAGCCATAAGTCCACATAATTATTCAATGACAAATATGCCCCTTACATATAATTTGAATATGTCTTAAATGTTACATCCCGCTTTAGCTTCATGATTGGTGGAGAGGATCGTGCCCAGATTTTGCTATAAATTCTTCTCCCATAACTGTCACATCAATAAACTCAATTAGGCATGGTAACGTTTTCTTTCATGTATTTTCGAATGGTTACATCAAACCAAACAATTACATCAATCTTATGTATAATTTCTATAATTAGGAGCAAGATTGTTCAATGTGTAATTCGAAATTAGGAGCAAGATTGTATTTGTGAATGAAACAAATACAAGTACTTTGTCCATGTAATTAATCTGTTGAAAAAATATTTAATTAATTAATAGATGTAACTATTTTTGTTTACTCACATAATGCGTTATGTAATTGTTTGAAAGACGCAGAAATTTTGTATTAATTGAGTGAATCGTGGATTCTTGGGGGAAAATTCAAATATATATATATATATTCTAGCAAAATATAAGCATTAATATCTTGAATATTTACCATTATAGTTAGGAGGAAAAATTGTCGATGAACATTAAAAACGGAAATTTTTTCATTGATTGAGTGAATCATGGGGCAAAATTCAAAATAATATCCAAAAAGAATATAAGTGTTAATGCCTTAAATACTTACCATAACAATCGAGATGGAAAATTATTGATGGACATTAATTGATTGAGTTAATCATTAAGAACCGGGCACAGGTTCATCAATATGTGTACATTAATAGTTTTACATAATAGGAAAGTATATATTACTCTTTCCAACAACTTTTTCGCCAATGACCCTCGGGTCTAATACCATGTCCCATTTCAATGGGGGTGTGGGGTTTGCAGAGGTGTTGGTTTTGACTCTGTGTAAGTGAGTGGATGAGTGTGTGTTCTCCTATGTATGTCAAAATTTAACCAAAAAAAAGGGAGGGGGGCGGGGGAATTTGGGGAGAACACTAAATTTTCTAACTTATGGTAGCTTAAATCCAAGTAAAAAACAATTAAAGCCGTAAGTCTAGCCATATAATTATTCAAGGACAAATATGCCCCTCACATATAATTTGAAGATGTCTTAAATGCTGCATCCCGCTTTAGCTCTATGATTGGTGGAGAGGATCGTGCCTAGATTTTGCTATAAATTCTTCTCCCATAACCGTCGTATCAATTAACTCAATTAGGCATGTAACATTTTCTTTTATGTATTTTCGAACAGTTACATCTAACCAAATAGTTACATCAATTTTATGTACAATCTCTATAATTAGGAGCAAGATTGTTCAATGTGTAATTCAAAATCTTTTAAATAGTTACTTCTGTTTATGACAGTTTTAGAATTTTGTTTTGTAATTTTATTTTGTATTTGTGAATGAAACAAATACAAGTACTTTGTCCATGTAATTAATCTGTGGAAATTTTTTTTAATTAATCAATAGATGTAACTATTTTTGTTTACTCACATAATGCGTTATGTAATTGTTTGCTAGATGCGAAAATTCTGTATTAATTGAGTGAATCGTGGATTCATGGGGAAAAATTCCCCAAAAAAAAAAAAAATCCTAGCAAAATATAAGCATTAATATCTTGAATATTTACCATTATAGTTGGGAGGAAAAATTGTTGATGAACATTAAAAACAGAAATTTTTTCATTGATTGAGTGAATCATGGAGCAATATTCAAAATAATATCCCAAAAGAATATAAGTGTTAGTACCTTAAATACTTACCATAACAATCGAGACGGAAAATTATTGATGGACATTAATTGATTGAGTTAATCGTGGAGAAACTTCAAAAAAAATATCCTAACATAATATAATCATTAATACCTTGAATATTTACTATAACAGTTGATATATAGGGCTTTACCATAACGTATAGTTGAAAGGGCCAAAAAGGCATTAAATAAAAACCAAACTCTAACTTTTGCATGAAACATTAAGGTTTAAAGATATTTTTGGACTTGTGGCTATATAAGAAAATTGGGAAGACTTCTGCCTTAATATTTCCTTGTAAATGGACTTCTCGTTTATTTCCCTTAAAAATAATTACTTTTTTCAAAAAATTTCTAACGATTATCATGTCAACGCGTCATCTCAAAAAAGAAGAAGAAAGAAGAAGAAGAGAAAAGAGTATGCATTGATGACATGATCAATAAATTCGTGTTAGTTATCACATCAAAGAATCATCACATCAACTACAATGTGAGTTTAAAAAATAAATAATTAAATAAGGAATAGCATCATTGTACATGATAAAAAGTTAAAAACTAAAGATGTAAGAATTTGATCATTATCTCCCTTACATCCTTTGAACTTGTGGAGGGATGTGTGTAGACACCTAAATTTTGTCGGGCCGCTTCCGGACAAAATCCGTCAACCCGTCAACAGTACAATTACGTCAGACACACTCCATACCTAACTTTGTTCACCTTGTCCTGCCCACTAGGGCAAGGCCTATCCCCAATTCGACCTCCGACTTCCAAAGCCCAAGAGCCAGGAACGGGCACGATGCCCAAAAACCCTAAATCGGCACTGGGTGGTTCGATCTCTAACAATCTTTGATCCGAAGGTCAATTCAACCGTATTATCTTCAATTCAATATCCCTAGAGCGGTCTAGGACCATTGAATTGGAGATTAGAGGGCATAAACCCTCCGATCCCCAATTACCCCCAAATCGAACCCCTAAATCGGCACTAGGTGGTTCGATCTCCAACAATCTTTGATCCGACGGTTAATTCAACCGTAAGATCTTCAATTCAATATCCCTAGAGCGGTCTAGGATCATTTGATTGGAAATTAGAGGGCACAAATCCTCCGATCCCGAATTTCTCCCAAATTGAACCCCTAACACAGCACTAGGTGGCTCGATCCCCAACAATATTTGATCTAACGGTCAATTCAACCGTAGGATCTCTAATTCAATATCCCTAGAGCGGTTTAGGACCATTTAATCGGAGATCAGAGGGCACAAACCCTCCGATCCCCAATTTACCCCAAATCGAACCCCTGACACAGCACTAGGTGGTTTCGATCTCTAACAATCTTTGATCCGACGGTCAATTTAACCGTAGGATCTTCAATTCAATATCCCTAGAGTGGTCTAGGATAATTTAATTGGAGATCAGAGGGCACAAATTCTCCGATCCCCAATTTACCCCAAATCGAACCCCTAACATAGCACTAAGTGGTTTGATCCCCGACAATCTTTGATCCAACGGTCAATTCAACCGTAGGATTTTCAATTTATATCCCTAGAGCGGTCTAGGACTATTTAATTGGAGATCAGAGGGCAAAAACCCTCTGATCCCTAATTTCTCCCAAATTGAACCCCTAATACAGCACTAGGTGGCTCGATCCCCAACAATCTTTGATTTAACGGTCAATTCAATCGTAGGATCTTTAATTCAATATCCCTAGAGCATTCTAGGATCATTTAATCAGAGATCAGAGGGCACAAACCCTCCGATCCCCAATTTCCCCCAAATCGAACCCTTGACACAGCACTAGGTGGTTCGATCCTAATAATCTTTGATCCGACAATCAATTCAACCGTAGGATCTTCAATTCAATATCCCTAGAGCGGTCTAGGACCATTTAATTGGGAATCAGAAGGCACGAGCCCTCCGATCCCCAAATCACCCGAAATCAAACCCCTAATGCAACTTTAGGCGGTTCAATTCCTCACCATTTCTCATCCATTGGTCAAACCGACCGTTGGATCTTCAATTCAACCCCTCAAGATCAACACAGGACCATTTGATCGAAGATTGAGCCTTATTAGGCTCACGATCAACAAAACCCTAATCATAGAGCCCTATGAGCATCGTATTCGCATCTGGGCCATTCAATCCCACCCTAGAAGGTGCACACTCCACTCTTTGGTCCCAAACCAAGTTTAGGGACCCAAAGTTTCAATCCCCATTCAAGATCAACGATTGGATTTCACCCGATCGTTGATCGAACGCGATTGTGCGATCGTACGGCCCCACAGTAGGGCGGACCACCACCATAGGCCCACCTCAGCGAACCTACAGCTTCTAGAAGGGTACATTGCCCAAAAAACACAAGTCCCCATGTGTGATAATGAGAAATCATCACAAATGTGGGATAAATGTGCCTATGCTGGCCAAACCAACGTGAAGAGATCTTACTTTCAGCTCTGTAGCATCCTGCAGTCACTTGCGGTCGCAAATCCAATTGCCCAGATGGGACTACCTGCCACGCTGGCTAGGCCAGCGTGGGCCACGCCTGCCATGCTAGCGTGGATGGGCAGTTTGCCCTTTTGCCACTTTTTGACCATCTCGCCCTCATCAAATGAGGTAATTCCTTCATCAAACAAAACTCAAATGCCCTCCATGTCCCAAGTGATCAGAATGCCCTTCCAAATGACCATTTTGCCCCAAAAAGTCCATGTTTTCCTATAAATAGCCCACATTTTTATTCATTAAGAGAGATCCTAAAAAAGAATCCTTGAAACCCCTAATCCCTAACCCAATTCCATCCTTCACACACACATTAGAAAGCCCTAATCCATCTCATCTCTACACCAAGAATTCCCAACCCATAAACTAACCATTTCATCCAAAGAAAACCTTCCTAAACACTAATCCATTCAACCCAAATCCAATCCAATTCCATCCACCACAAAAAGAAACCTACCACACATCCTCCCAAAAACCCTTTCACACAAATTTAGGGGCTGTTCTTGAAGGAAAATCCAAGGCTTGAACCACCCAAATTACATTTGGATAGCATAAAAGAGATACAAATTCTGCTGCAGTTTTACTACAGAAAGACTGCCAATTTCGTGTCTGCTGAGTGGCAATTTCACTTCTGCTGACTGGTAACTTCGCTGTTACCATACTGTCCTTCCCTAATTCACTCCACCACTTCCACCACCACTCCACCACCTTCCAAACCATACTTGGAACCTTCAAAGGGGCCTCTCAAAGGGAGGTTTTTCAAGCCTAGGAAAGGAGCACTCAAGCCTCACTTGGTCAAAGCTAAGGTGAAATCACCTATACTAGGTGAGCTTCCCTTTTAAAATTCATTCCTAAGTTTGTAGTTTAATTTCCTATTAAGCTCATTATTAATTGCTGCCTCAATATGTGATTGTCGCCCTCCCTACCTTTGCCTAAGTACGTACATGGGCCTCTTAACACGTGTCATGAAGGGATCAAAGTCCTGTATGGTGGGTTAAAGGCAGGGAGAACCCTAAACCACCCAATGCTTGCAAACCACTCCAATAGGTTGCTAGCACCCATTTTCATCTTCTTTTATTGCATGTGAGCTTGCATATGTAATGTGTGAAATAGAAATTTAAGCATATCAAAAGGTTGAGGTGATGTTTAAACAAAATCAAATTTGGCAAGGTTAGGTACATGCATGCACGCATATTGTTTATACTAACCTTTTCTTGTTTCCTTGTTGGTAATCATAATCAATTTGAACATAAAATAATCCCCTTTGCTACAGAGCTTATTGGACTTAACTGAACATCCCCATGCTTGGATAAATGGACAAATACAACGACTTGGACAAATTCATTCAAAATGATTGTTCTCATTTTTCATTTTCTTTATTTAGAAGCTATGGCTTTTCGCTACCCTCCGGGTTGTGGTCATTGCGACTCTTTGCCCCATCACTTGTACATTTTATTTTTATTTATTTACTGCTTTATTTAGAGGCTATGGCTTTTCACTACCCTCCGGGTTGTGGTCGTTGCGACTCTTTGCCCCAATACTTGAGCACTTTCTATTTTGTGGTCACTTGACCGTTTTTATTTTATGTACATATACTTGTGCTTTTCAAAGCAATATAGATCGCATTCATGAATTCCAAACCTTGCCAAGGTTGATTATGTTTATATATCTTTTGACATTTTGATAGGTTTATCTTGAAATTTCTTGATATGTGATATTTTAATTCTATTCCCATGTGAATAAGGTTCAACTAAAGACTTGAGATAATCTATCATGCTATGGATAAAAGTTTACAACATTAAATGCTTAAAAACTCATCCATAGCATAACAGCTTATCACCATTAAATGGATTTAATCAAATGATCCGTTAGATTCCAATGAATCACCTTACCCCAGATCCAGGAACTCTTGCGTGTCCCTATGTCACGTAGTGAAGTCTCAATCCTTGTGAGATTTGATTGATCACATTTTTATTCAATTAATTCAAGTGCGCACCAAGAGTGGATTTAAATTCCTCCTAGCCATTTTCATGCTTCAAAAGCCCCAAGTGCTTTTCCGAAAAGTCTTTTAAAATTGAGAGTAATTCTTTAGATCTCGAATCTTTATTAAAAGATCTATACCTGCATGGGACCATTTTCCCACAAACCATTTTTGACAACATTACCATCTTTATCAAATAAAGATTTTTAATTCAAAGAGCTTCTTGCCATAAAGTAAACAGTCAACACGTGCATCATTTTTCAATTGGCGTGTTCATTCCAAAAATGACTCGAATAAATCTTTTCATTAAAAGGGCACGTACTCTCTTTTCAAAAAAACATCATTTTACTACAAGAAGTCAATTTTCCAAAACCATCATCCTATGTGGGATATCCTTCTAATATGGTGAGACTTCATAAAGTTTCACTTTCACTTTGTTTAAACAAAACTCCTCCACACTTCAAAAGTGTTCTTTCCCAGTTAAATACATTTTTCTTCCTTCAAAAAGAACCTGTGTCTTCAAAAGGCAATCCTTTTCCTTCAAAAGAGAAAATCCCCTTTATTTTAAATAGCTTTCAAAAAGCATCCCTTTCTTTACCCATTCCATTGACTTCAAAAGTCTTGAACTTTCTCAGGATCCCAAAAGGATTCGCACTTGATGTTAATCCTTTAAAAATGGACTCGCATCATTTCCATTTCCATCCTTTCATAAATGATTGATTTTACCACTGCAAGATAAGGATGCTTTAGAGTTAATCAATTTAACCTAAGATACCTATGAGTAGGAAGGCGAATTTGTGCCCTTTTCAGAAAATTCTCATTTACAAAACCTTAAGGCATACCTTTTCAAACATCAAACATTTTCCAAAGACTTTATTCCAATGCCTTTTAGGATCTTTTTTCAAATGACGGTATTCACCACCCTTCAAAAGGGTATTCTATGTCAAATTATTCATATAGGAAATCAACAATATCAAATGGGATTTTTTTATCAGAAACCTCGTCAAAATCGGGAATCGTTGGATTCCAACGGGCAATGTGGGGTGCCTCAAACCTTCTCTACTCGTAACCAAACCCCCTTACCCTCAATCTTTAGTCTCACAGACCACTAGGAGTCGTTCAATTTTCCAAACGGACCTCAAATGGACCCGTTTGATGATAAGACCTCAAATGGACTTATTTTAGGATCTCAGATGACCTCACTTTCTAATTAACCATAGGATGTCCAATTGCATCCTCAAACCCCTGATTGCTGGTGACTCCATAGCCTTGATAGTTATAGATATATTCGCATGCCTAGGATGGTCAAGGCGTCCCTTGAAATAAACTCAACACACACCCAGCACAGAACAGGATGACCTGGGGTCGTCCCAACCATAGGAAAAAATCCCTTTTCCTTTTTTGGGGTAGCGACAATGTGTACTAAGGAAAAATTCAATTTTTACTACCTATTTTATCAAAGGGAAATGCTTAATTGCATAACAGATTATTAGTCAAATCATTACCACAAAAAATAATACATCCTCCATCCTACAAAGATAGATCAAGTTTGACAAAACACACAGTTTAAGAAAAATTATCATTGCATTGACTTCTCACTTATTAAACTCCATATTTTCAAAAGTACCCTCTTCTACTAATTTTTATTGGGTTGTGTGAAGAGTAATTCTTGATATAAGAATAGGTCATGACGTCATCTTTGTAAAACATGCTTTATATAAAAATATTGAGAATAATTTATAAATAAATTTTCAATTTTAAAGAATTATTTTTTAAGAAAATTCAGCATGGTCCCATTTGAAAATAGGATAAACCAAGTTATCAACTTTTAAACCTATGCAATTAAAGACAAAATCATAAATCCATCCACAGATAATACATTGAAAATAAGCTGGCATTCTAGTTCCACATAGTTCTACTGCCAATACACGTAGTATAAGAATACATTCAGGCTGTTTGAATAATATACAAGCTATAAAATGTAAAATAAACATTCGCAATGCAATGCCCCATGCTAACCCCGATGTGATGCCTCCTCATAAGAGTCATCACTACATTACTCAAAATCTGCGAAAATGTTTAAAAATAAGGTGTGAGTAAAACTCAATAGGTTACATTTTTCAAAGATGTAAATCAAGGTTTTTGAAACAATTTTGAGCAATAAGAAATGTTATAATTGAAATAACATTTCACAATTAAAATAAAGGGAGAGCATATAATAAACCAATTCATCATCCATCATATCTGGTAATCCATAATCTCAATGTTTCAAACTGATAATCCTCTTAGGTCATGTGGGGCTCTTGCGCGTGGAATAAGAGGAAACACGACAAGTCATCCCTACTTGGGACCACAATAACCTCAACAGGAAACACGGCAAGACATCCCTACATGGGACCGTAATAACCTCAATTCGGGTCTACCTCAAGTAACCCAGGACTAAAGGATAGGAAGACATAGCACAACATTTCTTTTTCTTTTTGGGACCGCAGTAATCTTGACTCCATTAGCCCTTATCATCATAATTTCACATAAATTTTCATAAAAATATTCTCCCATAATCATTTCATAAAGAATGATAAGAAAATGTTTTCTAAAACATTTGTTTAAAAGTGACCCTTAAATATTACAATTGTAAAGATTTAGCCCAATGGGTTTCAAAATTAACCCATTGTATTAAAACAAAACACAAGGGTTTTAACCCTAAAGTATAAATAACAAACCCTAAGTTTACCTATTTAATATATTTCATGAAGTTAAACCCCACACATGGAAAATATGAAATATGGTTTGTAAATATGCAAACCCACATGATTTTCTCCCAACCCATATGTATAATGATTTGCAACCATTAAAAATGCACCTACCTCTCAAATGGTAGCTAAGAAAGTGAATCCAATGGTGTATATGCGTAGATTGGGGTGGAAATCACAAGATCTGAGTGTCGAGTAGTCAGATCCTAGGTTCTGGGATCGCGTTCCTCGTCATTGAGCTCCCTCTTTCTCCCCGTCTCTCTTCAATCTCCTCCATCTCATTCTCCTCTCTACTGAAATGGGTGAGCAAAATCAATAAAAATGGGTTTAAAAAAATAAAATAAAATAAAAAAGAGGAGAGAGGTAGAATGGTCATTTCACATTTTTATAAAGTAACAAATAATTTGGTAATTTTAGCAACATGAAAAGAGTTACTCACCCTAACATGTTTCTCCATCTCTTCCCCATTCTCTCTCCCACTTCCCTCCCTCTCTAACTCTTTCCATCATGTTTATCTCCCCAAAAGACATAAGTCCCTCTCTTCCCCATGTTTCTTTCAAAAAAATAACTTTCTTTCTCAAAGTTCTTTGCTTTTTGCCCTTCCAAGAGTTAAAAATCATCTAGTATCAAGTTTTCAAAATGGAGATTGCGGTGCCAACGAAGAATAGTCAGATATGTTATTAGCTTTGTTCTTCCCTATTTTTTATTTTTATTTTTTATAATTACTATGTTGCGTACGCATTGCATGCTCCCGACTTCCAATATTTATAAAAGAGATAAAATATGATCGTTGGAAAAATGACTTGGAAATATTAGCATTGAGAAAAATATGACCGTTTAAGAAAATGTCATTTTTTTAAAAAAAAAATTAAAATCTAGAACTTTAAGTTTTTACTATTTAAATTTAAAATTTTTTTTGCAAATATGATCATTATGAAAAATAACAATTTTTGTAATTCAAATTTAATTGAAAGTTAGTTGGAATAGTGAAAAAACAGCTAGCATCATGGTTGGAGTGCAAACCAGAATAGCTAGCTAGTTTTTTTTTCTAAATGTCCTTTTGCTAGCTATTTTAGCTAATATATAGTTAGCATCATCCTCTTCTCTCTTACTAATCCACATTCCGATCTAAATTCTTAGTAAATACTCTATATAGCCAGTAATTGAACACTGGCAAATGAAGCACGTATGTCGAAGAACATTTGGAAGCGGTTGGATGATAGAATTTTGAGGGATAAGATTCACTAGTGGTCACCGTATACGCACATGAGGGAGGCTTAGTTGTGCTCTAGGTATTTCCCAATAAGGAGGCAAGGGCAATTAGCGCCTTTAACTGGCCGAAGTGGATGAGATGGGGAGGATGA
The DNA here is from genome assembly GCA_039720395.1 of Liquidambar formosana. Taxonomy (NCBI): domain Eukaryota; kingdom Viridiplantae; phylum Streptophyta; class Magnoliopsida; order Saxifragales; family Altingiaceae; genus Liquidambar; species Liquidambar formosana. The sequence goes on along the minus strand of CM077823.1, from coordinate 7,913,727 downwards.
TTCGGGACCTGAATCAAAGGAGTACCAGATTCTATTAGGTTGAGATTTTGGATAGGGTTGAGGGTTGGGTTTTTTAAGGTGGAGATGGTCAGTTAAGGGTATAGTGGGAAAAGGGCAGATTTCAGATCTTATGAAGAAAGTGGTCAATGAAGAGATATGAAGCTGTGATTCTATGAAATATTGAATGGCAAAAAGTACATGATCTATGTGTCCATGGATGTGAAAATGGTGGTTCGTAATCGTGCTTTTATTGTTGTTTTAAGATCCATTATTAAAATAAGAGGATATGTGTTGATAGAGAAACAATTGAAATCTAAGAAGATAGAAATTGCAGTGGGTTGAATATTTTTTGTGAAAATTGTAGTGGGTGTTGTCAGTGATGAAGATGGCAGTGGGTGGTGGGACCTTAGATCTAAAGAAGATGGAGGGTGGTTGAGATAGAGATGAGAGCAAATGGGGATGATGGAGTTAGAACCATAAGTTTCAGTAGGTGAAGGTTCGTGATGATAAGAGTATCCAGCAATGGGTTTCCTTCTGAGTTTTGACGATGGTATAGCTCATGTGACTAACATGCAAGAAAATGGCCCTCCCATTCCACCTTGTAGTGCACATCCACATATATGCTAATATGACTTTCATATGCGCCTTCTGTTAGTAAATAAAGACATCCACATTGGGAATACATTCAAATTTCTTAGTAAACATTCTAGATTAATTTGTTTAATAAAATTGAAGGTGGACTCAATAGAAAGGATAAGTTTATGGTATTAAAGTGTTTTTTACACCCCCCCCCCCGCTCTTTTTTTTTTTTTTTTTTTTGCATAAAGAATCAGAAAAATCCCCAACCTATTTCCTAACTGCACCCCAGGGGCTATGGATGTCACCCCAACCCTTGTCATTCATCCCCCAAAGGGTTTTGAATTCTTGACCTTTCTAAATTGGTCTCTCTTTGAATTCTCTAGGTGAAGTTTTAGCTGGATAATGCAATGGTCTTAGAGGAAATGATTGTGATTGTTGACAAGTCGCAATAGGATCCAAAGATTAACATGGAGGTGGTCAATAAACAGTTGCTAACATTTGCTAAAGGCTCGAATTGTGCCATAATATTATTCTCCTAAAAGTTGTTCTTGAGCTAATAATAATATGGTTATTGTTACACCACCTAAGCAAGTTTTGTAATGTGCAAGTTAATGTTTCCCTTTGCAAGATTGCAGAGCTTCTAGTAATTTTATGGTAATGTAATCAAAGTTTTGCATGCACAAATTTCTACTTGGCTATTTTAGTAGTGTCTAGAAAACAACACTGTCCCATCTCAAAGAAAGTGTAGAGCTAGTTTTAGCCTAGATGACAAGAGCTAGATACATGCAAGTACTATCTGTAGTTTAGCGGTTTTCGCCTAGTTAAATTAACTTTCAATAAGTTCCATTAGTCGACCAAATCCATGACCTAGGGCTTTAATTGGAAAATATTTGCATGGGGTACGTTTTTTGTGAAGTCTTTTAAATCTCTTTTAAAGAGTTTCTTGTTGTTCAGGTGCGGCAGAAGCTAGAATTCAATCTTTTGACTCTCATCCATCTTATATTTCTAGTTTCTGGTAAGGTATTTGCATCGTTCAATTTATCTATCAGATGTCTATGAAGAGGCAGTCTCAGGAATTTGCAAAAATGGATGTGTAAAAGGCAACACTCTTAAACAAGCAAGAACTCCCATTTTGTAGTTTTTACACCAAATATATGATAATGTATAAATCCGTGAGCTGTTGATTTTTATTGATAGTAATGGCAAAAACATATTCTTTGAATGAATTCTTCTTTAGAAGTGAAAATTACCCTTCTCGTTGCTCACATGTTAGGTTGTGGTAAGGGAAGTAGTGAACAGAGAAAGTGCCAGGTTTTTTCTCATGTCACTGCAATTGAACCCACTTTGTTTGCTATGTACTAATAAAAAATTATTAGAATCTCCAAACACCAGTGGTTAGAAAAGTTACAGCTTGTGACAATTAATATTCATGGGTATTATTCCTATATATTCAACTTTGATTTTCCTTAAGGGTCTGTTCGTTTTGCCCGAGTTGAAGGTGGGAAATGCTAATTCCTGGGATTTAATGAAAAAAGGACTGTTCATTTTGCTAAAATGTGAGAGTTTAATTTCCCGGAAAATTCAAATCCTCGCAATCCAAGGGAGATACAAATCCCATCTAATAATGAGGGAATTGATAAATCCTGTCTATTGACTTCATATGGGCACCGTCTACCATCTTCTTCCTCAACAAAACCCACCCCATCCCAGCATCCATTTACCTTCTTCAAGCTCTAATCTAGAACCAACTCCCCCTCCCAAGATATTCCATCTTCTCTCTTACCTACCTAGAAACTCTTATCCTTCAAGCTCTCCTATCTATTCATTTCCAAAAACTTTAGCCTCACCAGTCGTCACTACAACCATCACCATCAAAAGATATTTCACCTGTAAAAACTAAACCAACCCATAAAATTCTCCGAGACCCAATAATTTGTCAATTCCATCGGCGATGATGCGAGATCTAAGTTCAGCTTATTAATCTGGGATGTGCTTGGAAAGAATCGATTTTTTCAGATCTAAATCAAATCTAAGGTCGAAAAGCACCATCGACGATAGTGGATATTATTATTACAAATAGTCTGTCAATATATATATTCTACAGAGTATGAGTTATATACAAATGGCACTAATGAATTTTGGTACAAGGAATTCATACAATGCTTATTTCTTATATTACCATCCCAACAATGAATTTTTAACTCTCAAGAATTCAAAATACCAAGAGTTTGAAATCATGAGAGTTTAAAATTCAAGGGAGTTTGAACTCTCAACAAACGAATAAGCCCTAACTGTTACTTAGGTGATCTATTATCAGCTAAATGGAATATTTCTGACCATACAGAAGGTAATTCAATGATTAGGGTATGTTTGGGAACGTGGATTTGGGGGGATGGATTTGGATTTGGACCCCCCCAAATCCAAATCCCTTTTTTGGCTTTCTAAAATAAGGGGGGATTTGGATTTGAGCCAAATCCACAGTGGATTTGAGTGCTTAAAATCAGTGGATTTGAAATAACACCTGAATAGGCGTTATTTAGAAATCCATTCTCTGAACCGACTCTCCTGACTCTCTATGGACGACTCTCAGGTAGCTCCCGTCTCCCTCTCCATTCACTTTCTCTTTCTCCTCTCCTTCTCTTTCTCCTTCTCCATCCCTACCCTCTCTCTAATCCCTTCTTTGTACAGTGGACCCCGACTCTCGACCATGGATTTGGATCACAGCGTTTGACGACTCAGGTACCTCCCGTCTCCTTCTCGATTTCCTTCTCCATACACTTTCTCTCTCTACTCTCCTTCTCCATCTTTACCCTCTCTCTCATCTCATCTTTGTCACTCATGATTTTTTCTTTCAAAGCTCAAACCTAACCCTAACTCTTCACTGATTTTTGTAGAAATAATTAGCAACAAAGATTTTATTCTGGATTAATCGTTGAAGAGTTGATTTGATTTGGTAATTTTTCTTTTACGGGCTTGGTTTGATTTGGTTTTTGTGTGATGGATTTTTGTAATGTTTGCTTCTTCTTTTTTATTCCTGCCTCAATCAGTCAAAAAATTATTATAAATTATGAGATATCATGGTGGTGGCTTGCCTTGCTGATGCAAGTGAGATGTTTGATGAAAAGCTTCAATGAAACTTATGTTAATGTCCTGATTTTAAATGGTTTTGGAGTCTTTAGATCTGGGTTTGATTCTAGTGTTAATTTTGTTTAAACCATGCTTACAAGTTTCATATGTGAAGAAACAAAAAAAAGAGGGAAAAAGGAGAAAATGTAAGATTACCGTAGAAATGAATTTTGCTGATGACTAGCAAGATGGAATAATTGTTGAAATAGATTAGTGGAAAACTAGATCAAAAACCTGTTGTTAAAAATTTTTAACACTTGGAAAACTTTATTGTTTCTTGATGGACTGCAAAAATGTCTGGGATTGGAATTGTCAACCTCAATTGAACCTCTGGAACTGATCTAAGCCCTGTTTGAAACAGGATAGGCAAGTTTGGACATCCTGGTCAATTCCTATTCCGTTGATGATTTTGACAATGGCTGTTAATGGTAGGGTAATAAGCTTTTGCCTCTTGTAGCTATGGTGGACTATTTATCATACTTTGTAGTAAATAATATATATACACACACACACGTATAGTGCAATAAATTAGAAGGCAGATGCTATACATTTTATGCTTCCTTTGTTTTTTTTTTTTTTTTTGGTGGCTACTATATTGTACATTTTCTACTTGAATCAATTGACACCTTGTAAATTCACTATGTTACATATAAGATAATTACTCTCATCATTTCATCAACAACTCTAAACTGTTTCACTCATTGCAAGCTCTACCTCTCCATCTCTACCAGCACCATTCAATGGCCTAGGTGGGATTTTATCCACAATTAAGTCCACATCCTTTTCCTTGCTTCTTTCACTCACCTCCTCCAAGGGCTTGTAAGTATAAAAATAGGCACATATTACATAATATATGAGATTTATGACTTGTATTCCTGTCACAAGCCAGTAGTAATATTCCAATCTTCCCCTATTGAGGTTCCTATTAGGTAGCCAATTATTTTTACTAGCTTGAATATTTATGAACTAGAGATACCAAAAGGGTGCCTAGATAATTTCCCACTGATGTCGTCATCCAATAAAGTGCCATTGCACTGCTTCTAATTTAATAGTTTATTCACAGGTTTGCGGTTTGAATGAATTCATATTTAGAAATGTACTACTTCATCTTTAGATAAGGGAATACTCACTTATAATAATGCTGTGTTGTGTTGGATTTTTTAAGATACCCCATGATAATGTTGTGCTGTGTTGGATTTTTTTTATAACATAGGATCCCTTTGAACTTGGGGATTTGCCTGTGATTTGGGAATCAATGTAGTGGTTGGAGCCACCAAGTCATGGTCCACATCTTAATTTCCTGTAGTGGGTCTTCTTTATTTCATTAGTAAGATACTTACCTTGAACTTGGTTTCCATGCAATAAAAAAAGAAGGCTATTAACATTGGCGTTATTGTACCCATGATTTTTTATTATTTTTTTTTTGGTATGTTATGTTATGTATTTTATTTTTTATTGTTTACTGAAGAGAATAGTGTGTTTTAGCATTATGTAACCTTTTTAATGTTTTTTCTTACCCTCTTGAAAAATATAGATTTAGGGGAAAATGGATAGTGGCGGAAGGGAGTTGATAATTCGAACAAAACGTAAGAGGGAGGAAGAGGAAATGCATAAGGAGGAGGAGGACAAGGAAGTGAAAATTATGGTCTTAGTAGTATGTTTTCTCGTAGCAACTATTGGAGTGTGGTACCATCACAAATATATGGCAAAAAAAGCTGCAAAACTTTTAGTTAATAAAAAGCTTAACCGCGGGACACTTTGGATGGGAAACTTACAATGTCAATCTACATGCATTCAGTAGTTATGCATAAATAGACAAGTGTTTGAGAAGTTCTGTCTTACTTTGTGTGATAAAGGTGGATTGGTGGCTACAAGATATGTCACAATTAAAGAAATTGTGGCATTATTTTTACATATTCTTGCCCAAGATCTCAAGAATAGCACAATTAAAACTATCTTCGCTCGTTCAGGAGAAACAATTATCAGATAGTTTCATACTGTATTACAAGTAGTAATGAAAATAAGTAAGGATTATATTAAGCAACATGATCCAGTCCATGATGAGCGAGATGTCAAAAATGGAAATGGAAATGGTTTCAGGTATTTAAAGAAAAAAATTATTGAAATCCTTACCTATTTATTATTATAGATTTTTTTATATTTATTTATAAGAAAAATAATCATGTTTTTTAGGGCGCATTTGGAGCACTTAATGGAACATTTGTTGCATTAAATGTACCTGTGGAAGACAAGCCAAGATATCAGAATAGGAAAGGAAATATTAGCACAAATGTTTTAGGAGTTTGTAATGCTAATTTGAAATTTGTTTATGTACTACCTGGTTGGGAGGGATCCGCAGCAGACTCTAGGGTGTTGCGTGATGCTTTGCAGTAGACGCAACGGCTTAAAAGTCCCATCAAGTAGGCATTTAACTATCTAATCTATTATTTATTTATTTATTTGTTTAGTATGATTATAATACTTGTGATTTATGTATGTAGACAAGTATTATCTTGTGGACACGGGGTACATGAATGGGCCAGGATTTTTAGCTCTTTATAGAGGGACTCGATATCATCTTAATTTTTGGAGAGGAAATACTCCAACAAATTATAAGGAATTATTCAATCTTAACATTCTTCAGCAAGAAATAAAATTGAGAGAGTATTTAGGTTATTGAAGAAAAGGTGGGCCATACTACGTACTGCATGCTTCTATGATGTGAAGATACAAGTTAGGATTATTAACACATGTTTCATTCTTCACAATTTCATTCGAGATGAAATGTTAGAAGATGATTTGTTGAATGATGTGGATGAAGAGTTAGAAAATGCTCCAATGCTGGAAAATGAGGGCGTAGATGAGGACAACATTACAGCTATCAAAGTCACACAAGAGTAGACGGCATTTCGAGACATTTTAGCTATGCAAATGTTTGAAGACTATCAAGCTAGAAGAGCTCCTATTGTTGGCTAGGAGGATTAGGGGACGACATTTCAAGATTTAGATAATAGTTGTTGTAATGGATTTGAAATGAACTAATTAGGTCCTTAGGAAGGGATTTATTTATTTATTTATTTTATTTTTTTTTTGTTATGGGGTATTTGGAATTGGTACTTTTCTAGTTGATGTGTTTTGGACCTGTTGTCACACTAATGGTGTGTGTGTGTTTTGTCTTTCCCGATTGATGGTTAGGATCATATTATTCAAGGCAGTTGCTTAATCAGATGTGTGTTTGTAAATTTTTGGGTTTATTATATGATGCCTAACACTTTTTTTATTCTTTATTTTTTATTTTATTTTAGCCTTAGTAGTATTATCATACTACAATTTGTAGGGACTTCTTCTCTTGATATTATAGTTGTATTTAATGCAACTTCTTTCAATGTTACCTTGTGAACAGGGTCAAAGCCACTTGTTGCATCATATTTGCTTACGAGAGTTTGTTAATAGTCATAGCAATGGTAGTCAAATCAGATAAAGGTAACTTTTAACTCTTCCTTCTTGCATTCATGTGCTATAATGGTTGCTCTGTTTTTTGTAAGGTTTGTTTCAGTATTGTATATAGTGGTTGCCCATTTATGTACTTGAATTTTTATTTTTATTTTAATGGGAAGAATAGGCAAAAAACCTCTATCAAATGCTCAATCCAGTTCCCAGCCTCAATCACAATCACACGGGGAAGGAAAATCTAGGAGTTATGTTGTTTAGACTACAGAGATGGACATTGCCTTGGCTAGTGTCCTTTACGACCAAGTAAATCAAGGAAATAAAGGTGACGGGGATTAGGAAGCCACAAGCTTACCAAGCGGCTGTGGATGAGTTAAATGCAAGATTGCAACTTGAATTGACAAAGGACAATGTAAAGAATAGGATGAAGAGTTGGAAGCGACACTACGGTGTCATTTCTGAGATTCGAAGTCAAAGCGCATTCCCTAGGAATAAAGAAAAGAAAATGGTTGTAGTCACAGTAGAGGATAGAAAAAAATGGGTTGATTATGTAGAGGTATAACTAATAATCATTTTTGCTATTTATATATATATAATGTTTTGTTTGTAACCATTATATATTTGTTTATAAAAGTGGTTCATTTTTGCCTTTTTTTTTTATAGTCACATCGTGATGCACGCGGTTATGCAAATAAAGCCATAGAGAATTGGGATGACATTGTAATATTATGTGGAAAGGATAGAGCCACAGGAGCAGGTGCAAAGAATTGTGAGGATGATACTGAGGCAATGGCGGAGGAAGAAGAAGACGAAGTGGAGTTTATTCCTAACTCATTTGGCTTAGAGGCTAGTGTTAGTGAAGGTGTACACATTTCTAGACCACATATTCCCACACATCCTTTAGCATTGACAACTTCTACTCATCAAAAGAAGAAAGCAAGGAAGGATGCATTAGCGGAGGCCATTGCTCGGATTGGAACTTCTCTAAATGAGTTCCTTCCAAGTAAGAAAAAGCAAGATCGACCAAAACCCACAAGAGAGGAGATTCATGAAGAAGTCTTGAAGGTTAGCGAACTCACTCAATTTGAAATTTTTGAAGCTGTGCAAAAGCTTATGAAGGAAACTTTAGAGCAGTTCTACTTATTGAAGTCCATTGATCATGATGAGAAAAAAAAGGAGTGGATCAAGTTTCTCATTCGTCATCCAGGGCTGGCTCCTTGATTTATCATCTTGGGTTGTGACTGCATTTGACTATTGCTAATTGATTTAAGAGGGAGCCAATCCGAATCCCTTGTGATATGAATGTCAGGGTAATGGTAGGTTTTAGGTGACTTGGTGTGCAAAGTGCTTTTGATTTTGATGGTGTTGATTTATAAACATAGACAATGGGTGCATAGAATGACTAGTGATGGCTTATATTATGAAAATGTTTCTTTAGATTTCCTTTGATTTTTATTTCTCTGGTTATGCTACCAAATCACTTTGGGATTGTTTCACTTTTCCTGTGAAATGCGAGGGTAATTTGTCCAAAAAGTGGTTTCCCAGATTATGAGTGCAAGAATTGCTTAAGAAAAAATTGACTGGGATAAATGCACCATCTTTAGGGATCTTTCCTCCAATGAGGAAAATAGTATTCAGGAATGTAATCTTCTAAAAATTTATCTTCAGGAAAATCATTTCAATGTTGAAGTCATGGCAAATTGAACAGGTGGTTTCATGTTTTGCAAATTGTGAACTGATCCTTAATTTCAATGGAAATTGAATTCATAAAATAGAAATGTTTATGCTGGTAGATGAGGTTGCTCGAAAATGCTACCACATCACTTTGGGACTTATTGAAGTCCCTTGATCATGTTGGGATTTCTATGCCTTTAAGTCATTTGATATAATGCCTCAGGCCTATTGGTGATGACTTGGACTAGAACAAATGATTTTATATATATATATATATATATATATAATTTTTTTTTTTGGATGAGGAATAAGCCAAATTTATCATTTTCCAAAGGAGTAGATTGTGTTTTTTGATAAATCTTAGCACAATAATAATATTATGAAATAGTGGTTTTTGAAATCCATGATTTGAAATCCTTCCCTCAAATATTTTATCCAAACGGTAGATTCTTAAATCCATGGATTTCAAATCTATGAATTTCAAATCCATAGATTTAAAATCCATACTCAAATTCAAATCCAAATCCACGTTCCCAAACGCAGCCTTAGGTACTCTTTTAGTGGAGTCGATAAACGGAATTATATAGATTATGATTTTTTTTTTTTTTTTTGTTTTTTTGTTTTGGGTAGTAATAATAATGAAGTCTAATTGCATAAGCATGACCCTACTGACATGTAAGGAATAGATCAACGAAGCAAATAGGCCATGTGTATAAGAAGAGTTTGACTGCTACAAAAAGTGTAGAGATATCAGAAATTAATTAGGTGACAACATTTTTTGGTCTGTTTATTGTGCTCTAATGATTTAACTCAAAATTAAGGATAACAATCAAGAAGAAACATGAACGCAATTAGAGGTGTTTCCAAATTTTGTGACATACAAACTAATATTGCATATAATGGCTTGATTTTTTTATTTTTTTTATTTGCAATGAGAATACACAGAGTTTAACTATGCTTAAAACACCTTAAATTCAGAGTTTTGAAAGGGACCTGACTATGTATCACGAACAGGTTTTAAAGTGGAGCTGTTTGTGGAAGACCCCCCCAAAAAAATAACAATAATAAGAAAAGAAAAAAAAAAGGGTATTAGAGACCAAATTTTTTGTTCAGAAGCTTTTCCATCTTACCCACTTTATAACCTGCTATCGCCGGTACTCTGAACATTGCTATCGTTGCTCATTTTATGTATTGAAATCTTGTAATATGCTAATTTTATGTATTGAAATTAGTGTTTTGAGTTGTGTTCCACATAGAGTATGGGTTAACTTTATGGGCACTAGTTTGGGCTCTTTTTGGTTATGTTTTTTTACATATTGGGAGCTTCCTCATTGTGTGAGTTGTGTGCTCTTTTTGTTTTGCAAGCTATCTCATTGTGTTGTACATTCACATACATAGAAGCATGTGAATGTACAACATAGGATCCGTAGTCCCTACCTCATAGTAGAGAACAAGAATGCCTATGTGCTATTCTTTTATATAACTCAAGTAAGTCTATGATCACAACAAGATGATTCAAAAAAAGAGGTTTCAGAGTGCACCAACACAAATTGATAATGTTATATTGAGTGGCCAAATAGCCCTCGTGCAATGGTAAAATTTTTATTAAAACCTTGCAAAGAAGTGAATTTATTATATTAAATATTTATATTTATTTTGAAATAATGGCTATATGTTTTCAACCATGTTGGCTTTGTGGGGTTTGATGTGGTCAAACATGCAGTCCACTTTTATAGAGATATGGTTGTGAGTGGAGGCAATGAGGTGGATAAGGGAGAGAGCACTAACGTTAAATTCCTAATCTTTAGGAACTAACATGAACGTTAGAATTTTGGGAGCTTATAAATCTCATCTGAACTCTCTCTAAAAGATAGGAAATAGAAATTTAACCACACTTGAAATCCCTTGTGGATAAAAAAACCCATTGCAAAACCCAAACACTAATTATTTCTCTCTTTCTCCAACGTTATTCCAGTTTTTACTTCAGATAACATATTAGAGAATAGGTCAAATCATATCAAACTAGGTGTGCCAAATTTTCATACCCTAGTAGCTTAATGGATGAATTAAATTGTTGCTCAACTGTAACATATTTGAAGGGTTCACTTACCACCTTAATACAATTTATGTTACATAATGACATATTGTTAGGTGTCACTCAGGACTTATAGAAGCCCTCAAAACATTACTGGGCTATTATTCTCTACAATAGAGATTAGAGAGAATTCTAATTGAACACAATCAAAATAGTTCTATTAGGAGGACCAATGGGTGCCCATACCTACTACTAGATTAGTATGAACCTAAGAAGTCATGCACCTATAAGCAAAGCGCATTCTAGAGTTTAAAGAAAGTGGGAAAAAAAACGAATTAAAAATTAGTTTGGATGTCCTTTTAATTAAGAGTTAATTAACTAAAGGGGTTGTTATAAAATTTATGGAATTGCATAACCATTAGGGTTAGGAAACCTAGTAGACCAGCTACTATAAGAGGTCTTATTCATGTGATGCTAGTACATCACAAAACCTCCTCCCCTCGGTCAAAAATCCTTTCATTCCCTACATTCTCTTGCCTCGTTTTGCACAAAGGAAAAAGAAAGAAGAATGAGCACTTGAAGTTTGCATGGTGTGGATACTCTTGTAGGCCAGACATTTATGTGGCTCACATCAATCTCTCTGTGTCGTCTCAAGGCTAACACTTTAAGGCTCTCATCCTTCCTAGGATACTTAGGGTTAAATCTTATGAAGGACATGACCTGATGTTGGTGAATAAGGAATCATAACCTAAATTTTTTTGTATACTATATTTTCCTTCAACACTCGATCACTATCATGAAATTAAGAAGTGGACGGTGATATTAAGAGAATGTGGAATGAGAAATTAAAACTTAAAAGGTTTGATAAAGTAAAATGATAATATAAATTGATGATCAAACATTAGTGTTGACTTTTTCTATGAACCATCGAACATTTTACTACCCACTATAAGGAAAACACATTTTGTGATGGCCAAAAGCCGCTATTGTAACTATTTGCAATGAATTTAAAGGTCGCGGCAAATTGTCACAAAAAGCCTCGTTAGAATTGAAAATATGACGAACCATGAAGTTGTTGTAAAAAATAAAATAAAATCTAATGACGACTAAATGTTGTCGCAAAAAATTAAAAAGTTGTCACAACAAACTAATTTTCCAAAGTTGCATTTTTTTTTCTTTTTTTTTGGGGTACAAGCAATGTTGCATTTTGCCATTGCTATTGAATCACCTTCTTGTGTGAAAAACTCCTCCCCCTTGACCTATTCCATTTCACAGGTTATATAATTAGTTTGAATTTATTCTAGTAAAACAACTCATAGAAATAACTATTATTTGACATTTAAGCTAAGTCTATCCTCTATTTGAACATAAGATACATGTGGACCTTGCAAGTCATTCCTTATCTAATGTGTTACCTTGTTGCTTCTTCATCAAGAAAAGAACAGCTAGATAAAACTAATTAAAGATCTTATAGGTTGTGGCAGAGAGAACAATTTGTCGTGCACCTCCTATAGGTGCAAGGATCATTATCAAAACACCAACGATAATAGAAATCTGAAATCAAAATAATAAAAAAAAAAAAAAATGAAGAGTGTTAAATGATAATATAACCAAAGATTTATTTCTCTATTTTTTCAAATAAATTAGGCTTTTTTATTCAGTTTTTAATAATATACTTCAAATGTTAATTTCAAAATCGTTATATTATGAGAAAATTAGAAGCAACATACAAATTGAACAATGGGTCATTACATATATAATAAAACATGGTGATATACGAGGAAAAACCTCTCTTTTTTTCTTTTTTGTTTTAATTTTTAAAAAGTTAAAATATCATAAGACATTTGCAAAAGTGAAGATATATACAAGAATTTGAAATATTTTCAAATAACATAATTCAAAATTCTCAATTTTTTTTAAAAAAGTTTGAATAAATATATTTTTCTACGTCTTAAACTTACCCAAGATGCCATCCAATGAAAGCTCCACTTCTTAGGACGGTGAAGAATGATCCAAATCATGCTAGGGATCTGTATCGAAGATACTCATTTTATTACTTGTCAATAATCCATGTCACGAAAATTTAGGATCAGAAAAATGAAAATATTTCACAATTTAACACTCACATAATATGATGTTGATGAGAAGACTAACCCTCCAAAAAACCCTAATAATCCTCCAAAGAATGGTATGCATATTGCAATAAATCCTGTTAGACCTGTTGTAATATTCACAGCGCATTAATAGAATGAGATAAATATCAATTAATAAACCATCATAATTGATATCTAGTTTATCCCAATTATGTGGTTTTATAAAAATCCATTATTTTGTTATTAAATTTTTAGTATTTAAAAGCTAGCATCTAGAGGGATGGGTTTGCTTTAGGATTCAAATCTTATTGTCGATATAAATAGGAATTATCATTGAACCTTGATAAATCACGTAGTAAATACTTGTTATAAATCACAACATTAATGTAAGTCTTCTTAATACAAAATGAAAAAAGAAAAAATATTTGTTTCCTTAATTTTATAATATTAAAAAGCTTTAAACAAACCTAAGGAACTTGAATTTAGCAATATAAGTTCATAAAAATATTGGTATCTTGTTTTTGAAAAGATCCCTACTTTCTTGTTTTGAAAAGTCTAAATTAATTTTAAATTAGATGGAGAAAAGTCACAAAAGGCTTTTCTTAAAATGTCTTCACTTCGTTTCTACAACAAGACTATCGATTTCAATTATACTCTCTATTTTATTTCCATCATCTCAAACCAATATGTACAAAATTTCAACTAGCCCTTAGAACCTTCCAACATTTACTTATTATGTAATCAAGTTTTGTAAAGGAAAATATTGGTAACAATTTGTGTACACTACAATCTCTTTTAATTATCCTACGAAAAGACAATAATGTGGTTTCTTAAAATATGTAAGTATTTTTATACTCCCTCCATCCCACAAAGATGGGCCATTTTTTTTACCTTTTTTGTCCCAAAATATTTTTCCATTTTGAAAAGTCAAATAATAATTTTTTAACTTTCCTATATTACCCTTTGTTATTTCAATAATTACTTTCAACACAAAACCGAATAATAAGTAAAAGAAGATATTTTTGGAAAGATGAAGTTTAATACTCCCTCTGTTCCTAATTGGTTGTCCCTTTTGAAAAAACACATTTTTTTTAGAAAACTCTATTAAATGGTTTCACATCAGTATATATGTTTTGACATTCCAATTTTACTCTCAAATGTACAAAATATTGAAAAAAGAGGGAAGACCCTTTTAAGGGTATTTTAGGAAGTAAAATAAAAAGAATCTTTGACTTTTGGAATATTACAATAATTTTGAAACATCCCAAAAAAGAAAACAGGCTAATGATTTAGGAACGGAGGGAGTAAATGACAAGTAAGTGTAATGATAGTTTTTCTTAAAGTGCATTTTTTGTCAAACATTGCTTATCTTTATGGGATGGAGAGTGCGCTAAAAGTTAGGCATTATATATCTTGAAAAATGGGATGCCTTTCTAGGGATTAGCTATTTTAATTTATGGTTACAAGTTCATACAAAAGTGCAAAAAACATAAATTGGCTTTTTCTTAATATGCAAAAATGTATTATACTTACTCAAAAAAAATATATTATGTCCAAAATTTTTCTAAATGTTTGAAATATATTAGCCTATTTAATCTTCTATTATTTTTTAAAATTTAAAAAATAACGAAATTACAAATTTAAAAATTTGGATTTAAATCTTAAAAAATTTCTAGGATAATTTTTTTTTTAAAAAAAAAGGGTTTAATTGGTGTTGCTTTGTTGTTCAATTTGATTAAACCAAACCAACGAAATAGTTTTCATCCAAGAGCGCATTACTCTTAAAATATATGTTGTTATACTAAAAATTACTTAATGTATAACTATGTAGAGTATTAAAAGGATTCATTGAGAAACTATGTACTTAAAGTTGAGATTTGAAAAGTCTAAATTATTTTCTTATAAAATTACGTATTTCTTATATGTGTGTTTATACTTTAGCCTTCTATGATAGTTAGGAAGACATTTTTATTTTCGAATTTTGTTACAAATATAATTTAAATAATTGGCATATAAATTCAGTCAAATAAGAATCAAATCTAATATAATTAGGAAGACATTTTAACTTTCAATCAAAAAGAAAAGAAAAAAAATCAAATGCTTACTTATATTAAATTTAACTTTAGGAGGAATTCGTTTGAAGAGGATTGAAAATTTTAAGGAAAGCCAAATAAGGTATATCACAGTGGTTTTGAAACATTATGAAAGCATATTAATAGTGCAAGCTTATTAGTAATTTATTAAAAGTTCTTGAAAATCCATTTCCCTAAACATTCCGTAATTATTCTAATGAGCAAATATTAGTTTTTCATTTATTCATCAATGATGGGATCCATTCATCAAATATGATCGAGTTTTTCTTAAATTACTAGAGTTTCTCATAAGTTTTGAAAATGGTTAATGTTCCCTGATTTTACCTTAGAAAATCTTTTAATTTTGTTAGGTATACTTCACTGCTTTGTGAGGTTTAACAACTTCGAGCCCTCCAATAAAAAGTAAGAGATATAATGTTTAATATGGTTGATAAGCATAAAGCCAGCATGGGAAAGTTCATAAAGAAAGCACTTTACTTCATTTAAATACTAATTGTGATCCATAGAAAATAATACTGAGCAAAGATAAAACACTATACTCAAATTTATTGAACCTCTTCTTTAAAGCTTGATTTTGTTATGACTATACTATCATAAAAGTAATTATTGATTTTGAATCAAAGCATTTTGTCGCTTACTCAAAATTTTCAATAATAGCAATGTATTCTATAGGTTTCATTCATGATACTATTGTTTAGAATTAACTTGTGATGCTTTACTTTTTACCAAAAGTACATGTGTGTTTAAAATATCTACATAATAATAATAATAATAATAATAATAACACATCAATCAAACTTGATTCTTTAGGACCTTTTAATTTCTTGTTCTAGGTATTGTTACAACATTATATGGATACAAATTGAGATATCGCTTCATGTGACCCATGCATGATCGTTTTAATTTTTACAACGCTCGTATCTTTAAATTTATGATGGTGTATTCTATATACTAAAGAGTTTTCATTATTTAATATGAATACTTCTAATATGAAAATTGATTTAAGTGATCCTGATTCAATGGCTTGAAATAGAAGCCCGAACAGAATTCCCGTCCGGGATCCTAAACTAGAAGACAGCTACATATATATATATATATACACACACACACAAAAGCTAGTTCTATCTTATCTTTTCTGCATTTTTCTAGTACTAGAATTGCAACGTCTTATATTTTTTATATTGTTTTTATACGCAAGACCAAACGGTTTAGATCTACGAATAATCAATGAAATGAAATTAAAATATCATACTTACACACATATATACTGCGGGAAATGAGGCGTAAAGGTAGTCCAGGGGTGAAGTGTAGATTTTGTACGAGGTATGATTCCATCATGTCAAACACGGGCATTGCAAAAACCTAACATCAGAAGAAAAAAAACAGAGAGTACGTATACAAATATTAATTTAGTTCGCATTTTCATGGTGCCGTTCAAAGTTATACTTGTTTACTTCTGGCATTTTTATACATTACCTGATAGCTTCCAATGACATGGAAAAAGACCATAAGATTAGCCACAGCAATAAGCCAGCGAGGCTTCTCTAGCGAGATTAGTACATCATCCTCTACAAGATCGCCGAAAGCCCAAAAGCCAGAGATTGCCACTGAGAGATAGCAAAAGATAACAATCACATAAGCAACCACAACGCCTCGCCACATGGGCTTTTTTGATGGTTTATTTGGAGTTGAAGGAATTGTGGCCTGAATCTCTAGAACCACGCTGTGGCCTCCATAGGCAAATGCAATGGTTCCAATCGCGCTCAAAATATCAAAGAATTTGCCAACTTTAGTCTGCGATCGAAGTTCGTATCTTGCTTCATGGTGATGGCTCCCCTTTATTGTAGAAGTGATAAAGGCCACCATCGAATAACTGCACAATTCCAACACGATGGCATGTATGTGATAAGGTTTTATTAATTATTTGATTATATTTTGTCTAAGGGTGGGTACTTTAAACAAGGTGAGTTGCATAGGCTCACTTTGCTTAAATAAAGGGAAGGGTGCAGCGCATGAGTACAATTCTCAAAGACTATGTTTTAAATTCTAATGTGGAGGATTTATTTATTATTTATTATTTTTATTATTATTTTTTTTTTTCAAATGAGAATGCAAGTAATCCAACATGGAATGGAAAGAGAAAAGAAAAGTTACCAGAAAGACATTAAAGCGGCGAGCAAGGAAACACTTTTCAAGGAATTAAAATTGGGAGTTTGGGAGAGTAGTAGCTGTATGCAAGCAAAGAAGAGGATGAAATATGTCTGTCTAACTTGGTTGAAGGTTGGAATGAGCAAATCACAGAACTTCTTCAGAGACTTTCCCCCGGTGACCATATACACTATGTTTGAAGCCACCTGAACAAGCAACTGTTGTGGCATGACAATCCAATACCCGAGTTTTGGTCCAAATGCATGCTCTCCTAATTCTGGGTACCGGTCAAATCGCTTTCCTGGCACCATTTCATGCAATTCAACCAATTGCCACAATGTATAATATGTGATCAACCATGAAGAAATTATCGCACACAGTCCAGGAATCCTCCAAATTGATCGATCCATCATCATTGGTAAACACAAAGTTTCAGTTAAAGAAACAAAGAATAATAATAATAATAATACTGAACTCGAGCCTAGGGTGTCAACATAGTTGGGATAATAGAAAATTCTTCGAGGCTTCTACCCTTTCCTTTGAAGCAAAAAAAAAAGGAAAAAACGGAGAAGGCCTCAAGCCTCGTTAGCTTTGCTAGTTTTATTTGGTGGAACTTGACTTACCAGCCGAGTTGGGACATGGCATATGGAAAGCCAAGTACCCCAGCACCCACCATAGCTGTTACATTGTGGAAAGCAGAGTACCACCATTTTGCTTTCCGAGAGGCTGTTATCGGTAGCCAGTTATTCAGGTCTGTTTGCGCCTCATTTTGCGTGGCTGTAGCCTCTCCATTCGACATTATTCTCCTGGGAAAAAAAAAAAAAAATTCAAACCGTATTGCAGATCAAGAAGTGCAGGCCTTGGATATATACTGAAATACCATATTAAATTAAAAGATAACAATTGAAAAGGGATATTAATTTCCAATTAAATAGATAATTCATGTGCAAAAATATAATTGAAGAGCTAGACATGTACATACGTACCATGGGACATTCAGGGAACTACTGTTCTTTTCTCAAGAGTAGTTGAATCTTGGGATCGAGAATTAATAAGATACAGTACTGGTTCTAAGAGAACACATGCAAAAGATGAAAAACATGGATTGTGCAGTTTATAGAGATCCTAAGATGGTGGCGGGTCTTGAATCAGTCATTGATCCAATCCCACAGTCAAAGAAGAAAACATGTAACTAAAGCCCACCGTCTTTTTGAGAAAATAAAGGAAACTAGATAAGCTTACTACCTATATAGGAATCCAAGAATATTGAGATGTAACTTCAGAATATATATAAGATTCAGTCTACGTATCATTTACAGAAAGAAATGTGGGTTTTGAAAATATAAGATCCTAATATATAGTGGGTTTTGAATTATTCAATGAATCCCAGCCTCAGTAAATAAACAAGATAATGAAAGGTAACCAGCGCAACTGAATTGGGAGAAAATAGAGGGAACACATTTGACCCATACATGCACATGTTTAATTGAAACATGAGATTAGTAGCATTCATGTAGGCCAACCTCTCTGTTTTCCTAATATATTTCTCATAAGATAACAAGTTTCTTGGTTTTCTCCTAACATCTAACCCACCTTGATGAATCGAGTAATGAACACATGCAACTTACCTAAGTTCCTTTCGCTATATATCCAAATTGCTTTTCTTTTGGTGTCTGTCTTGTCTTGTTAAACTACTTATATATATTATTGCATGTGGATAGAGAAAGACTACTAAGAGGGCTTCCTCATGAGTGTCCCATAAGCTCTCCCCCTTCTTTCAAGGGCTCATGAACAAATCTCGAGCCATGCGCCACATATAGAATTAATCCTTCAAAAGTTGGATATGGAATCAAAAGTTCTACATATAGACTATCACTAAAAATGTGTGTATAATCTTTTTCTTTTTTCTTTTTTTGGGTAATTGTATATAATCATTTTACCATTAGGTTCACCTGATGCATATTAATTGCATCAGGTGTTCTCGATCAATCTCACCATTATCAATTTTTTCTGAAATAGATTGTTCTTATAAGAGCTCAATGAGTTTTTGACATGGCACCATGAGACGCTTTTATTAAACTTTTTAATTGGCAAAAAAGCGATACAGAAAGCATAGACAGCAAGAGGATGAACCATGAAGTTGGAAGTACATAGCAGTACAGCTCCGGATGGGTCCCATCCGGAGCTGTGTCTCAAAACAAGCAAACCATAATAGTTCCCCCATCCGGAGCTGTGTCTCAAAACAAGCAAACCATAATAGTTCCTGCCTTCCCAACCAATTCTAACTCTAGGCTCCATTTCTTTCAATAGCACCATCACTCTGTTTTGAAGGTGGTTAGAGTGTCAAGTCAGGATAGTGCATTAAGGACGTGCAAAGTATCTGGGGGCTGGAGCTGCTACGAAAACCAGCTAACGGGGTAATATCCGAAATAGGTAGGATTCATGTTGGCTAGTGCACCCGAACGCACTATAAAAGCTATATAGAAAGCATATACAACAAGAGGAAATTATGAAGTGCTATAGGAGAGAGTACAGTAGGACTTTTAAGTGCATTTACGACTTACTCATTATTATTCAATCAATGAAGGAATTATAGGGTTCTGCTGGAATTGCCATTGCGATTGCCTCTGGATTAAGGGTGATGACAAGCATTAATTCTTGCCAATATACTCCTTTATTCGCTAGGTCCAACTTACATATTGATTTCACATTCTCTCAGAATATGCTGGAGTGAGGCAGTTTCCATGGCCTTAAGCTCCTTATCTAAAGCCAAAAATTAAGGCTCTGTGTAGGTCATCCTTCAGAGTAGGATCATGAAGAGGAAGCTCTATTTGCCATTTTTATAATTTAGTGTTTCTACCTAAAAATAGCATTTTTAGGTAATTAGTGAAAAGCCAATGGGAACATAGCATGTGGCCAAATTATGGTTAATTAGTTGAGAACATGTGTAGTTTGACTTAGTCAAATAAGAAGTGGGGAAGTGCTGATTTTTATTTATTACATGTGTTTATATGATTTTAGTAGGTAACTAACCACTCTAACAAAAAAGAAAGAAGTGGAGATCATGTATAAGTTATAACTACCCACTACCTTACTACATGGAGCAAGAGGTTCAAACATGAAGCTATCCACTACCCCTCATCTTATATAACTACCCACTACTACATCCAACATGGCAACACAATAGCAAAAATTAAGGAAATGGGATAGCCCACTAATTCAAACATGTGCACCAGAAATTCAACAATTAAGGAAGCACTTCCAACATCAATAAATGGCACAAGTGAAGATCAAAGAAAGGGTTCCACAACCACCATCCTTCATAGGATTCTATCTAACTTAAGAGTAATTTATATTACTTCCAATTCTCTCTCTACTTTCCAATTCTCATTGTAATTTGCTTTTAAGTTTTGTTCGTGAACTCTTATTGCTCATCGTAATTTGTGAAGTTTGCTTTCAATAATCCTTGGTGTTTTTACCGATTATCCTCAATCTTACTCTCATTCATTTTTTTTATTTTAGACATCTATACTAGACTCAAGAGAGAGGAACCCCTATCTCTTATCAATTGCCTGGTACATTTTAATTTTCTCAATTTCAATCAATCGGTGACTAACTAGGCATCATAGGGCAACAACCTTTAATTCAACGGCCTAGGAGGTGCCGAGAGGTCGTAGACACACGATCTTTAGGCTTTTGAGCTTTGGCACACCCACGTATACTTTCAATGTGAACAATTAGAGAGATTATTCTTGCAGGCCAGTGATTGACCTTGCTTTATACCCCCAGTTGATGTAACGTTGGTACAGGAACCATTTCTACATGTAACATTACCAACTTACTCTATAGCCTTCTTCCTGGTAATAACTTGTGCCCTAGCTATATACTTCCAGATTAATTTTAGTACCCTGTCAGTATTCACATAAATTCATCTTGAAGGAAAACAGAACCCGGCAATACATCGTTGCAATTACCCAAAGAAACTTGGTTATGAGGACTGAAGGCAGATAGAGCTTTAAGTGAAAATGAGGTGTAGGGCTAACATGATTATATATGAGTATTAAGGCGCGCAGATTGAGTGTTAGAGGAAAGGCTACAACTTTTGTGTTAAATTTTCCATTCAGCTTCTACCAATTTCCAAATTCTGTTTTTTCTCAATTTTCACAAGACTGAAAGGAGATGATATATTAAGGTATCAAGGGATTGGTAGGCTTAGTTATGCCAAGTTCCCTTTAGCAAATATCCCCTCGTACATTTAGTTCCTGCCATGAGTAATGAGCTTAGACCCAAGCGATCTATTGCTCTGAATCACATGGCAACCATGGTTATTAGGATCACTGGCAGATCAAATTTCAAGTGAAAAATGAGTAGTGCAGAGTTGACATTTATTAGAATTAAAAGGCAGATTGAGTTTTAAAGACTTACCTTGAAATTGGAAGGCATTGAGCTTGCTACAATTCTTAAGAGTTGCAAAATTCCAGTTACTGAAAATAGATGATGTACCCAGGTAACTCAAAATTGGTGATGCTTGTTTTTCGTGCCAAATTCTCGAGATTTAGAATATCATGGGCAACTAGATTCTCAGGTCAACCAAAAGCTGTAGCCTCTCTTAGGTATATTTGAACAAACAAGGAATATGAACTTTTTCAGGCACTTCAGCCTCCAAGCCACTTCTTTGAATCCACAAAGTTGAGACCCTTTCGGTCAGACAATATATAAGTATTGTGCTTAAAAATTCAATTCCTGAATTGATGGCAATGGAGGGTGCCTCCATGGATGAGTGGCCAGAAATTTTGAACTTTCATGATTTTGTTCTTATCTTGGGGAGATGCAATACAACCCAAATTGGATCCCAATTTCCCATGTTAATTTTGACCTTGAGTTCACTTCTTGAGGGTGGATAAAGTGGTCTGGGTCCTTGTTCTCATTTCAAAGAAAAATATACTTGGCCTTACCATTCATCAAAATCAGAACATTTCTAGAAGTATACATTTTAGTTTTTAGAATGCTCATTGTCTCAGTCTGTTTTGCTTTCATTTGGGATATATGATATATGATTCACACTTTATGCAGAGAAGAAAATATACGGTTAGCACTACTATATAATGGGGTAGGAATAAAACCTTACAAATTGACTTATCAAAAAAAAAAAAAAAAAAAAAATATCTTACAAATTGAGGACTCATATTTTGGAGCCTTGAATTTCTCAGAATATCTGTTTCAACTTGAAAAAAAAAAAAAAAAAAAAATGTTTTCAGAAACCTAGGAAGCCAGTGAAATCAAAGTGAGCAGCTTGGTCAGCAAACCACGGAATTAAAGACGTATGTGAGGAAGAGGAAGAAGGTATGATTCGACCAAAATCCAGAGAGATTGCTGAAAATAACTTGGGAAAATAAAATTTTCAAGAATGAATTTGTGTGTGTTAGGGCCCTAGGGTTGGGAGGAAGCAATGCATGCTGGCAATAAGAATATGTTGTCAAGCCACTAGGGATACCTCTAGTGGTGAGGGAGGGTGGGTGAAAAATAGGATTAGGATAGGTTAGTAGTTCAAACCCCTTCCATTATACCGAAAAAAAAAAAAAAAAAAAAAAAAAAAAAAAAAAAGAAAAAGGAAGAAAAAAGATTTGTTGTCAATACCAAAAATAAAAATTTAGAATATCTTGTCATTATGGAATTATTCCCAAATTTGTTCTCCACACTTTTCTTGCTTATAATCTGAAAGTCATAAAATCATGAGGTTGAAATGGCCACTTAAAGAAGGGAATTCTTGGGCTGACTTCCTAGCCAGAAGAGGTGAAGATCAAAGTAAATGCATGATGTAGCTTGAACACCCCCCAAAGGAGATGACCAGCCTTTTTCTGGTTGATATGGCCTCTGTTGCCTTTGTTAGGTCTTAGTTTAAGCTTCTATCCCTCTCAACAAAAAGGAAAAGAAAAAAAAGAATGGCCACTTAAATGATCATTCCCTCAACATTACCAACATTTAGCTCTTCCTTTAGCTTAGATGGGCTCCTCTTGGGCCGCATAAATTTTAAGGAATGTAGCTTGTACAGTTGCATGTGTCTTGGGCCTTGTTCTCTATTCATTGCAGTCTCAGTTATCAGGAGCGTTATTGCAACACCTCAATTTTATTTATATATAAATCCCACATATTTTTTATTTTTCAAGATTTTATGAAAAATATAAAAGATTTTTATAAAAAATGATCAAGTTTTCCATTAGAAAATATCATTTTGAACAACTTTGTAGGAAAAAATTTTCCAAAATCTATTCTTTAAGTAAACTTTTTGATCAATTATAATTTTCATTTTTGTAAAAATGAAATACACTGTAAATGGCCAAAAAAAGTGCTATTAAATGATAGATTTTAGAAAAAATTTCTTCTACAAATTTGTTCAAATTAATGTTTTCTAGTGGACGGCAAGTATAGTTTCATAAAAAACCTTTTATATTTTTCATAAAACCTTAAAAAACTAAAAAGAAGTAGGATTTACAAATAAAATTGAGTTGCTTTTAACTTGCTCTAATTGGCCTATTGAAGCCCAGGCTAAGTACTTCTTGGGTCGATCCTACTTCATACATCTTTAGGCCGCTACGGCATGGCCTGCAATAGTGTGGTAACACATCGTTCCCATGAAAAAACAGTTTGGAAATATTATCCTAGACAAGGACAGGGATATCCCAACCAGAAAAGAAAGTATATAATTGAGAAAAAATAGAATAAAGTAAATTATATTAATTAATAAAATAGATTAAGATATTCTCTAGTCAATTAGTATTCATCAATTTAAGATCTTACACACGTGTTATTATTTAATCTCGATATACATAAGATTGTGGGAGGATGTAAAGTGTACATAATTTTGTTACAATTATTACCAGCAAATCCGAGTCGTCCCTTCTTCTCTCTTACCACATGGCATCAATCCATCGGTAACTTCACCATGAAGTTAAAGTCTCAAATTTACCAAATCCCAATCCGCAGCAAGGTGTATGAAGATCATATTTTCCTTGTAACCCTTTACAATGTGATAGCTTTTTTTAAAAAAAAAGAAAGAGTAGACCAGTAGAAGCATCCAATAATAACCTAAAATATAGGTCCATTTCCTATCATATGCTCACTACTCACAATATTATCAAGAGAGATAAAAAGAGAAAACGAGATAGGATAAAAGACAAAAGTGGAATCATATATGGTCTTGGTGACGATGTGATAGCTCGTTTACCACAAGCATGCAGTTTGGTTCTAGGTTCACAGTTATTTCCAAACCAATAGCTACACTATGTACTTGATGAGAAGCAGAAAAGTAGGGACAACTACATTTTTAATTGCAGTCACTAAAGTGTCCCCCTACCAAAAAAATAAAGGTGTCGAAGTGCCTCTGCACCTTCTTGATGGTTTTAAGCCAACTTAAATTTAGAAGGTAGCACAAGTTAGAAGCAATGGACTTCTATCTAATGCCAAAGCTACACTAGAGTGCCTGACTAGATTAATCCGAAATCCATGCTTTCCACCAGGTTCATTAAGTGTTTAAAAAGTTCATTTACTTCAGAAACATCAAAGGTCCCTATGGGGTTGGTATGGGTCAAGCAGTTAGGTCTTGAGTTTGCTTTCAAAAATTATCGTTTCAACTTCTCGCAAGCTATCACTGTGGGTATAGGTATGGGGCATCTTACACAAGTCAATAGGAGATTAGTTTGGATTGAAATCTCGGCAAGCCCTAAAATAAAAATAAAAATTAACTTTTAAATTTCAAAGGAGAAAAAAAAGGCCATCCACGTAACAGATGATGGGAAGTTAAGTTGAGAGTTATACAAAAATAAAATGTATTAAAAAAAAATGAAAAATACATGAATTGATTAAGTAAAAATGGGACCGGAGCTTTTAGGCTAATCCTACTAACAATCCTGTCGATCAGGGCGAAGCCACCTTAGACTTAAGGGGGGCAGCCACCTCCCCTCATTTTCTTTCCAAAAATATTTTAAAGCTTAATTTTTTTTTGAAATTTTACATTTACCTTCTCAAAAAATTTTCAAAATCCCTTATTTTTCTTTTCCACCCTCTTATTTTTTATTTTTTTCCTTCCTATAAAAGCTATAAGTCTAATTCCCAATCTCTCATTTTACACAATGTTTGGGGCCTCATGGAGGATAATTCCAAATGTATTGAATTGAAATATAACTTATCAATAGATTATAGAATTTTGTAATATTTTTTCACCTCAAAATTACAAAATAAAAAAATAAAATAAAAAATATATTTGAACTGTACCAAAATTCACCTCCCCTGAATCAAATGCATGGCTTCACCCCTGCTATTGATATGAGTAATTGAGCTAATGAATCCCTAGTAACCTGCCCTGTTCTAAAACAGTGCACAGTTCTAACATCAACCTCAAATTTTCTAAAACCTGGATGAATCACTTAACCATATATATTGTTCAACCATCGAGCCATTTGAATGGGGCAGCCTATACTGCACGTACTGTTTGGTCATTGGCGTGTGAATGCATGGTAATATGATATACAATAAAGTAACGTAAATGAATTATTTATGTACTTTGATTATTTAAAGTATAATAGTTGCCAAGTTGATCATATTTTCTTATGCTATGGGCGAATAAATATTTGAAATTAAAATTTCAGGCCTTTAAGAACTTCTAACGCTAAGTCTATTAATGTTTGGCGAATCGGCAAGCTTGTCTTTGCATTGTGAAGTGACATATGGCACACATTTGTTACCTTTTTATTGTGGGCTGGCTTGTCCTTGTTATTGAGGGAAGACAATGAGGGTGTTTATTGGTAATCCAAGACTTGTTTTCTATCCCTCACTTATTTACATTTTAAGGTTTTATGTAAAATATAAAAAGTTTTCATAAAAACCAATCACTTAATCTACTAGAAAACATCATTTGAATAACTTTGTAGAAGAAAGTTTTTCAAAAATCTATTGTTTAAATGGAATTTTTAGCCATTTTTAGCCATTTATGAAAAAAAAAAAAAAAAAAACCCAGCAGTAAATGGCCAAAAATTTTACTTAAACAACAGATTTTGGAAAAAATTTATTTTACAAAGTTGTTCAAAATGATGTTTTTTAGTGGATAGCATGTCCAGTTTTTATAAAAACCTTATATATGATTCATAAAATTTTTAAATGTAAAATAAATGAGAGATGAAAAGTAAGTCTTTAGGTGCCAATAGAGACCCCCATAGACAATAGCAATTTGGGGAGACAATGTAAATTTTGGTTGGGTATTTTTTGGTAAGAATTGGAGAGAGATTAGGAGGGCTGCGATTTGGGCCTAAGAGAATTCTTTGGGACAAAATATAAATATGATATACGATTGGTCATATTGTCGTGGTTACATAGATATTTTTTATGCAACATCCTTGACTAATAGTCTAATACTATGAGAGGATTACTTGAATTAACTAATTTTGATAGACGAGTAATTGAGGGAATTACGAATGGGGATGGGGTTACAAGTTTCTTTGTAAGAGAAGGCATCAAATATGTAGGGGCTGGGTCGAACTCAATTCAACCCAAACCCAAGCCCAACCCAAGTATTGGGCAAGCCTTTCATAACTAGACCCAATCTGCCTAGGTTGTTGTTTCCACATAAAAATAGCATTTTTTGGTAATCAGTGAAAAGCCAATGGGAACATGCCATGTCGTCAAATTATGGTTAATTAGTTGAGAGCATGTGTTGTTTGACTTGGTCAAAAAAGAAGTGGGGAAGTGCTGCTTTTTATTTATCACATGTGTTTTATATGATTTTGGTAGTAACTAAGCACTCCAGCAAAAAAGAAAGAAGTAGAGATCATGAAAATCGTAACTACCTAAGTACCTATTTCCTTACCACATGTCATCGTAAGAGCAAGAGATGTAAGCATAAAACTATCCACTACTCCTCATCTTATAATAACTACCCACTACTACATCCAACATGGCACTACTCAAGCAAAAATTAAGGAAGTAGGGTAGCTCACTAATTCAAGCATGTGCAGAAGAAATTCAACAATTAATGAAGCACTCCCAATATCTATAAATGGCACAAGTGAAGACCTAAAGAAAATGTTCCACAACCACCATCCTTCACAGGATTGTATCTAACTTAGGAATAGTTTAGATTACTTCCAATTCTCTCTCTACTTTTCAATTCTTATTGTAATTTGCTTTTAAGTTTTGTTTGTAAACTCTTGTTGCTCGTCCGTAATTCATGAAGTTTGCTTTCAATAATCCTTGGTGTTTGTAAGTTTACTTTCAATCATTACTTTCGTTCATTTTATTTCTTTTTAGACATTCAAACTAGACCTAAGAGAGAGTAACTCTTATCTCTCGTCAATCGCTTGATACATTTAATTTTCTCAATTTCAATCAATCAGTGACTAACTAGGCATCAGAGGCTAACGGCCTTTGATTTAGTGGCCTAGGAGGTGTCGAGGGATTGTGGACACACGATCTTTAAACTTTCGAGCCTTGACACACCTGCACAACTTTTCAATGTGAACAGTTGACCCAAGTTGCCTAACTTACTAGTCCAACAAAATCTTAAGGTCCTTTACCCCTTTTTTGTCATTGTTGGGAAAATATCACATCCCACATTAATTAATTATAATTATTGACATTACTTTATATACTTGTTTAGGCCGTTTTTTAGTACAATTTGGATAATTTCCAATTTTATAATGTATGGTTTTTAAATGTCTCCAATACTTGACAAAATATTGCAAAAATTCCCAAATCATTTTGAGTAAATGCAAATATGTCATGCATTTCTTTTCTAACCCATTGCTTTTGTCACTCTTAAATATTTCCAAATTTATTCTAGATATACTCCAATATGCTTTCAACATCAAGATTATTTTGTGGCCGAGTATATCCGAATCTTGAATCACATGATTTTAGGTTCTAATTTCTCTGTATCGTTCCAATTTTATCAGAAGTCTCCAAAGAGACTGATTTGAACTTTTAAAATTAACCTTAATAAAAGAAGACAAATGAAATGAAGAGAATATCCTCCAATATATAAGATAGAAACACAGGGCATGGCATGACATGAACAATGTCCCATTGTTGTCTATTTGGTGATGTTACATTAATTCCATTTTTTAGCATATAGTCATCCCACATTTCTAGCTTCTTAATTATTAGGGAGTGGCATACACCTACATGCATGTAATTCATTAATTGTCTATTGAAGGGAAGAGAGGGACATAGAGGAAGTGGTTGACAGCAGTCGCCAATTTGGGAAGAGATAGCAAACACAGACAAAAGTGGAAAACGTGATGTCGATAAAGAAAAAGGGGCAACATGACAATGTTATCCATGTATAACATGACATTGTCAAGACACAAATTTTGAGAGAAACGTTTTGTTTTTTTTTTTCCTTTTTTGGCTTCATTGGTAGAGTTACAACGATGAAAATTAGGTCAAAATTTACAGGAAGTGTTGGATTGTGTTAATGAATAAGGGGTTGATTTCACATCAATTCATTGGCTCATTGAATCCACAGTCATTTTGGCTAGATGCTATTTTGTGCCACTTTTATCATTCAATTTCAAAGTAAGATGGACCTTACCATTCTTCTTTTTTTTATTTTTTTGCCAACTGGGATATCTAATATCTTTGGTCCGACTAGGGCCCCTGGAGTAAGAGTAAGGCTAACTACCACCTACTCCTAAACTGGACTAAATTTTGTAAATAAAAAATATTTTATTTATGATGTATTTTCCTAATCAAAATCCCAAACCGACCTATCGATTGAAATTGAGCTTGTATGACTCTTAAAATTTCACCCTCATAATCAAATTGACTCCTCCAAATAAAGCGAAAATTACTACATATGAAGGGCACATTATACCGGATTCATCCAATCTCGCATGTAATTAGCACGTGATGGGTGAATGTAATTAAGAGTTTGATTTACAAAAAAATAATTTTTCCAACACAGAGAGAGAATCTATGTTTGGAAATAGAGACTCCAACCCCACAAATACTGCCTCGACACACAATAATATTCTCTAGACACAGTGGGGGAGATTGTCAATTTCTCAAAACTACGGGCTCCATAATAAAAAAACAAGGAGGGATGGTTAGCCACGCGCTCTATGAACTCCTTTCCTACCAAAACCGCACTTACGACCCCCATGATTGGAGCACGTGAAACGCGTGGACCGAAAATATTATTCCCAAACTGACAAACATATTAAAGTAGATTCTAATAATAATCTAACATAACTGTTCTCCCAGTAATAAATAAATAAAATAAAAATCTGATAGAACTCCATAATAATTCCTAAAACTATAGCTCCGTGACCGTGAAATTGACCAAACAGGACCATCCTGACCGTCCATCTACTTTTCACAGGTCATCATCACTCATGTTGATGAGTTCCTCTCGTGTCCATTCCCAAAACAGGAAGCTGCTGTGCACTTTGTTTAAAAAATTTTACTTTTAAAATTTATGAATTCAGAAGAAGAGGTCAATATATAAATAAATAAATATGAATCCGTCTACAACGAGGGAGCCCTTGTGTTTTGCTTTTTCTATTTGATTACATTGGAGATTAGATGGTATTTGACCCTAAAATACTCACGCGTTAATTCCGAGTTTGGATTCGATTGATTTGGTGAAATATTCGAGCATAACCCGAGTTTGATTACCGTCATTAGATGAGTGTTTTGATAATTTGAATTAAAATATGATAAAAGTTGCTACTAAAATTACCAAAATAACCTCCACACGATGTTTTAATCTAAGTTGTCAAAACACTCATCCAATGACTGCAAATAAGCACACGATCCAAACTACATTAACCCACCTAGATATTGCATTTGGATTTTTTGTTGTGCAGCAACAGCATAACTATACGCATCCTAATCGTTGGACGTCTACAGAATGGTATTGTGCATAATGCCAAATCCAAACGCCCTAAATACTACCATGCCATGCATAACGGCTGATAGCTTTCATCACTCTCTCACCCATTTTCTTCCAATAATTTCAGATCCACTACATAAGGTAAGTGTCATGTTATTTATGACATTAACTACGTATGATTTACATAAATTTCACAAGAAAAATATATTAAGCCTCTGTTTGGTAAGGGGGATTTGGGGAGGAATGGAAAGGAGGGGAGGTAAGAGGGGAGGAATGGGGGTGAGGAGGCGTGTTTAGTGGGAGGGGAGGGGGAGGGGAAAGACCAAATCCATTCTTTTGCACTTTTTACAATCCGCCCACTTTTGGGCGGATTGGGAGGGAAAGGCTAACTCTATTCCAAAAAGACAAATTTACTCCTACAAGATAATATTATATACATGCCAACCAATAACACCTTCTTTTAAATCATTTAAGGGTAATATGGTAAAAATATTCTCAATTTATTTCTTTCCTTTCTATTTTCTCTTTTATCAAACAAAAAGGATAGAAAAAGTGTGTCTTTCCCTCTATTTTACCAAACGCATCTCTCTATTTTACCAAACACACTAGAGTGAAAAAAGGAATCCCTCTCCTAGGGATAAAAAGTTCATCCCCTCTCTTTCTTTCCTTCCATATTTTCATCCCTTTGCCAACATAGCATAAATGATGGACCGTATGTGTAAGTCAAAAGAATTCGATTAAACGTGAAAGAATGTCAAGTTTTGATCGATATTTATAGTGTAATTCGGTTAAGAGTATTTCAGTTCGTACAGTACCTCTTAAAATAAGAAACATTCGTTGAATCACAAATGATGATGCTGCTTTTGTCATATCATAGTCGCTCTTTCTCTGCGGATATTGTATTTAATTTCTTGTGGTCATACAAAGGTCAAAATATCAAACTCCAAAATGTAGCCTTTTGCTGCGGAATTTACGGCACAGTGGAACATTAGCCGAAGTCCAAACATTTTTAGAGGCGGGAAGAATATGGTTAGGTAAATATAATGTTGGGCATATGTATATAAAATTCATACTTGCAAATTGGGTTAAAGTTGAACTTTGTCATTGTATAATAAAGCAAAAAAAAACTAGGGCAAGAAATAGTGTGGGGTTGACCTGAGATTAATTTGTTGGGATATCCATCTTTATCAGCCACAAATCTCGGATTACATTCTGGGTACGTGGATACAACCCTTGTCAAATAGGAGTACCCCACCCCATTATCTTATGAAGGGCAAGGTTTTTTCGGTATAAATTTTGCAGGGGGGTGTTAAAAAATAAATTACACGCATTAATTCTCCTAAACTATAAGTCCATTTCATAATACACTCCCAAACTGTAAATCCAAACAAATAACCATATTATTAATTAATTTGTGACATTTTGATCGATCCCTTTCAAACCTAATACGGAATATCAATATCTTTCAAATTTATTTATCATATTGAATACCAAAATCAATCGATTATAAAAAGCCAATGGCATGGCAGTCTAGAGGCATTCACCTCCCTTGTTAAACTAGTAATTTCATATTCAAATTTATAAAAAAGGCATTCTTACATATTTATTGATATTAAGGGTAGTTAAGGATAAGATAGATTCTATCGATTGTCAATATCTATATATATATATATATATAGAGAGAGAGAGAGAGAGAGAGAGAGAGAGAGAAGCTAATTTAGGAATGTAATCTCACAGCCAACTCAAGATCTCATCCTTGGATTTACAATAAAGTTTCTACTAGCAAAATGAAAAGAGGGCCAAAGTGTCACAATTTAAAATGGTTTTCTGAGACTAGGTTTATAGTTAGAAGGCCTCTGTGTAATTTACCTTTTCTTTATCTTCCTGGCAACAAGGTTAATTTCTAGACTTTTCAATTGATCTCTAAGCCATAGGTAAAGCCGCCACCACAAGTCCACTGGGCTAACCTAGTGGTGAGGGAGAATGGTTTAAAAAAGTAAGAATAAGATAAATTAGGGGTTCGAACCACCACCCAATTTACCCTAGAAAAAAAAAAAAAAAAAAATCCACCACCACCCCCACCACCTATTTTTCATTGGTTAACACCTATACGATTAACAAGGCTTGTGATTGGTCCTAATACTGAGATGTTGTTTTTAATATATAAAATAAAATAAAACAAAACAAAAGAAACAAACATTTTACGTGTGTTGTTGCTTTTGGAAGCTACTTTTGTACCATGTGAATTTTCCATGTAAATGAAATGATTTAGACATAGTGGGATCGATTGTGGGAACAAGTATAAATAGTCAAAAAAAAATGTAACGAGGCCCAATGGAACAACCCCACCTATATGTAATGGAAAAAAATGATTAAGCAATGAAAACGAGAAAGTCATCTGAATTGACTCTAGTCATTGTAACAAGTCAAAACAAAGTCACTTTCAATGCTGTGGAAAACAAAAGGAAACCAACAAGCTAGAGACCGAGTCCACCCATCTATTTCAATATACAACTCAGCGACTCAAAGTCATCATTCACGCACGAACATTACAACCTTTCTACAGCTTTAGGACTTGTTTGGGACTTCTAAAAACTTGATCACATTGTGTCCATCTGCTCCATGTTATTTACTAGTTTCGTAGTTTTTAAATAAACCAACTCAAATTGAATGTTGAAAAAAAAAAAATAAATTGGGTTTCTACCCTAGCCTATTTTTGCCCAAGACTAAATAGATTTGGAAAAAAAAATGAAACTTTTAAAACAATAAGGAAAATCAAAACCGATCAAATTTATCTTCAATTGATGAAGTTTTTATGTTTCTCCTAACGTAATAGTTGGGCACTAAAAGAGAGAGCTCTTAGCAAGAGAATAAAAGAGAATGGCCTCATGGTAGCCTTGCTCACTATAATAAAATCCTTTGTAGTTCCTCGAATTATTAGGCATGCATTATTATTAATATTATCTCTTGTTCTTTATATTGGAATTAAAAATTTGAAAGGTACATGGAATAATCAAAACAGTTGGAGTAAAATAAACTCCCTGAAGACCAGGGAGAAATCCAGGAGTACGTGGTAGGTCTGCAGGCTGCTTATAAAATATAGAGAAGATGTCCTAGAAAAATTGATGAGGAGAAAAGAATGCTTAATAATTCTATGTACGAAAGGGCAAGGAAGGAGAAAAGAATAGAGTTTTTCTTCTTTGGGAGAAGACTAATTGTTCCATAGGTGTTTTGTTGTTATTGTGCCATGCGGATGACTATATGTGTCCGTATCCCATTAAATATTCCCTTAAATTCTTCAAATGACTGTGAAAACAACAAATACCAAGGAAGATCAATATTATACTTCTTGTTTTTTGTTTTTTGTTTTTTTTGGGTTTTGTTTTGGTTAATTATATATATAGAATTCACGTTTAGATAGACATGTGGAATAAATGAGGGTTGATCAGATCTGGGATGTCTGTAATAGATCACACGGATGGGAGTTGAAAGACCAGTCGTGCGATCATTTCCAAGATAGGACCTGATCAATTTTGTGGAATTAATAGCCAATATTTTTTAAAAATTACATAATTATTCCATATGTCACTCTAATTAATAAAAATGGGGTGAAAATTTTGTATAATCTAGCAGTTGACACACAAACACATGCCCTAAAATATAGATCTCATGATTCTATAGGGAAAATGTTTTTGGACTCCCTTAGATCCCAAAAGGACACCCATGATGTGGAAGGATTTAATCGACTTACGCGTAAGCTAGCGCGAATAATCTGATGGTCAAACCCAAAATCCTAAAAAAGAAGGAAAAAAAAAAAAAGAAGAAGAAAGAAGAAGAAGAAGAAGACACCCATGATGTGGCATTGAAACAGATTATGACTAATACTATTGGTCCCCAAATAGTCTACCTCTATTTTCATACTACATCATAGGTGGTTCCTGAGATATTGTTAAGGGTGTCCAATAACATTACCCATTTTATAAACATGCCTTCCATATTCGGAGTAACCATTTTCCATATCGGAAAAGAGTAGCATTTTCCCACTAAGAATAGCGTTGCCCCAAAAATATTATTGCATAAAATCTGCATCTCCCCATTGTAATAGTGAGAGAAGATTTCAAAAAATAAATAAATAATATAAAAAACTAAGGCCCAACCGACATGTTAGAGAGACCGGTGGCATAAAACCGCATCTCTCTCTCACACATTCACAACGGAAAAAACCTTTATAAGCTGCTGGCCGGGTTTCTTTTCCTTGCCCCATCTGTATATTTCCCATTTGAGAGAACCGTATTTCAGACCGGCCATGTAAAGTCGAGTATAGATGCTACCTGCTCCTTTCAGCTCTCTTGTGGAGAGAGAGAAAAGCACTAGATTGTTTGGTTCATCTTCCTTCCTGCATATTTTCATCTAAGAGAGAGAGAGAGAGAGAGAGAGAGAGAGATGGGTTGTACTATAATACTATGGAAAGGAAAGGAACAAATATTGCAAAAATAATAGCACAAAATTATTGAGTCATCTCTCATTTTCTTTTGGTTGTTTTCAAATTTGCTCATACAAACAAAGCAAATAATAACACTAAACACAAACAAATATCCTCCTATACAATCTCTCTCTGTCTGTTCCCTTTTAGTCCCTTTGGACCAAACTAACAAATTACATCTCAAACTCTTCAAACATCATCAATTTAAAAAAGTTACAAAAAAAAAAAAAAAAAAAAAAACCCTCAACAGATAACAAAACTAGAATGTGAGATCTAGCTAGGAACCTCTCTTCTCAGATGATCATCCTTGTAAGTTTCAAGCACTCAACTCATCACAAATTCAACTTCCAAATCTGCAAAAAACAAACCCAACAATTTTCTAGTCCCAGCTCCCACACAAGGCAAGGCAGTGAAGAAACAAGCAGGATAATCAAATCGTTATATATTATATACACATGAATTAAGAGCAACTAACCAACTTGCATACTGTGACTTTTCATTGAGAGCTATTTGGGTCTTCATCTCCACTATCATCAGTACCCTGAGGCTGGTGTTGATGATGATCCATTGGATTATTTTGCTCAGAATTCATATTCAAACCACCTCTAGAGTAAGCATTCAGAGCAGCCAACATCCCCAAATTGGTCTCCGAAACTCCAAGTCCAAGATGCTGAGATGGTTGTTGTTGTTGTTGTTGCTGCATTAACATTGAACCCAATTGTAGAGGACTAACCCGCCCGCCTTGGAATTCAAAATTGCTCTGAAGATTGATCCTCGGCATGAAATGTAGCGGCGCCTGGAGGGTATTCCCACTCGCAATCGGCGCTGTGGGGAATGTCCACATATGGGGTTCTGAAGGACCAGCGCCAGAAACCCCGGCGGACGTGGATGGGCCGCCAGCACCAGCAGTTACCGGCAGCATCCAGAATGTGTTGCCGGCTCCGCTAGTAGGGGCTGGTGCCACTGCCCACATGGCAGCGGCAGGCAGGATGTTCGAGTGCCGAAGAAGCCCCGAAGGTCCTGCCTCCTGTTGTTGCTGCTGTTGCTTTTGCAATTCTACACCACTCTTTAATAACTTATTCGCCGTCGGTGAACCACCACCACCACCTTCTCCTTGTGACTGAGACTCTTCCTTGAATAAATCTTCTCTGTAGCGTTTTCTCAAATAATTATCCGTCGAGTCTCCACCACCACCCTCACCCCCACCGCCACCTCCACCACCAGGAAGAGCTTCTGCTATCTGATCGGCCGTCAACAGATGTTGCTGCTGATGCTGTTGTTGTTGATGATGATGGTGAAACCCTAGCATAGCTGCATGAGCAAACCCTTCTTCGTAATGGGGGTTATGAGCTAAAGCAAGAGCAGCACCGTGAAACGAATGAGGAGCGGATTTCGAAGGCGGCGCCGAAATGGTGGATCCGCTGCTCCGAAGCGACACGTTGAGCGTCGAGAAATTCGCCGGGATCGTCCCCGTCCCCGTGGCGGCAATGATTGCAGGCTCGGCTTGTTGCAACAACCACTCAATTGTCTCCCCATCAGACTTGTGACCCAGTTCTCTTGTCAGCTGAAACACCCTCGCCGCACACGTCGCCGGCATTCGTATGCGCCGCCCTCGGCCATCCACCTTAGTGTGCCGGTCCTTCGTCGATCGCTTCACAGCGGTGGTGGTGTTCGTCGTGGTAGCAATCGATAATTGTTGCTGATTTTGAGTCTTCTTCGTTGGATCGGCGAAGGGAATAGATCGAGCTGAAGGATGGGTATCGGATCTGGTGGCGATGGCGAGGGAAGCGTCGACGAGTTGCGGTGGAGTAGTGGAAGATGTAGAAGCACTAGACGAAGACGACGATGATAAATTACAAGTAGGAGGAGAAGAGGAAGGCCCACTTGAAGGAGGAGCACCACCACCACCAGCACCACTAGCATGAGGACTAGTAGAGGTGAGGCCAGCTTGGATTGAGATGGAGCCCATGAATGGGCCTTGAGATGGGCCTGATCTACCATCAAAAGGGACCACAAGGTGTGGGGATGAAGATGACTGCTTTTGTTGTTGGAGGTGGTGGTGGTGGTGGTGTTGTTGGTGGTGGTGGTGGTGGGGTTGTGAGGTGGTGGTGGTGTTGTTGTTTTGTTTATTACTCTGCAAATCTGTTAATTCCATCTTTTGCTCTGGTGGGACTCAAACCAATTTGGTCTCTATGGTTCAAAAGCTGATGCTACCTTGTACACTTTTTTTCCCTCTGATTGAGCAAACCCATCTTGTGCACTACCTCCTTCTCCTCCTTGACCTACTCTTGTTGTTCTAGAGAGAGAGAGAGTTCTTAGAGAGAGAGAGAGAGAGTCTTAAAATCTTTGCAGGTCTGGACCTAACTAGGACTAAGAGTTTGTGGGGTTTCTTTGCTTTCTGATTGACTGTTGTGTTTCTTTCCCTCTGAGCTGTGTGAGAGAAAGAGAGGTGGAGGGGGGGTGCGTAGGTTAAGAGTGTAGAGAAGCAGGTGGGGGACCAGGAGGGGAAAAGTAAGCAGAAGCCCACTCGTGGGGTCTCGTAAAAGGAATGTTAAAAATTGGCCTTTGTGTTATACACAGTTTATATGCCCAGGTAAATATTAGAGAAACCAACCTGAGCACCCCTTCAATTCATTGTCCAACACATCACTCTTCATTTTAGGCCTTCAAAACCCCACAATGGCAAGTCATTCCACTAGCTAAGTTGGTTTCAAATAGGGGTATTATTGTCTTTTGAGCTAAACGAGTGCCCTATTTAACACATATTGAGGTGCCCGGGTCAGTATCCAAGAAAATTTCAAAAATTTTACCTCTAAACTTTACATTGACCGAGAAAATTCTCTCTCTCTAAATACCTACATATGTATCCATCTGCTCCTTTTCAGTAAAGCTACAGTTCTGCAGACAGAAGACACAGAACAGAGGACCCTTAAAATCATCTACCACCCCACCACCTTCAGTTTCATGGAACCCTAACTCTTAAGCTGATACTCATACTCTTTATTTTTAATTTTTATATATACACACACATTTATCCCACCTTAATGCTAATGTTGACACTAAAATTGAGGTCAATTTACATATGAGATTTCCTATCAAAAAAAATAAAAAAAAATTACATATGAGATTATTAGGTGAAGAAGAATGTTGTTTGGTAGGGCAAATGGCTTTATGGTAAATATTGGGGCGAGACTAGGGTAGCAGCTTGGCAGCACAGGTAAGCATCAGATAAAGAGCATCTAATGCAGTAGGACAGCTCATCCCAACCCAACCCCACACTGTTTTTTTTTCATTTTTTTATATTTCCTTTTTCTTTTGGGTTGTATTCAATTTGGGCACTACTATTTTTGATAGATGGGGCACCAGATATTCTCAAAAAGACAACACTACCCCTTGCTCAAGAGATATGGAAGTGTTCTAGCTTCCTTAATTTTGAGCCTTTGACATTAAGAGAAGTATGCCAAAGTTACTACGCCGACACAGTTGCAATATGTCACGAACACCAACACAACAAATTTTTCAAATTTAGGACACGACATAGTAAAAATACACCATTAGTAAAATATGTCTTTAATATCTATAATTAGATAATATCATGTAGTGTTACATCTATTATTCAAAATGTAATCTCCTTATTTTGGATTCTCCCCCAGTGGAGGTTTGTATCCCTTTTAAGGGCAGATCTAGCTGGTGTTTCTCACTCTAGATTCTGAGTCTTCTCTTTTTTTATATGACATCCATTTAACCAAAAAAAAAAATGTAGTTTTTTTTTATTGTTTTTGGAAATTCTAATGTAGATATTCATTGATGAAGATAGACAACAAAGAGTGGAAAAAAGAAGAAAAAGAAAAAGAGTTATTAAAGAGGGGAAGAGAGAAGTGTCGTGTCGGAAGTGTGTTAGAGGAGTGTTGACATGTTCGATATATGTCTGACACGGACATGGTACCTCTAAGGAAGTGTCCGTACTTTTACTTAGCACAGTTAATTATATGATTTAATTTCGAAGTGGAGATAGCTAGGGCATGTTATTAAAAATAAATAAATAAATAAAGTGAAAACGGTATTGGGAGTGTAGTAAAACTTAGAGATTAATTTATGTCTGAATGGACAAAAAGCGACTGTAATAAAACTTAAAGATTAATTTATGTCGGACTGGACAAAAAGCATGTAGAAAGTATGCGATAAATCTAAATAAGAAGGAATCATTACGTAGAAGTAGTGAAAACATGGATACCTAATTTTCCGAAAATGAAAAAGATTTGTTCGAACAAATTTTTCTTAAAATTTTAAGGGATGGTTTTTCATCATTTTTGGAAAATGACTTTTGTGGAAGGAAATCTTATCATCGAAAAAGTTTCCCACTAGCTATTTTTTTGGAATAGCATTCACTATATTGAAATTGATAGTGCACTTTCTACTTACACTACAAATAAACATCAACCATCATCCATCAAATAATTATTTGACTATGCTTATGCTGTTGTGTCATGTGTTTAATCCATCAATAAGTGGTGTGCAGCCAATCCAAACTGTCACTTTTAAGCTTAGCTTAACTAAGAAATTTTTAGTTAAGAGAAACTCAACCATTACATGTATAAAAAATAAAATAAAAACCCTAACTATGTTAAGCATTTATAAATAAATAATAATTAATTAATTAAAAAGCAACAATAATAATGAGTTTTTTTTTTTTTTTGCTGCAATAATAATAATAAGTATTTATATAGAAAATATATGGAAATTATGTGTATATTTGAAGAACTTAATTAAGAATATATCCCTTCAAAGCCTAAGAAGAATCCAATAGTTGGATACAAAATTATAATTTGCACAATTTGGGTTAGTTATATGCTAATAACTAGCAACTAGTCTACCTAAATATCAAAAAAAATTCTCCCTCAGAATGATCGAATTAAGGGATCTAAAGCAATTTCGATTCTATCTAAATCAATATTTTCCTATCTAAATCAATATTTGCCTAAAACTTGACATTGCAAAACCGTTTTCTTTGCTCAAATAATTAGAATAAGACCTTTTAAAATTTAAGTTATGTTCTAAAATCTAAGCATGCATCAGTTTTTTTGGGATGCTTTTAAGTGGTGGTTGCAAAAGGATAGTTTGGTCCACTCATCTTTGGGGAAGACAAGTTTGGAAATGAGGTGGTCTCCAAATCATTTCCACTTTCATTATAAAATTTCAAGCCAACAAATTTATATAATAATTTAATAAGACTAATCAGCCAGGCAGTTCCACCTGGGCCCACTTTCTTTAATAGAAATTTTTTTTTCTAAAATTTGAACAGATAATCATCTAATATATAATTAATTCAAGTAGCCATACAAACACAATCCACATCTTCATCTATATCATCCTAATAATATTTAATTCAATAAATATATTGACAAAATCTTTCACAAGGAAAAAATAATAAAAAGAAATCCCCCCCCTCTCTCTCTCTCTCTCTCTCTCTCTCTCTCTCTCTACATGTAGCAATGATATACTGCAGGCCTCTCAATAGTCAATACCACTTATGGGTATAAATGTAATTTTATATTTATTTTTTTCTTTTTCTTGTTGGACATTGGTGGGTATTGCTTTAAAAAAAAAAAAAACCATTGGTGGGTATAAATAAAAGTACAGAAATATAATTGCTAAATTAAATTTACTGTAGTGCCTGCTAGGCAAGGACAGTGGTGACAGTGGAATTACTATTCATACATCATACCATCTTTGTTTGGTTCTCCATATAAAAAGGGATTCTTGATAGAGACCCTTCCCATGCTCCCCTCTTCAGTCCTATTCCAACTAACAAAATTAAACTAAAATACCTCATATTCCAAAATGATAGTCTCACAGGGTGGTCAGAACAATTCAGCACAAGTTGTGCTACCCTTTTGTGTGGAAACAGTTCAAATATTGGTCTGTAAGGTAATTAAACTGTGGGTGGCTGTCAAATTACCATAGCCCATCCATAATAATTCAATGCTTGATCCTCATTTCTTTCTGTTCCCATTAACTTTCCCCTTTCAACCTTTTCACTTTCACTTATTTACCATCTTTTTGCCAAACAGAGTAAATGGTAAAAAAGAAAAAAGAAAAAAGAAAAAAAGAAATCAATGATAAAGGCTGCAAACTTACATGAATGTTAACCCCACAAAAACATAAAAAGCTGCAACCTACCCTGACTTTTCAGAAATCTTAATTTCAGTACCCTTGTAAGGCGCACGGTAAAAGTGAAGGGAAAATGAAAATTGATAAAAGTGGGCTTTACACTGCGTTCGGATTCGGTGCTGAGCTTGTGTCTTCTCGGCACCGTGCCAAGGTGCATCAGATCCCGCCACGTTGAAGAGTTGCTGATCCGACGGTAGAAGTGACTCCACTTGATAAAACGACGCTAGGCTGTGCGTTTGACTCCCAAAGGCAATGTTAACAGCAGCAGCTCACCGTTATCCCCAAAAACGCTGCGTTTCCCTTTTGAAGCAAAACATCTCAACTTCAGCAGAGAAGGAAAGTGGGGTTGAAGCTCGTTGGCATCGGTGGGGTTCAGATCTGGTTCAAGAAACGTAGTTGTTGGCAAACGGTGGGGTTGAAGCTCATCCGCATCTGAGGGAAAACTCTGATATGGCTCAAGAACCTTGGCTTGTCGACGATCGGTGGGTTGTAGCTCATCGACGTTGTAGGTGGGTTTAGATCAGGTTCAAAAATCGTGGGAAAAATCCTCTCTTTGTTCTCTTTTTGTTTTGGTAGAGAGAACTTGGGTTTTGCAGCCATGAATCTTCTCCAGCGATTTTGACAGAGGAAGCCACGAATCTACTCCGGTGATTTTGACAGATAGAACTTGGGTTTTTTTTGGCAGAGGAAGCCCCGACTGTATTTTCCGGCGATTTTGACGCCAGTAACCCCTTCTCTCCCCTTTCTGTTCGACAAACCTTCTCCAGTCTCTTTCTTTGTTTTTTTTTTTCTTTTTTTATTAACTTTTTTGAGATAGCCATGGCCATTGCTTCCATTGTCGCCGGCCATGGTTCTCCTCTCTCTCTTTTTTTTTTTTTTGGTTTTCTTGTTCTATAGGTACAGCAGGTTTGGGAAAAAACGTTTAATTTTGTTTGGTTTTGTCTTCTACGGGTGAACAAAATAGGAAAAAAAATTGGCACAAATCCAGCAGATTTGGGAAAAAAATAGCACGTCGATGGTCTCTGCCACCAGGTGGACGCCGGCGAACAAGAATCATCGGGGTTTCTCTCCCATTTTCTTATCTGCCCTTTCTTTTTCTTTTTTTTTTTTTTTTTTTTTTTTGAATTTTCATGTGAAATATTTTGGGAAATTAGTCCCTATTAGATTTCTCTTTCCTTCTTCCCTTTCTTCTTCTTTTTTTTTTTTTTTTTTTTTGGTTTTCTTTTCCATACTGCCTTGGCCATGGCAGCGGCTGCCATGGTCATGAGTTCTCTTGTTCTTTTTGTGGTTTTTATTTAGTTTTAGTACTTCCACTGCCACATAAATAAACAAGCCTCCACCACGAATCCTTCCCAATCAAACCAACCATGGCTTCTCTCTCTCTCTCCAAAAATCACCCCTTTTTTTTTATAAATTTGGTGGTGATGGGTGGATGGGTTTCTGTGGCCGGTTCCTTCTCCAATTGGGGTTGAGAGAGAGATGGGGTTTTTGAGCTGGAGAATGAAATTGCAGATCGAGAGAGAATTGGAGTGAAAATGCAGTTAACGTTTCCTGCTGGGATGAAAACGACCCAGGATGTCACCGTTTTGTTGAGCTAGTTCCCCTCAGCCGTCGGATCAGCAGTTCGTCCACGTGGCGGGATCTGATGCACCTT
This sequence comes from Liquidambar formosana, assembly GCA_039720395.1. Classification (NCBI taxonomy): domain Eukaryota; kingdom Viridiplantae; phylum Streptophyta; class Magnoliopsida; order Saxifragales; family Altingiaceae; genus Liquidambar; species Liquidambar formosana. The sequence goes on along the minus strand of CM077823.1, from coordinate 7,871,338 downwards.
GGCATGGTGCCGAGAAAACATAACCTCAGTACTGAATCCGAAGGCCTTTACACTAGTGTCCCTATACTTTAGTGCATTGGTACTTATACCAATATGTAAAAGTTTCAAGTGTCCCTATCAGCATTTGGAAGGCTACCCAAACCTCATACACAACAGCTAAACATGTGGTACAATTACGGTGGTGTAGGACCTATATTTTTACTTCGTTTCGACCAAAAATTTTTTGTTAATAGAATTATGGTATAACAAATTTTATCAACCATTTAATTTGAAAACATTTTTGTATCACTCCTCACAAGCAAGTTTGCTATCCAAAGGAAAAAAGAGATTTTAATGCTCCCATCTAATACTAGATCACGCATGGCTATTTTAGTAGATCATTTTTGCTCTTAAATCAAGATAATTTAAAGATCTCGGTAGCCACTGGTTGTCATCTTGTAAAGCATGTAGGTGTCCTTCCTCACATTAATTTGTATTCGAATCGTTATAAGGACACCTGTATTCATCAATCTTATTAATCTATTAACTATAAAAATACTTATACATTGTTTCTTTCCTAATAACAAAAAATACAAAGTTCAAAATAATTTACCCTCAAATTACATGCACATAACTGGGAGCTCAGAGATATTTTTAAAAAGCAAAAAAAATTGGTTTTATGTAAAAGCAAAACCAAAGGCTCGATTTAAAAAATAAATTTCTAGGTTGATGATTATTCTAAACTCTTTTATTATTTTTTATTTTAAAAAAAATCAAAAGCAGTTCATAAAAGTGAATTTATCATTAAAAAAAAAATCAAAAAGTGAAATCAGCTGAGAAGTATCAAATATATTTTCGGCCATTTCTTTATAGCCAAAGAAAAAAAAAAACAAAACAAAGATCTTATCAAATGCATTTCTAAAATGTTCAATGTACCAAACGGTGCCTTGGTTTTTGTGGAAGGAGGAACAAATTGATTTCACGACTTCTAGTTGGGAAAAACTAATGCTATCTCTTAATTTCTAATGGACAAACAAAATAAAAAAATTTGGTTTGTTTTTTTTAAAAAAATGTATTTAACGTAGATTTAGCGAAAACGAGTTGTTTATTAAATGCAACATGCACCTAAGAACAATGAATATCCAATTTTGTTCATTGACAACATGAAACAAGTTAAAATTACATGATTTAAATGCTGCATTTGTAATTTATCTTGGATTTGCAGGTGTGGTTGAGTAATAAGAGTGAAGATAAAGAGCACTTGAACTATTGTACCCGATTGTACTAGAAACTCATTTTTTTGCCTACCAAAAAAAAAATAAGAAGAAAAAATTGTAGATAGGAATTATAATTAGGTTGTGTTTAATTGCATGCATGGGGTCCATAACCTTATTCAGGTTTTAATTTGATCCCAGTCATGTACCAATTTATCCTACTCTAGCTAACTAGCTAGGTGCATTGAATTTTCCACATGGTAACCATCAGGCTTTATAGCTAATTTGCGCATGCAATTTCTAAAGTCCTTTTTGAATCACTTCATAATAACGTCTTATCTACCAAAGCATGTTCGAAAAAACCAAATTGCTATAATGGGTAAAGTACAATCATCCTCCTAAATTTGTTTTCTTTGTTGCAAGAGTTCTTCGAATATCATCCTCAACATGAACAATTATCGGATGGACTTGTTTACTCGCCCATTTTATCTAATTATCTTTCATTTTTTGAATGTCCCAAAACATTTGATCACTTTTAATAGTCAAACCAAAAAGGTTTGCTATTTTCCTATAATACCCCTTTACTTCTCTTAAAAAATTTATCATTATTCCATAGAAGGGCAAACTTGAAAAGTTATAATTAAATAGGTGACATGGTAATGTAATGCCTTAATATGTGTGCTTAGTCAAAGTGAGGAAATATTTTCCATATATTGCTTATTTAGCTTACCCCTTGACTTCTTAGAAGAAGGTCATGAATAAAATGTCGAAGCATTATAGCAAAATGATAAAAAAGAAGGGTAAAATGCAGAAAACCCTCCTTATGTATTGGGGGTATGGCACATAACTCCCATAAAGTTTAAAATATTGCAATGTCCCCCCCCCCCCAACACAAACCCACATGGATGTCTCCTTACAATTCAGATTACTCTTTAGCCATGGTTGCATCGGCGGTGTTTGATGTTGATCTAGTATGATCCATCAAGCAAATTGACACCGACGAGCAAATTTGCCACGGTAACATTTTTGTACCCAAAAGAAGAGTCTATCATGGGTGTTTGTAGTTCATTGTTGCTGCGCTAGTGACGAACATGGGGGTGATGGCTGTGGCTTCTCCGTCGATTTGCAAAATGCTCTCATCCTGATCTAGTTGCCATTTGAAGATGGAGTCGTGGGGGTTTGAGTTATATCGCCATTAGGTTCAAAGGGAGAGGTGCAATGAGGGTTTGGGTTGAGAGAGAGAAGGTATTTTTGACAATTCCAATGTATAGCACATGACTATTTTTCATCACTTTTCTTCAATGGCAACTAACGGTGGGGTGCATTGAAAAAAATTAAATCATTCAAGGGGGACATTGCACGGTGTTGAACTTTAAGGGGGTTTTCTGTTGAATCCAAAAAAGAATGGGCCAAGGTGATAATTCCAAAACAAATGTGGCCAATCAAATCATTTATACATCTTCTTACAGTGTACGTGTGGGGAATTATTACGTGCCACTGTTTTGACTGGTACTTCATGGCGGGAAATGAAGAAATGTGTACGGGTGCAGCTTAAAAACATATTCAGACTCAACGATGTTTAGAGAGAGAAAGTGTGCTTTATATAGATAGAGAAAGGGAGGGTTTAGAAGAGAGAGAGAAAAAGGGCGTTAGAGAGAGAGAGAGAGAGAGAGAGAGTGTGCTTTATATAGATAGAGAAAGGGAGGGTTTAGAAGAGAGAGAGAAAAAGGGCGTTAGAGAGAGAGAGAGAGAGGAGAGAGTCAAAAGAGGGGACGTCATTGTTGGGACGGCAGTGGTGGGGTGGTGAGGTAATGATTATATGAATTTAGTATGAATTTGACCGCACATGCGCGTCACGTGTTCCCGCCAGGTACTTACTAATTTGGTAAAATTGAATTACGGCGGGAAAGGGCTAAAAACTTCATTTTTTTACTGTACGCGAACGCGCTTCGATTGGCGCGTCAGAGGCGGCACAAATTATAGTGGGGCAAGGAAAGAAGTGGCCAGCTCTTTGGTGGGTCCCACCTGAGATGTCTCCTTATCCAGAATTTACGTTAAAGAGTAGTGCTATCGTGAGGGTATCCTCATTGCTCTACTATGAGCTCTCTCTATCTCTTCATTTTACCATGGCGGGGACCTCTGGTCGATTCAACTAACACCAAAAATAGTCCAAATTGAAATGCATGTTTTGAACATGGGATTTGTCTTCATGTCAGATAAATTTAGCCACTTCTTTAACTGGTGTAATGAATTTATAAATTTATAGATTTTCTATAACAACAATTTTAATATATAGAGTAAAAATGAATATTGAAGTTGGAATAATGAGTCCCAATCTTATCAATACATGCACATTTTGTTGACATAAGCATATAAACTACGATGTAATAGAGGTTTTACTTTATGCATGTGTAGGCTACACAGGACAATCTATCTATGCACAAGGTATGATACGACTCTCAATGTGTAGTGTTGATATAAGAAAATCGGCATTGTTGATGACTAATGAATTTGATTATAATATAACATATATACATTTGTATAGTTAATATTGTTATATTACATATATTAATTGGAAAATACTATCCTAAATCATTTTTCCTAGTCAAACATCCCAAACAATATAGCAACATAACAACTGACAAATTTGAATAGTGAACCAAAAATAAATCTAATATGAAAATAGCACGTTATCTGGATGTTGAATTTGAGAAAATTCTGTTGATTTAACTAATACCTCAATCTAGAACCACACCAAATATAATCACTTCTTAATCTAGAACTGGACCAACCAGACCAAATAAACAAGTTGCACCCTAGTCACGTGCTGAATTTTTATATTGCCTATGCTTGCTACAAAGAAATTAGAAAAGGAAGTTGATAGGGTAACTGCCCTCGTGTGAGTCCTATAATTAGGCATAAGCAGTTGTGATTGGTACCATCTCGTAGAATACAAGGAGAACTCACATAAGCTCATTGTAAGGAGTGTTATTAATAGCATTTTTCGAATCCAAAGACTGAATGGAAGTAGCAATATTGTTGCCTTGGAGAATCTAAGCCCCTTACATCTTTGGCCCTTTTGATTCGTTTCCCTCGGATTCCTTCTCCTATTTTGCCCTTTTTTAATCAGTAGGGAGCATTGATCTCATGATTGTGTTGGATTTTCAAACTCTTAATAAGTAGATAATACAAAACAACATAAGTAACCTATTTAATAATCAAACCATATTTAACCTACGATCGTAGTTTAAATGATCGACAAAGGATTGTGGCTTAAGAATCGTAGGTTTAGGGTTTAAGTTTTCCGTTCTCCTCATTATCGAATGTATGGATTTACAAGTGATTTATACCTCACGGGAGATTAGTCTTGACTTAATGACTTGAGATACCCTCATTTGACCAAAAAAACAAATACCCCCTCAGTCCTACAAAAATAGGCTAAGTTTGACAAAACACGTAGTTTAAGAAAAATACATCATTGCATTGACTTGTCATAACCTTCATCTTTCTAAAAATACATTCTTCTACTTGGTATCGGGTTTTGTATAAAAAGTGAATTATTGAAATAATAAAAGATAGTATAGGAAAATTAAAAAATTTTAAAATTTTATGATTTAATTTTTCAAAACATATAAGCATCAGGCGTTCTTTGTAGGACAGAGAGAATAATAATAATAATAACAATAACAATAATAATAATCAAACCGTGTTTAGATGTTATGTCAACATGACTAGCTCTGTCAACACAAGATAGTTAAAAAAACAAATGAATGAAGTTGGGCTCCTAACCTAGACATGACCTGTGCGGTATAAGATAGAGCAAATTAAAAGGATAACGACTATGATTAAAATCAATATGAACTCGTTAATTTCATGTTTGAATTGGAGTCGTGTTCGCACGTCGGGTCAAGTTTTGCCACTCCCACTTATAATTCATTTCAGTGGGAACTCGCATAGAGGCCTCACTCTATGACAAGTCAAAAGGCATCTTCTTAACACTTCACAAAAAGTCTTTTGATAGCGACCGTGTGACCCCTGGGTGGGACAGACGTGGAGTAGAGTAGAAGCATGTCAACCAATAAAATTGGTTCTTTTTTTTTTTTTTTTTTTATGGGGTTTTTTGGCCATCCTAATATTTGGTTTATAAATAATTTTTTTTTAAAAAAAATAGCCATTCGATCACGTAACCTTGTAGGGCACCCTACAAAATCCCTACAACAAAACCTATAGAGCATCGAGTCTCTTGTTAATCATTTTCATGAATTAAACCTTTTTTATGTTAATCCACATCCTTTCATGGATTTTTAACTTTCCATTAAGCCAATGAAAGGGCATGGATTAGAAAAACACCATGGAAAGGTGTGGATTACGAAAAACAGGGTATAGAAATAGGTCCACCCATAAAATTCCCACATTTAAGGGTAAAAGGAATGGGAAAAGAGTTGCAACTTACAAGTTCCATAGTACGTAATTAGAAATTTAGAATACAAGCAGTCAATGGCATGGTAGCCTAGAAGTATTAACCTTACTTGTTAAATGAATGATCTTGAATTCAATCTTATGGAGAAGCAATGATACTCATTTGTTGAAATTAAGGGGTGGTTAGGGGTAAGGGTAGTTCTGTTTGAGATCAAAGACTAGTCCAGTCTTAATTACACTGTATACCCCGGGGCACGTTCCCCAAAATAATAATAATAAATAAACAAATAAATAATACAGTTTTGTTGGTTCTACAAATCAATTTCATGAAGGAAAGATCATATTCTAATTGGTTACCTCATTCATTTATTTATTTATTTTTAATCACCAAGATATCTAAACTTTCGAATTGACTATTGTTCAAAATTAAGTTGAGGGATTACTTCATATGGTTGGGGCGTTAAGTATCGACTTTGAGGTCCTCTGTTTGAGTGCCACAAGCCACATGCCCACGGCATAAGCCTTGCAACTTACCAATTGGCACATGTGTTGAGCATGCTGCGGTGTACGTGTTTTCATGCGAACTGACACGAACATTTATGAAAGGAATTTATGAGGTTAGGAAAGACAGACAGAACCACCGAATTGAATGAGTAGATCCTGGTTGGACAAAGTAATTAGCTCGAATAGGATCCTCAGACATGCCTACTACCAACTAGGCTTTCCAAGCTTCTATCTAATTTGAATCTCAAGGTTGGCTAGCTCAACCTAAGCCAACATTAAAGGCTTCTATTTAACTATGACAAAAAAAGATTCGAAAGTATCGACATTAAATTTCACAAACTACAAAAGGCATTGGAAGAAGGAGAACCTATAATGTCCAAATTAGGCTGTTAGCCCATTAATCATTTAATCAAAGGAAAAGCCTACAACTCTGGTCAAGTACCCCTCTCTTGCCACTTGGAATTAAGGGAAAAGAGAACATTAGCCTAGAAATCCTGTAAGAAGGAAGACGGAGAACCTGTAATGTCTAAATTAAGTTTTCAGCCCACTAACAATATAATGAAAAGGGAAGCCAACAACTGTGGCTAAGGATAGACCCCCTTCCAGCCACTTGGAACAACGAGAAAGGAGATCCTTAACCTAGAAATCCTTTAAAAGAAGAACTTTAAGCAATAAGGTATGCTTATGATTGCCCTTGTTATCTGCTCCCATCGTCTTTTCAAGATAATTCAATAAAGGGAGCTTTGGTCAGAAGTACTCATATCAGATTTCTTTCTCATTAGGTTCAAGCAAAAAGATTTTAGTGCCAAAGGTCCCTAGACTTAGTTTTAGACAAAAGATACCCTTCAAAATATGTTCATAGGAGGAAAAAAATGATAAGAACACCAATGACTCATCATTTAATGTTTTTGAAACTCTTAAACAAATAGACTTTGATTACAAAAAGAACAAAAGAAAAATGACAAGAATAAGAATTTAAAGGGGTTTCCTTCCTTTGCAGTTTTTATAGTTTAATTTCTTATTTTTACTTATACTTTTCCAGTTATACTTATTGTGAGCGCTATGTCCTAACCATGTCAGCTCAAGAATACGCCACTAACTAAGAGGGTTAGCGTGGAGAGGGAGTCGCCATCCGATTTAGCTTTGGGAACAGATTGACCCCTAGCAAGGGCCCAACTCGTCATTACCAAAAGATTTCAAGGTTCGAAGTTAGGGTATGTTGTTGGGAAGGTGTTAAGCACCCAATAACGCTCAGCTGAATCCGGCCCCCACACATGTTTTGTTGGCTTTAATTAATGAGAAATATCTAATTGGATTCAACCCTATTCATACGACAAATGATATAAAGCGGATGTGGCACATAAGATGAATGGTATAAATAATAAGCGATTAAAAACAGAATAAGAATAGTGATAAACAAAATAAACAATGAACATAAAAGATGAACTTACCATTGCCTGCAACAGAAACAGATTACCACATAATATATAATGTGCGTACGCATGAATAGAAGGTGCGTACGCACTTTTAGTTTATACGTACGCAAATATCATGGCAGATCCGAGAAATGACAGAAATAATGAAATTCTTTATGCTGTCTAACCCTATTCTCACATGATGTTGTAAAGAGGTATGGCACATAGAACCCTAAACTACACAGAAATATCCTAGCATGCCACTATCCCATTTTAGGCCTAATCATGGATTCTATGCATTCAAAACACTATGCTAATCGAACATGCAAGGAAATAATTATAACAATGTCAAACATGCTTAATACATGGCATAAAGCATATCAATGATTAAAACTATAACGCATTTATTGAAACCATGCCCAACACATTAAATGACCAAAATCATGGCCTTTATTAAGACCACATTTCTACATGTATTTATGCTTGAGAGAATAATTAATGATTATTCTAAAATCAAGGAAATAAATGTAAAAGGAGCGTTACCCTCAGGTTTGGGTGAATCCCAATGAATATGTTGATTAACTCTCCTCTTCAAGCCTCAGTAATCGTAGCCGTCGTCTCTAGATTTTAAGTTGGTGTTTCTAGGGTTCGTGTAGGAAAAATGGTTGTAAGAGTTGCCTCCTTTGACAAGTGAGAAAGTGGTCCTTTTTATAGAGGAGACACTAGGGTTTTGGGGAACTAGGTTAGGGTTTCTAGCTTCTCTAGCCGTCACAGGATGAATGTAAGGTAGGTTGATCCACATAAGGTAACAAGGGGAAATGGGGAGAAATATTTGAATTCTGGGAAACTAACATGCGTACGCACAAACCTAAGGTGTGTACGCATGTTTAAATGTGCGTACGCACAAGTCAGTGAACTGGACTCTTTGAATGGGCTTTTTAGGCTGGGTTGTGACTACGACTACGTTGGCTTTTCAAGGATCGTTTCTTCACTATTTCAATTTGGGTCACCCTTCATCACTGGGCTTAACAAGGTGGACTTGAAATATTTAGGCGGTACAAAATGGGGTGTCAACACTCATCTCTTCTATTTCTCTAGATTTAAATATTTAAGTCTAAAAAATCACTAATCCATCTCAAATAGTGGTTAATCGTGAGCACATTTAAAGGCAATAAGGCTATTTTACCCAAAGGAAAACATTAAACAAATACGCTTAAAAGTTGGTAAGACCAAATAAAATTGCACATGCCCACATGGCGCATTAACCACTCCAAATCAAATGTGAACTAATTTAAGCATTTATGAAGGGAATCTATGAAATTAGGACAAACATACGTAACCGTCGAATTGAATGAGTAGATCCTAGTTGGACAAAGGAATCAGCTCGACTAGGAATCTCAAGTGAACTTGCTACACACTAGGTTTTCCAAGCTTCGGTCCAACTTGACTCTCGAGCTTGGCTAGCTTAATCTAAGACAACATTAAAGGCTTAAATTCAACTTTGACAAAAAAAGATTTGAAAGTATTGACTTAAATTCATTGAATGGCAAAACTTCTTGGAAGAAGGAGGACCTATTCTGTCTAAATTACGTTATTAACTCATCAACCATTTAATCAAAGGGGATGCCTACAACTATGGACAAGGACCCTTCTTTAACCACTTGGAACAAAGGAAAAAGAGATCCTTAGCTTAGAAATCCTTTGAAAGAAGAACTCCAACCAATAAAGTATGCTCACCACCCTCGCTATCTAGCCCCATCATCTTTTCAATCTAATTCAATAAAAGGGAGTTTTGGTTAGAAGTTACTCATATTAGATTTCTTTCTCATTAGGTCCAAACACATTGATTTTAATGCCAAAGGTCCCTGGACTTAGTTATGGACAAAAAATACCCTTCAAAACAAGTTCACAGTAGGAAAAAAAATGGTTAGAGCGTTGATGACTCATCATCATTTGACATTTTTGAAACTCTTAAGGAAATAACTTTTCATTACAAAAAAAAAAAAAAAAAGGAAGCAAAATGACAAGAATAAGAATTTTATGGGGTTTCCTTAATTCCTTTCTAATTCTTATAGTTTAATTTCTTAGTTTTACTCATTTCTTCTATTTCTCTACATATAAGTCTCAAAAATCGCTAATCCATCTCTAGTGGTTAATTGTGTAAAGTAAAAAAATAATTACTAACCATTACCAACCACATGGAGTGCACTTAATGGCAATAAGGTCAAACCAAAAGAAAGTATTAAACAAATAAGACTAAATATGGCAAGACCAGCTAAAAATGTGTCCGCCCACATGGCACATTAACCATTCCTAATCAAGTGTAAACTAACACGAACATTTACAAATAGAATCTATGAGATCAAGACAAACAGATGTAACCACCGAATTGAATGAGTAGATCCTGGTCGGACGAAGGAATCTACTCGACTAGGAATCTTAAACGAACTTGCTACCGACTAGGCTTTCCAAGCTTCTGTCTAACCTGATTCTCGAGGTTGGCTAGCTCAACCTAAGACAACATTAAAGGATTGTATTCGACTTTGACCAGAAGAAAAAAAAAAGGATTCAAAAGTATCGACATTAAATTACTTAAACGGAAAAAAGGCCTTAGAAGTAGGGGAACCTATAATGTTCAAATTAGGTTATCATCACGTCAACCATTTATTTAAAGGGGAAGCCTACGACAGTAGCCAAGGAACCCTCTCCTGCCACTTGGAACAAAGGGATATCCTTGACCAGAAATCTTGTAAAAGAAGAAGAGGGAGAACATATAATGTCCAAATTAGGTTATCAGCCCTGTTGGCCTAAATGGTTTTATCCCCGTGGTTTTGATGATAACAATACATAATAAGATATTTAAGAACTAATAAGCATTTAAGTGATTAATCAAGACAAGTATCAAGGCCACAAAACACTTCAAGAATCAACGATCAAATTACAAAAGCAAACACAGTACAAGATCATATGAAAAACAAAGCTTTGGATCCTTCAATCATTCAAGATCATTTAAGATTGATCACAAGTCTATGAGTGAGAATTTTAGGAAATTCTTGTAAAATTAATTTTAATTATTGCTCACACAAGTTTAAAGGGCTTAGAACTTTGCAAAAATTGACAAATTTAAAGGCCTATGCAATTCACTTTGAACCTAGAATTTGTGAAAATTTCTAGTCTGAAAACAGAGATTTTTAGACGGCTGAAACATGTTTCAGCCGGCTGAAAATGACCCCTTTGTAAAATCAGCTCTCTGGAATTTTCAGACGGCTCTTTGAGCTGGTTGAAATATCTTTGAGCCAACTGAAAGTAAGGTTTAAGACGGCTGGGAGTCCTATTCTTTTGTTCCACAATTACACCCTCTTTGGAATTTTCAGCAGCCTTATTCAGACGACTGAAAGGGAAGTTTCAGATAGCTAAAAGTTGTTTCAGTCGGCTGAAATCCTCAGGCAGAGGTCTAACAGCTAGTTTTATAACGGACTTTTGAAGCATTAAATGCCCACCAAACTCCATTTCCTAGCATTTATTGCTACAAAACGGCTATTTTGGACTCTTTGTGTATAAATACAAGCCTTGAGCTCATTTATAAGCATTCATTGAGCTGAAAACAAGAAAATCAATTACAAGCCCTAATTTCTCTTGTGAGCATTCATTGAAATCAATCAATAGCTGAGTGTGCTTTCATTTTCTGTGCATCTACTCTTTGAGAGAGTTTTCTTTGAGCATAAAATCATCACCAAACATCTTGTATCAAAGGGTTGTGTGAACCCTCACTTGTAAACACTTGAGAAGTGTGTATTTGGCTAAGTGTTGGAGAAGAACACTTGATTTGTAAAGGTTTGCTGCTCTACCTTGAAGGAGAGTAATAGTGAATTGGTGAATCCTCAAGCGAGCTCTTGAGGCGAGGACATAGGCAGGAGGCCGAACCTCATTAACATCGTTTGCATTCTCTTACTCTTAATCTCTTTATTATTTCACTATCTTATATTCATTCTTGTTTGCAATAATCTAATCTTGAGTTTGCTATTAATTTTTAATTTGGCCTATAACCCTATTCACCCCCCTCTAGGGTTATTTACTTGGGACAACAAGCCCATCAACCATATAATCAAAGAGGAAGCTTACAATTGTGGCTAAGGACTCCTTTTCAGCCACTAAGAACAAAGAAAAGGATATCATCGGCCCAGAAACCCTTTAAAAGAGGAACTCCAACCACTAAGGTATGCTCACTACCCCTGCTATCTGTTCCTATCGTTTGTTCAAGTTAATTCAATAAAAGGAGCTTTGGTCAACTGTCACTCATATTTCTTTCTTGTTAGGTCCAAGCAAAAGGATTTTAATGTTAAAGGTCCCTAGACTTAGTTCTGGACAAAAATTCACAGTTAACAAAAAAAATGGTTGAAGTGCTCATCATTTAACGTTTTTGAAACTCTCAAGGAAATAGTTTTTTTATTAATTATTTTTTTAAAAAAAAATCAAAATGAAAAGAATATGAATTTTAAGGGGTTTCCTTCCTTTGCAGTTCTTATAAGTTAATTTCTTAGTTTTACTCATACTTGTCTAGTTTTCTTTCTACTTATGATTACTGGATCTTGTTTGTCAAGAGTGTTTTGCTCTAGTGAGAGAACTTCAATCTTAATTGTTTAATATTTATAACTCAAGATTTCCTTTCCTTCATGATTTTTGTTGCTTTAGATGGAGATTCGTTCATATATTGAGTTTAGTGCTAAGCAAGAAATGCTTAAAACTTACATGTCTTAAAAGCAATCCCTTGTTACTGATAACACAAAAAATGTAATTTTGGGGGTTGTAGACATAAATTTAGTAATGCAAGTTAAAAATACTCTCCTCATTTTCAGTACATTCCATACCATAGCTTAAATAGGAAATTTAGATAGAGTCTGAGAGAGATTTTTTCTGCCTTCTTTTTTTTTTTTTTTTCTAAGGTCTCAACAATTAGATTCTAAAAAAATAAATTTTATTGAAATCTATTATAAATGCATACATGCATTAATTGATGACCACATTTATTCACTTGCCTTAATCCCCGATCCCTTTACTTTCCTATCTAATACGTACATGTAACTTGTGTTTTTGAACTTTATTTTGACATTATATAAATTTTGTTAGTTCAGTAGACAAACAATACTTAAACTTTATGGCCGAATGCCTAAATGTTTGTTGAATTGGGTTCAAATCATAGGTATGGATAGTTGTTTCGTGAATTTTGATTGTGGATTCACTTTAGAAAAAATGATTTTGATGAATGATCTTTTGGGAACTACTTAACTATTAGATATTCCTTTCTTTCTTTTTCTTTAATTTCTAATCTGATTTCATGTGGGATTTAATGAAATAAAGAACTCCACTTTTTTTAGTTTGTATGAAAGATTTCTATCAGATTATTAGTATTGCTACAACTAGCTACAGATGTCCATTTCAACCTTATTGGTTTTACATTTTAGGTCGTTGAAGCATGGTGTACTGAATGCAGGCTATTTAAGAAATAAATAATAATAAAATTAACAGCGTGCAGACCATACTACTGTGAAAAGTCAATTACGGCATATTTTAGAAATCATGGAACAACTTTTCATGGCATGCAGATGCATGTTGTTAAAAAGTATTTACGGCCTGCATAAAATGCCATGAATAGCATTATTCACAGCATTCCAGTGCATGTCGTTAAATATTATTTACGACAGTGTATTACAATGCCGTACATAATTCATTGACGGCATACCAAAAATGCCATTAATAAGGTTATTCACAGCATTCATCTGTATGTCATTAAAAGGTATTTACGGTGTGCCTCAAAATGCCATACATAATTCATTGACGGCGCGCCTAAAATGCCATGATTAAGGTTATTTACAGCGTACATTCGTACAATATACGCCATGGATAACTTTGACTTTCCACGACATTGCACCTAACGGCGTACGGATGTACGCCATGGAAAGTCATTTACGGTGTTTTTCGCACTCCGTAAAAGCCTAATTTTGTTGTAGTGCACAACTATGCATTAAATCCTATATAATAAACCTAAAGCATGAAAAACTCATCATGAAAAACATTTAAATCATGTATATTAACTAAGTAAAGCATCCACACATGATAAAAATCCTAACTTTAGCATGCAATAAAACTATCCTACAAGAAACCCTAATTTCAGCATCATAGATATAGCATTACCTTAGGTTAAGTCTTCTTTATTGCTGTAGAGACTCTCTCATTTTCTTGAAAACAACTTGAAGCAACTCTCTTCAAGCCTCCCACAAGAACTCCAACTCTCCTTTGGAACTCTCTTTTAGAACTTAGGTTTAATACATAAAAGTGACTTCTCTAATGCTGAAACATAGTGGGGTATTTATAGGATTTAGGTAAGATAAATCAATGGCTGAGATTAAAATCCTAAAAATTAATTCAAGGGTTATTATAGACTCCTTGGGGCTCAAAGAACTCAAAAATTACCAAAAATTAGAAGGAAATTCGTCCAAAAGAGTCCAAATCCGTCAAAATAGGCAAAGAGTCCCGCTTCAGCAAAAATAGGAAAGAGGTCTCGGGTGACCCCTTTGAGGCTAGGCAGCTAGCCACCTGGGCTCAGGCGGCTAGCCGCTCAGGCTTGGGGGGTTACCCGAGCTCATCTTCAGTTTTTCCCTTTTTTCGAACTTTTTTCCTTCCAAAAGTGTTTTAAAGGTCAACTTAACTCCGATTTTGATGAAATAAAAACCAAAAAGACAGTGTTTTGATGAGGAATACATTTTTAAACAATTTAGGGCAAAAAACACTAACCATGGGTGCATGGTTAGGTTTTACAAAGGCAGTTAACCACTATGTATTACCATTGCAAAACATAGGTAAGTTCATAGGATCGAACCAAATGCTTTTCCAAACCAAAATTGAACATTCCAAAACACTTATGAAGGATAAAATAAAGACTAATTAAAGTCAATTTGAAGAAAATTGATTGGTAATTATGAGTTGAAATGATCCAACCCAAAATGGGTCTTTTAACTAAGTTGAACCATTATGAACCATTTTAATCCTAATCCATTGATTCATCAAATTGAAACTATAAATCTCCCGTATGCATCAATGTGAACTCCAATTGACAATTTGGAGATCATTTCAAGGTCAAATGAAAAGTTTGTGACCTAAAAAACAATTATACCCTTCAAGTCACAAAAACTCTTATTAATCTTTAAGATCAACTCCAAATTGAACCAAAATTCATACCCATTATCTTTAGAACTCTAAAAAACTAATTCAAGTGACTAGACTCAAAAACAAAACAAAAACCTACATAAAATGCTAAACCCTAGTAAGGTGGTGCAAAAATTGAGTGTGATAGTAATATATACATGAAAATCCCTGAAGGATATAAAATTCCTGAAGCATATGATCCAACATCCCGAAGTATGTATTCTATCAAACTACAAAGATTTTTTTACGGGTTAAAACAATCTGGGCACATGTGGTACAATCGCCTCAGTGAATATCTATTGAAAGATTGATTTGAAAATAATCCAATTTGTCCATGCGTTTTTATTAAGAAATCAGAATCCGGATTTGCTATTGTTGCCGTATATGTTAATAACTTAAATCTTGTGGGGCCTCCAGAGGAGCTCACAAAAACTGTCACTTGTTTAAAGAATGAATTTGAGATGAAAGATCTTGGCAAAACAAAATTTTGTCTTGGACTGCAAATTGAACATTTTCCAAATGGAATTCTTATACATCAGTCAACATATACAGAAAAAGTCCTGAAGCACTTTTATATGGATAAAGCTTATCCTTTGAGCACTCCAATGGTTGTTCTGTCACTTGATATAAAAATATATCATTCTTCGTCCTCTAGAAGATGATGAAGAAATTCTTGATCCTAAAGTACCATATCTTAGTGCAATCGGTGCTTTAATGTATCTTACAAATTACACATAACCGGACATAGCCTTTTCAGTCAACTTACTAGCAAGATACAGTTCTACACCAACTCGAAAGCATTAGAATGGTGTCAAACATATATTACGATATCTTTGTGGAACAGTTGACATGGGATTATTCTATACAAGTGAATCAAATCCGCAGTTAGTTGGATATGCAGTTGCAAGTTATCTTTCTGATCCACATAAAAGTCGATCACAAACTGAATATTTGTTTTCATGTGGTGGCATTGCTATTTCATGGAGATCTGTCAAGCAAACTATATATGCTACATCCTCAAATTACTCAGAAATTCTTGCAATTCATGAAGCAAGCCAAGATTGCATTTAGCTGAGATCAATAATTCAACATATTTGAGAGAAGTGTAGACTATCCTTGATCAAAAATAGCCTAACAATATTATATGAGGATAATGCTGCTTACATCACACAGATTAGAAGAAGTTAGTCATGTCAAAGGTGATCGTACCAAGCACATTTCACCAAAGTTTTTTTTTTTTTTTTTTAAAAAATACTTATAAGCTCCAGAAGAGCAGTGATATTGATATCCAACAGATACGTTTGAGTGATAATCTTTCAGATTTATTCACTAAAATATTACCGACAGCAACATTCAAGAAGCTAATGCATAACATTGGAATGTGTCGATTCAAAAATCTTTTTGGAAAAATTATTGATTGTTGAAACATCCTTATGAAGGGGAGTTATTAACAAGATAGTACTGCTACGCACTATACTCTTTTTCCTTCGCTATGGTTTTGTCCCATTGGGTTTTCCTAGCAAGGTTTTAATAAAGCAGTTCCTTAGGCATTCAGCACTATTCTAATACACACAAGAATATTGTACTCTTTTTCCTTCGCCATTGGTTTTTTTCCCATTGGGTTTTCCTTGGCAAGGTTTTAACAATATTCTTAGTGTGTGGTCATCTAAAGGGGAGTGTTATAAATGCATACATGCATTAATGGATGACCACATCCATTCACTTGCCTTAATCCACGATCCCTTTACTTTCCTATTTAATACATACATGTAACTTGTGTTTTTCATTCATGTACGTATACTATCCTAAGCCTATAAAAAGGGGTGTTCCCTACATGGATTGTACAGAGATATGGAAGATAAATGACATGAGAATTCATAAATTTCTCCCTACTGTATTGTGCTATCTCTAGTTTTACTTTCATGCTATTTGCTTTCATTTTATAACAAAATCAGATTTGTAGATTAAAAGTTATGATATTTTTGTTTGAAAACAAAAACGCACAATTATATGTAAATAGTGTTCCAAACATTGTTATTAAACCTAGACTGGACAGGGTAGTCTGACTGGTAAACCAAACCCTTGCCCGGTCCAGTTATATCATTGGATCAGAATTGCAAACAAAATGGACATAACCAGTTTATAAACCATCCTAAACCGACGGTTTTTATTAAGAACATGTGTAAAGGTTCTAATACTAATTGAGTAACGAAAGGTGTATCACATAGTTTAAATTTAGGAAAAATTAGCAAAAAATCCGCTTTGTAGGACTTATAAAGGCATAAGTTCATGCAAAAAACTTATGCAGCCATAAGTCCACTTTTAAGTAAAATATAAAAGTTTTGTGCGAGTATCAAATGTGTAAAGTCATTATTACCATTGAGTGTTATTTTATGTTTGCAAACTTTAAAATGACATAACTTTTGCTATATATAATAGTTTTTGATAAAATTTATATGTTTATAATTTATTTGTCGAGACTTTCCAAAGAAGACCTATAATGAAAATGAAATTATGTATTAAAAAAAAAAAAAAAAAACAATTAGATTGACTGCATGTATATATTTCAAAACAATTAAAATGGTTCATCTAACTTTAATATCTCTATAAAATTTGTTAAACCAAGTGTACTAAATTGAACTTATTAAAATAGTTAAATATAAGTAATTGTGACTAATTTTAAATCTTCAAAGTGAGTTATGTGAAACAGTTACATGCAACTGTTTTGAAAAAACAATTATATCTTGAATGTTTATGTAAACTAACTTCAATATCTCATACAAATAGTTAAATCTAAGTGTTTGTGACTAAATTTAACTTATTAAAACCTTAGATTTAAGAGATTATGATTAAATTTAACATTTTGAAGTAGGTATTATGAAACAGTTATATATAATTTTTTGCTACTAAATTTTGAATATTTTTTATAATATTACTTAAATATATGATGAAAACAAATAATTTTAAGTGTTTGTAACTAAATTTGACATATTAAGTTGGTTTGTGACTAAATTGAACTCTTCAAAATGGATTTTATAAAACAGTTACATGTAATTGTTTCAAGCAAAATTAAATTCAAAACTATGTACTTGGAAAATCTTTATGTAGTAGCATGTTTTTTATGGGTGTGATAAGGGGAATGATAAATTAAGAAGAGGCTAGTTGAGGTTGGCTTCCATACAAGAAGAACATGTACTACCAAACCTTCCACCATTGAACAAAGGCATTAACTTTCCTGCTACATGTTGCTTTGTGGCAGAATATATAAGAGCGTCATTGCTCCTACACCAATCACCTCATTGAATTCCTTGTTATCAGATAAATATCTATGTTTTAAAAATTATATTATGTTTTTGGTTCCTAGGAAAATCTAGCAAAAAGCAAAAGACAAACGAAATTGGTTTCATAGATCTCAGTGTTACTTTAGATTAGTTTTTTAATTGTAAGAAGATGACAACAATGACAGCTTGATGGCATAATGGATTCATGGTGACAAAATGGATACTTGAAGTCTCCAGGCTTGTAGTTTCAAGGAGAAGGCGCACAAGTTGCCACTTCAAGGAGATGCACATAGGTTGAACGTTTTGTTTTGTTAAGGAAGCAGATAACGCTGTGGGTAAGGGTATTTGGTATGAAAAATATAAGGTGGACTTTAGGCTACATAAGAATTTTTTGTGGACTTATGCCTACACAAGTCCTATTTTATGAACTTGTGGCAAAAGTCCCCTTTAATTTACTCGTGGGGAGTTGAAACTTGGATGTTCTACAAAGTCAAAGTCACTTAAGGGGTTCTTATCCATTAGACCACTTATTATTGATGTCTATTTAATGTCTAAATGTACACATTTAATTTTTTATAATTATTTTAAATTTTTACTATTTATTTAATTATACGACCAGTCTAACCAGTGATCCAAGGGTTAAACCAATGACTTGATCTCTAGACCGGGTCAATGTCTGATTTCGGTTCAATAATTTTGATTCCAGGCAAGTACAAGGGCGAAAATGTCTTTTAGAAAAAATGCTAGACATTGACTTATAACCAATTAAAACTCAAGGAACTTTGGCATTGAATAACTTACGGCTAGACTTATAGAATGAATGAAGTCTATTTGAGGACTTTTGTCCAATTTCCTCTTAATAAATTATGCTAAATTGCTCGTCGAAGCTTCTTAGGTGGGCACCTCACTGGTGTCGAGTCCACAGTAGAAGGCCTTAGACTCAAGTGTAGATTACAAATTTTATCTGAGCAAATTTTTTCCACAAAAATTAGTTACCTTTCTGAAATAATGACAAGAATAATTTATACTAATTCTAAATGTCAGAATGTTGAAAAAACCTTTGACTACTTAGAATATCATTAAAAAATTATAATGATAAATAGACGTAGTCCTATCGAATTCCATTAATTATAACAAAAGACTTTCTAATTAACTTTTATTGACTAATATCCTTATAATAAAATTTGTAAAAAAAATTGTATAAATAGGCATAGTCCCTTAAAATTCTATCAATTACAACAAAAAGTCATTCAAATTAAATTAATATTTCACATAAAATTCCTATCACGACGTATGTCCCTAAAGAAAATTGAATACCTTCGTTTCTAGTGAAAAATGGAGGGCTACTTTGGGTCCATCACGAAGAGCACAAAACTGGAAGTCTAGAGCACTATAGCCCATTTTTAATGATATTAGTTAAAAATACAAAATGAGGTGAACAAATGTAGTTGTGTGTCACTGTGTCAGTCTGTGTGTGTATATGTATCTAGGAGACTAGGAGTTTGAACATGCATGCAATTTAGCTCTTGCAGTTTCAGGCCTCTTTTGATTTGAAGTATCCAATATCTCCTAGGCCTTGAAGTTAGGGCCTTTTGTAAAGTTACTGGGCTAGTCTAGTAGTGAAGGAGGATGGGATAAATGGTAAGAAGATGATAAGTTAGGAGTTTGAACCCCTCCAATTATACCCCCAAAAAAAAAAAAAAAAAAAAAAAGGGGGCCTTCTGTAGAAGCAACTTGTGATGACTTGCTTGAACAGGTTAGACCAAGTAGTAAACTACCCTTGAATTTGGATGAGATGTTAGGCCTGTTGGCATGATCCACTGGGCATATATATATATAAGTTGAACAAATAGAGCCACATATTTGGTATATTACCATACCAATGGCGGCACGATCTTTGACATTGTTTTTTGGATTTTGTTTGTTTTTGTTTTCTGTTTTCTGTTTTTTGTTTTTTGTTTTACTTTTTAATAACCAATATATTATATTAACATGCAGAAGTATAATACTTGGTTTAATTAAGGAAATCAGGTGTAAATACTGCACATCGTTAGAGAAGGAAGATCAAGGTCTAAAACCTTTCAAGTTGCAACTACTACCCTGGCCTATATATTTTGATTACGTAAGAGTTGATCATTTGAGAAGCACGGAAACTTTTCTAGAAATGGCGTGCTAGTGTCAGATATGGTACTCCTCTAACAACACCTCCAACAGAATGCCTCTCTCCTACCGATTTTTTCTTCTCTGTATTCTTCCTTTTCCCTTTTTTGTCAAATCTTCTCCATGAACAATCCAACTAGAATTTCCAAAAACAATATAAAGGGATGCATTTTGAATAATGCTTGTGATTTACATGGAATTATATAATTATCTTAATAAAAAAAAATTAAGGCAACATCTGTATATAAAATACATATTTTATTAATTTCATATTCCCGCTACATCATATCCTAAATTTTAAAAATTTACTGTATTGGCATGTCCTTGTAGTGTTGTAACCGTGCCATATGCTTGGGTCTAATGAGTGCCTCTTCACCTTTTAAAATTCAATTAAAGAAGCTACATACCAAGTCTAAAGTGTAATTTGAGTGGGGCTTCTCTGTTTGGTTAGCAAGAAGATGAAACGAAAACAGAAATTAAATTTAGAATCTTACAATTATATGGGGGTTGGAATGGTTGTTGCAAGATACCCAATGTCTCTTTCAATTGCATCCTTCATTACGGCAACCTAAATGCACCGTCAATTTGCTTGTCTTCATTGTACATATCATAGGTAGACTAAAAAACAAGCAACCAACAGCTTTGGCCACATTTGTACAATCTTCATTTTAGGCATTACTTAGCATGTGGCCTGTCCGGCAGCCCGACCAATTGCAACTTGCAAAGCTTTAAACAGGTCCATAAGTTTAGGGATTTTTATTTATTTATTTATTTTTTAAAATGGCCCTTGCCGGGTTGGCTAAGTGGTCAAACCCTTAGTGTGCTTCCTAAAAGTCATCATTTCAACTCCTCATAACTATTGTTGCCATGTGTGGATTGTCTCACATAGGCTGTTAAGGGATTAGTATAGGTCAAAAGCTCGACACATATGGCCCTTGCGGGATTGGTTGAGTGATCAAGCCCTTGGTGAACTTCCTAAACGTCATTATTTTAACTCCTCATAACTATTGTTGCTAGTGTGGATATGAAATGTCTCACACAAGCTGTTAAAAGATAAGTATAGGTCAAAACCTTGGTGAGAATAAAGCCTAAGATACCTCTAATCATTAATAAATAAATAAATAAAATTATAACTTTTGGCGTTAGTATTGAAAGACTTGCTTTACAGAAGTTCGGAGTTCAAAAATCTGCAACAAGAGGGATTACGAATTATCATTCCATGTCAACAGTCTCGGAGGATTTATATATTGCAAAGTTCCAATACACAAAAGATGAGTACCTTCAGAAGCCTGCAGGAAACCTCTTAATATTCCTATTAACACTTCATTAGCTCCAGAACGTGCACCATGACCAAACCTTTTGCCATTCTCAATTAAGTTAAACGACGTGCTCATGGCACTTACAAACCACAATTTTTATCGTCGAACATTTTGAAGAACTCTGAAAGCAAAATCATTGCGTTTTCCTCTTCTCCATAGACATCCTACAATTCACTAGACACTTGCAAGAAAAGAGAGGAGAGAGAGAGAGAGAGAGAGAGAGAGAGAGAGAGATAGAGAATCCTCAAGTAACTCTTGTAGATCAATGGACCAAACATTCATTCCCTCATTGGAATGCCACATGAGAGCATCAAATGCACCATGCTTGCACCCTTTTTTCTCCCTTTAAGGACCAGCGCCCGTTTGCGCAACGACCACATAAGTTATGTCCAACTCCCTTTGAGAGTTTGTTGTATCGAGAACTGCCACAACGCTTTCATCAATAGCCTTCATTGCTCCTTGGAAAGCCTCTAATTTGAGGAAGTAAGGCAGTATCATGATGAAACTTTCAGCAGGAAGGGCACCGGCTTTTTACCATTGGCTTAATAATACTATGGACAATGTAAGGGTCCATTAGCTTTGATATAAATCATTTTCTGCTAGAACACTCTAATTTCATTTGGTTACATCATCGAGTAAATTTATTTTCAAATTTATGTAACTGCAGCTAAAACGATACAGGAAACTATTCTTCCAAACTAACACACATAATCTCATTCGGAGGGAAAATTTCACCATGAAGAGAAGCCTTACGCATATTGGTTTATAGATATTACTATTGTGAGTAAAACATGGAGCAACTAGTTGTATTATGTTTTCATAAAGATCATTTCCATTGCAATAAAGAGAGCAAGTTAAAATATTTAAAACTTCAACATGCATCTCTAAATACCTAACCTAACCACAAATTGAACTCTTCATACACAACACGTCCCAATCTTAATTTAAAGGTCTTAGATTTCTATGATCCGTTTACAAAGTACAATATATATTTTTTTAATCTATTTTATAATCTATGCTTACAGAAAGGAAAGAAGAAAATAGCTTTAAAGTGAATGAAAAGGCTTTAATAATTTAAGCAACATAAATAACACGCAGAGTTTGCAGTCACAATTTCTTTTTTTTTTCTTTTTTTTTTTTTTTTTTTGATAAGGAGTTTGCAGTCACAATTAAGAACCATATCACACATTTTTCCTATGGATGATTTCCCAGATTTGAACATTGAAGATATCCTTCAGTGATTTTTTAAGATTTGATTGCTGCACAAATGAACCCCTGGTCACGACTTACTTTTCATATATACAAGATACAGACTGGTAACTCTCAGCCATGGTTTTGCTTTAACTTTGACCCTTCGCACTTAATTTATGTAACCATAAGGCAGAACTTATCAGGGCATCCAAGAGCATCCTGTAGGATGAAACACATATAAAAGAAATGTAAGTATGCTGTCATTTAAAATACAAGCCGTAAGCAGACACTGGAGTGGTGTTTACATGGCATAATAAAGCAAGCATGAACATGCATTTTATGAGGATCCAAAATTAAAAAAAAAAAAATTTTAAGTTCTAAAATTGACTTACTGTACATAATTTGAGTAAGCATTAAGCCAGAACTTCTCAGAGTGCCTTTACATCTTGATTTTGTTCTCGAGGTTTTAACTCAAAAAGAGACAAGACCAGCATCCTACAGAACAAGACGAATTAAAGCACGCAGAGATAGTAGCCTTTCATGGAAAAAATTAGTAAAATAAATAGGGCATCAGTTCAGTTTAAGGAACATAAAATTTGACATAAGAAAATATGAACTCTTTGGGAGATGCATGAATTTCAATAATGACTTCCTTGATCTAGTTCTCCTTAATCCAAAAGCAGTCTTCATTGCAGGGAAATTCCTAAAGAAGTCCACAATAGAGTTTCTCTACATATTAAAAGCAATGTTTCACTAGGTCCTTTGGTCAAAAATTTCAAATTGCATCAACAAACATTTTCGTAAAGCACCCTGAGAAAGTTCTTCTGAGAAAATCAAAGTTTCTTGGTGCCACTAGAGAATGAATCTATGATCAAACTCTTTTTGGGATTGTGACCCTTTTGCCTCGAAATGGCAGTAAAAGGGTAGTTTAAGAGTTCCATTCACACGATTCACATAATTATCTTAGTTGAAAGAATGTGAACCAAAGACACCAGCGTTCGTCAGACCCTGCAATTGACGTCCTGATGAGATCAATGAAAGACCTTCTATCAAAAGCACACAACCGTTATTGATTCCCTCCCCAATAAACTAGCCATGAATTTAATGCATTGACTTACTCTAAGATAAATCTAAACCGATTATGAAAGTGAGATGCTAATGCCACTCAGATATCACAAATTCAAAAATCTACTCTCTGTTGACCTTGTTATTGTGAAGGATGCATTTCTTTCACCAACAATCGACATGAAATAACAAGAGGAAAAAATTAATCCACGAATGAGAACATCTAATCAATTCCAAAATAGCCACATGAAATGAATTCTGAATCCTCAGGGAGCAGAACTAAAAAGGGAACATATTCGAAACCAACCCACAACCAACCCCCACCACCCCACTTCCCCTCCTCCTTGCAGCCTGCCAAAAAAAGCTGCTCCCAAGACTTGAACCTCCAAATTCACACCCGATAGCCTAATACTTTTACCATTGTACCAAACAAGGTTACCATAATCCCACACCCTGTCACCTCTCCCCCCCACTCCCCCCCCCCCCCCCCCCCCCCCCGCGCGCTTCCCTTCCCAAAATAATATATATATATATAGATAGATATATATATATATATATATATAGATAGATATATATATATATATATATATATATAGAAGAAGAAGGAATTGCAAGACAAATCAAGCTATGGCCAAAATAAAGGGCATTTTCGATCAACTGTCAGATAAATGATCAAAACTCAATCCTATTCTACTTAGTGTATCAAGTGATTTGAACCTAGCCTGACCAAAACACAACTTGGCTTGGTAAGCTTGTGAAGACTCTAGGATGAACTAAGAAATATCATCTTGAGTATAGAATTTCAATGGATCTTACAATGAAAGACCTACCCTAAACTTCAAGTCAGTTTTCACTTTAGTACCCTCAATTCCAAACCAGTCAGAATGGTCCCCAAACTATTAATGTTTGACACTTTGGTCCCTCTATTAGCCATTGGTTAGTCAAACTAAAGGTAGACCATCTTGAGTTACAATTTTTCCCCTCATATCACTCATCTATATATAAAAATATATATAATATACACTTTCGTATTCAAATGCCCGATACTTTTTAATAAAATATTTTATTTAAGTGCCCGAAATTTTCAAATTGTAATATAAAAATTACTTTTTAATGTAAATTTTATATAATATTTTAGTCAACTATGTAAGGGTACTAATTTCATTTTGCATTTTTTGTAAACGGTATTATGGACCATAATTCCCTAGAGTAGTTTAGAGTCTTATTGATATAGGACAAAGAACCCATGCAAATCACAACTGTCTGAAAATTTTTTCTTATGAATTTTGTAATTTTTGTTTTTATTTAGTTTAGAGTTTTATTTATTTATTTTTGGTAATTTTAAAGGTTTAATTAGTCAAGATTGAGTCCTTATAGGTTACTATACTAATTAGGGCCAATTTTAGAAGGTTTCCAAGTGTTTTAGGGGTCTTATGAAGCCTTTATAAAAAGGCTACAAAGTCCAAAAACGGGATTTTGCTAGTTTTGGTAATTTTTGGCAATTCCTTATTTTTTTGGTTTCCTTATTTTGTTATTTCTTGTTTTGCAAGAATTAGGTTTTCATAAATTAGGTTCTAGGCCTCTTGGCCATTCAACTCAAATTTTTGATTAATAGAATTGATATTTCAGAAGTTTGGAGTCTTTTCGCTCATGGATTTGAGTTGTTACTTCTTTTCAAGAAGGTGGTGTTCTATTTCTTCAATCAGCTTTCCACTATGTCAATTGGTATCAAAATAGGCTTTATCCTGGTTAGATAGCAAATGCACGAATCGTTGGCGAAATCCTTGACAACGGTGATCATGAGCAAGAATTTATTACAAGGGCTAAATTCAGAACTTCTCAATGTGAGACCCAACAATTTCAACGTGCGACTCAACAAGTGTTGCAGGAGATACAAGCAACCTTGCTAGGCTGATGACAGGGAACAATCAGAGGCAAGAAAATAATATGGGCTTGAAAACAACAAGGTATAGGTTGAACTTGTTCGTAAAAGCAATCCAGAGCTTTTGCCTAAGCAACCAGCCTATGTCGAAAATTATAATAACGGTGAGGAGTACTTCAAAGATGACGAGTTTGGTATGGCTCGTGGACCGTACAATAAACCTGTCTATCAACGTATTCCTATTCAACATAAAAAATTTCGATCTATAGGAGAGATAGTAGCTACTTGTTTGCGTGAAGCTAATGAAACTTATGACGAAACATTAGCTACTATCGAAAAAAAAATTCAAAGAAATTATCTAGTTTAACAACAAGAAGATCATGAAAATTTCAAGAGTTAAAGGAAGAATCAATTGATCAAGTTGTGGAACTTATTAACTCATCAGAGGAGGATTCTGTCAAATACAAAGAAGGGTTCGTGCTTAAAAAATTTCAAGACTGAGTTGTTCCATTGAACGATAGAGTACAACAGGGTGATTTCATTGGGTTATAAAATTTTAATATAATTTTCCATCCCTCTTTGGTAGATCTTGTCAACAAATTAAAGACCTAGGCACAGAAATGTCGAGGTACTTTGATTACAGAGAACAAATTTAGAAAAGTTTGAAATTAGCAAATATACCTGAAACATCTCATTCAATGGAATGGAAGACTCCAATACCGAACGCCGAACTTGAGGACGAGTTTCTTTCAAGTGGGGGAATCTGATGAAGGACAAAGAACCCGAGCAAATCACAAATGTCTGATATTTTTTAATTATTAATTTTGTGATTTTCGTTTTTAGTTAGTTATTTATTTTTGGTAGGTTTTAAGGCTTAATTAGTCAAAATTGAGTCTTTTTAGGTTACTAAATTAATTAGGGTCAATTTTAGAAGGTTTCCAAGTGTTTTAGGAGTATTACGAAGCCTTTAAAAAGTCTACAAAGTACAAAAATGGGATTTTTCCAGTTTTGGTAATTTTTGGCAATTCCTTATTTTCTAGTTTCCTTATTTTTTTATTTC
This sequence comes from Liquidambar formosana, assembly GCA_039720395.1. NCBI lineage: Eukaryota > Viridiplantae > Streptophyta > Magnoliopsida > Saxifragales > Altingiaceae > Liquidambar > Liquidambar formosana. Next base: position 7,844,646 of record CM077823.1, on the reverse strand, counting down.
ATGTTTTGCAAGAATTAAGTTTTTTATAAATTAGGTTGTAGGCGTCTTGGCCATTTATCTAAACCTTTAGATTAATAGAATTGCTATTTCAGATTTATCTGAAATTTCAACTCTATTAATCAAAAAGTTTAGTTGAATGGCCAAGGCGCCTACAACCTAATTTATAAAAGACCTAATTCTTGCAAAACATGAAATAACAAAATAAGGAAACTAGAAAATAAGGAATTGCCAAAAATTACCAAAACTGGAAAAATCCCGTTTTTGGACTTTATAGACTTTTTAAAGGTGTCATAAAACCCCTAAAACACTTGGAAACCTTCTAACCCTAATAAATATACTAACATGTAAGGACTCAATTTTGACTAATTAAACTTTAAAACCTACCAAAAATAAATGAATAAATAAAACCCCAAATTAAATAAAAACAAAAATTACAAAATTAATAATAAAAAATATCAGACATTTTTTATTTGCTCAGAATCTTTGTCCTACATTAGACTTCCCCACTTGAAAGAAACTCGTCCTCGAATTTGGCATTCGGTATTGGAGTCTTCCATTCCATCCAATGAGATATTTCGAGTATATTTGTTGCTTTAAAACCTTTTCAACTTTGTTCACTGCAATCAAAGTAACTCGAGATTTCTGTGCTCGGGTCTTCAATTCGTTGAAAGATCCACCAAATTGGGATTGAAAATAATTTTAAAATTTTCAACCCCAATAAAATCGACCTGTTGTACTTTGTCACTCAATGGAACAACTCGGTCTTGAAATTTTTCAAGCATGAACCCTTCTTCACATTTGATAGAATCCTCCTCTGATGAGTTAATAAGTTCCACAACTTGATCAATTGATTCTTCCTTTAACTCTTGAAAAATTTTATGATCTTCTTGTTGTTGAACTGGATAATTTATTTGAATATGTAGTTCAATAGCAGCTAATGTTTTCATCATAATTTCACACAAACAAGTACTTACTATCTCTCCTATAGATCAAAATTTTTTTCTATTTATTGTAAGCTCCACAAGACATACCAAACTCGTCATCTTTGAAGTACTCCTCACCGTTGTTATGATTATCCACATAGGGTGACTACCTAGGCGGAAACTCTAGATTGCGTTCACAAACAGGTTCAACCCGTACATTGTTGTTTTCGCGACCCATATTATTTTCTCGCCTCTAATTGTTCAAGTCGTTATCCTAGCAAGGGTTGTTTGTATCTACTGCAACACTTAGTCTCATGTTGAAAAGTTATGAATTCAACCCTTGTAATAAATTCTTCCTCACGATCACTGTTGTCAAGGATTTCGCCACGATTCGTGCATTTACCACCTGACCAGGATAAAGCCTGCTCTGATACCAACTAACATAGCAGGAAGTGTGTTGAACAAAAAGATCACCGCCTTCTTTTTGAAAAGAAATATCAACTTGAATCCACGAGTAAAGAGAGGGTAAAACTCTAAGTTATTAATTTTACTAATCAAAAGTTCAATTGAATGGCTAAGAAGCCTTCAACCTAATTTATAGAACCTAATTCTTGAAAAACAAGAAATAACAAAATAAGGAAACTAGAAAATAAGGATTTGCCAAAAATTACCAAAACTAGAAAAATCCCATTTTTGGCTTTATAGCCTTTTTAAAGGCTTCATAAAACCCCTAAAACACTTGGAAACCTTCTAAAATTGACCCTAATTAATATAGTAACCTGTAAGGACTCAATTTTGATTAATTAAACCTTAAAAACTACCAAAAATAAATAAATAAAACCCTAAAGTAAATAAAAACTAAAATTACAAAATTAATAATAAAAAAATATAAGACAGTTGTGATTTGCTTGGGTTCATTGTCCTACATCACTAATTTGACTAGAGTTGAAGTTGAGTACTAAAGTGAAAATTGACCTAAGGTTTAGGTTAGTTTTCTGTAATTTACCTTCTTTTTTTTAAAGAGGGATGATTGTATCAAAAAAGTAAAAGGAGAAAGTCCATGTACACAAAACATATACGAGCAAAAAGAGGGGGGAAAATCCAACTTTAGAGCGCCAAAGATAGTAGAAATGAACAAACGAAAATCCCAGCCCACTACCTTCTTACCAATTCCACATAAAAATATTTTTGGCAAAAAGAAACTTCAACCTGACCAATAGAAACTTCGAATTCATAAAAATATCTATCTCTCTCCTTCCAAATGAACCAACAAAAAAAATATAGGCAAAACCATTATCCAAATTCCCTTACAATCATTAGCACATAAACTCCAACCGCCAATTAACTCAAGCGGCATTCTTGGCACCCAAAGAACACCAAAAACAGATTAAACAAACAAGCACAATTCGGTAGCAATCTCACAATGCAAAAAAATAAATAAATAAATGATTAACCGATTTTGCCGTCTTCAAACATTTTTTTTAAAGTAACCCATCAAGTGAAAATCACAATTTTTGAGGCTCAATGAAGCCCACTCTTTTTACCAGAAAAGAACACCCCACCCCCCCCCCCCAACCAAAAAAAAAAAAGCTTCAAAAAAATATTTAAGCAAAAAGTTTCCATTAGCTCTCCTCTAAACAATCCAGTCTTCCACTTCTCTAAGAACCTTTGAGGCCTCGCCTTAATGACTAATAAAGGACACTATTTCCCACTCATGACAATTGCTGATAAAAATTACATTCCGACTAAACTCATCTTTAACCCAAACCACATTGTCACCCACCCACACTTCTTTCTATAAGACAGTACCAAAAAGATGTGGGAATTCCTCTGCTAAAGATATATCCCCCTTCCATGCATCACTCCTGAATTTTACCTTTCTTCCATCCCCCACCATGAAACCAATTTCTCTTGAGAACTTATAAACCCATTCGGCCATTCCTAGTGGCTTACCTATAGCCTCATCTCACCTCGTTTTCCAAAATATTTAGGAAACCTGACAAGTAAAATTTATATTGCCCACTTCCCTTGATACATAGGTAAAATAGAAAAGTGAATATCCATAGTAACAACCATCACCCCCTCAGAAGAGAGCGAGAGAGAGAGAGAGAGAGAGAATAATGTATGGGAAAACACTAATGATGTGTATGGGGGTCACATGATAAATATAATTACTCTGTTATGTCTTTACATTATATTTGAAAAAAGCTATCAAGCACAGATACTTCAAAACCCCCAACAAATCCATATCGTATCCATATCAGATACCGATACGCCTAAGATACTCCTCAATACGTATCCAATACTCTCCATTAATATCGCTACAGTAATAAACAATGCCACGTCATTGGATACACCCTGGACATACAACGGATATGTTTGGGATTCGTTTAGGGTTAATTTGTAATTATTTTTTAAGTAAAAGGGAGTTTAAATTTAATTTTTAAAAATACACAATACCCATACTTCGATACGCCTAGAATACTCCTCAATATGTATCTGATACTCTCCATATGTATCACTACAGTAATAAACAATGACACGTCATCAGATACACCCCCTGGATATACAACGGATATGTTTGGGATTCGTTTAGGGTTAGTTGGTAATTTTTTTTAAGTAAAAGGGAGTTTAAATGTAATTTTTAAAAATACACAATACCCATACTTCGAAACAATAAACCCATTTTATTCTTCATCTTTGGCTTCTTCCTACTATCGCTCTCTCCTAAGCCAACCATTGTAGAGTAATTTAGCTAAATGGAACAATGGTTATTTTATAATGTTGATGTCATTGTGGGTATTTTTTTTCTAATAATTTTTATGAATGAATGATGAACATGGTTGATGCTTATAGATGTGTTATTTGAACATTTGTTCTTGCATATTAATTGATTTTTGTAAATGTTTTAAACTTTTTTTTTATATGTTTATTATTGATGTTTTAGATCAAATATTAATATTAATATATTTACTTATTAACGTATTTCTACCGCATCGTATCCTAAATTTTTTTAAATTGCCGAATCAGCATATCCGTATCATATCGTACTATGTCCCATATCCGTATCTGTGCTTCATAGGAAAAGAGGAAATTGAATTAGCCAATTTTTGCAAGGCTGCATAATCAATATCACCTGCAGTTTGAACATCTTTTGATTCCCTTTGCTTACTCATAAAACCCCCAAAAGCATGCTAAGTTATCATAAATATCCATTTGTGATACACTTGCTTGACAATCTAGGCTTTAATCTGGTATCTAAAGGGTTTCATCTGCGTTGTTACAATACATAACCTTCAGCAAAGCAAAACATCTGTTAACCTGCTTATAAAGATCATAGGGTCCAAACGCTCCAGCTTTCTCCCTAACATATCCAGCATCAATTTTAAATTCCAAGGGACTATGCATTTTAGCTAAACCAAGTTGGCCAGTGTTCAAACTATCTTTATTTTGTTTTAGGTAAAACAAGCTACATTAACACAGATTCCAACAAACTACTTTAACACAGATTCCAATCAAGCAAGGTAATTATTTAGGATGGCAAAGATGTTAGGTGAGTTCCAAGTGAAGCCAAAACCCCAATTAATATTAGTAATGGACACCTTCTAGATCAGATTATCAAATAATTCAAGCAAATTAATAGCATTTTTCCCACGGAAAGAGACAATGAGTGAAGTGGATATCTTACGACATAGTGTCTGCTGCATAAAAAATTGGAAGCCTTCCCAATCCTGCACCTCTCCACTTTCTTCTTTGAGAAGAAATCACTTGTTCAGCCTCTGAGCCAGTTGCTGTCAGAACAAACTGAAAGAAACTACTGTTACCACCATCAATGCAAGCAAATATCGAAGTACATGCCCAGAAGAAAAAAAATGTAGATAAATTCAAAGGTCACAGTTAAGGAGATATGAGGATCTCTAATGAGACTAATGTTTAACATGTGGTTAGCTAGGAGGTAAAGAATTTTCATGGAAATTTCAAAGAAAAAAAACATTGAGTAGAAGTGAGAAATCTTAAGAAAATTACGTCGATCTCTAATAAGGTAGTTCAAAACCACACATGAGGAACTAATGACAATGCTGAATGAATTTCTAGAATCTCTAGCAACAAGGGCAAAAAAGGGGTATTATTATTGGGTGCCCTTAGGGAACATGTTAAGATACGTTTAGTGATGCAAAAGTGCATGAGAAAATGTGAACATGCATAGAAAATGGTGCAAATAGCATAGAAATTTGTGAAAATGAATAGAAAATAGTGAAAATGGCATTGAAAAATGTGAATGCATAGAAAATTGTGCAAATGATCTCCCTTTTAGGCATTTTGACAGACAAAATGCATCTAAATACTGATTAAATAAAACCTTTACCCAATCTATCAAGTTGCCAAATTCAAAGTTTGGCCTCTTTAGGCAGGTGGGTAACTTCAAAAAGTCAGACAAGCTTTCTCACTAAATGTGATGTCCCTTTTGTATATATAAACATATGCTAGACAAAATGATGTCTGCATGACCACCATCCAATATTTTCACTCATATTAAGCATCACTGGCTTTTCCTCCTTCCCAAATAACACAAAGATTCTGTAGTGTGAATCATTGCATGGAGGAAATGTCAGTCATGAACTACTCATTAAGGACACACCCCCCCCCCCCCCCCCCCAAAAAAAAAAAAAAGGTCCTTTTTTTTTACAATTTGTCCTCGTGATATAGACTGGCCTTGTTGTTTACATGTTGAGAAAAGTTATGAAAATAGGATTTGCTGTTGAGGATATTGAACAAGTAGACATGAATTGTTAGTTACTCCCTCCATCCCAAATTGTTTGAGCCACTTTGACTAAGCACACATATTAAGGTGGTATATTTAATATATTGTCATGTCACTCATATATCTTGACTTTCAAATTTTACCCTTTTACTTTATTTCGTGTTATGGTTTGAATAATTGCAATTTTAAATATGGGAAGGGGTAATTTGGGAAGTAAAATAATTATTTTCTTTGATGTTTGAAATGGAACAAACATTTTGGGATTTCTCAAAATGGAAATTGTTATCAAATAAAGTGGGACGGAGAGAGTATAAATATAGTCCATCAGATACTCGTCTTCAATACTACTTTCGTTAATCTAAATTTTCCCATGCACCTTTTACTTTATTAAATGTATCTTAACATGTGCCCTAAGGGCACACAATAATAGGACCAAAAAAATAGGAGAGGGGGGGGGGGGGGGGGGGGGGGGGGGTTAATCCCAGAATATAGAAACTGACCTATGGTATATAATAGACTCATAATGGTATCCAACTAGAATTCACATTGCAATTACATTTTTTTTTTTGCTTTTTAATAACGAAGGAACCATCCCACAGCAAGGCCTTTTGGACCCATCCATGGAACCTAAACACCTAAGGAGACTAGCACAACAACCCACTACCACGGCCCCCACTTAAATCTTGGGTTGTCCTAGCGGAGAATGGAACTTGAGACTGTGTGTCTAACCACACAATCACAAGTTTACCCTCACCAACTAGGCTACCCCATGGTGGGTGTTGCGGTTCCAAATTTTCAAGACTAAATTCCCTTAAATTCTCTTTTGGTTGTAAGACCATGTCTATCGACTCTTTTCTTTGTTGCCTACAAACAAACAAAAAGGAAAAAAATGAAAACATCCCATTAGCCATTCAATGGATCAATTTTATTGATACCATAAACTTAGGAATTAAATCCTAAACTGGATGTAAAAAAAACTCTGTAAACACCAAGACCATAAAGAATGGTAATGCATCCAGCCTATAACATCAAGTCATCAACACTACACAAGCACACTGGAAAAATCGTCAACTTACATTCAAAAATAACCCAAGGAGAGCAAGAAGCTCGGATTAGGAGGCCTCCCTTGTCTCTGCCAGTTTGGAGAAAGAAGAGACATTGTTGCCTTCAAAATCTCTACACATGTCACCAACACCCATGTGGAGAATGAGAAGCTTCAAAGATAAGCCAATACCTTAGGTTGCAAAGTTAGTTGGTGGCCTTTGTAGCACCTAGGCCTTCTTTTGGGTGGTATCCCTAGAGTTAGTGAATTTCTCATCTCCCCATGCTGATGATGCTATTGTCTTTTGTAATCAGGATGTGGAATAGCTCAGGTACCTTTGTGGGGTAATGATGTGCTTTGAGGTAGTCTCAGGCTTGATGGTTAATCTAGGGAAGAGTGAGTTGATAGGCCTGGGTGATGGGATAGAGGTTAGTGATTTGGCTTTGAATTTCGGTTACAAGGCCGATAGCCTCCTAAACTCCTATCTTGGTTTACCTTTCGAAGCTTTTCATAGAGCTACAGGGATTTGAGACTCGATTATAGAAAGATATGAGAAGAGGCTAGCCGCGTGGAAGAAAAGCTACTCGTCGAAATGAAGAAGACTCACTCAAATTAAAGTACGCTCACCAGTTTGCCCACTTATTTCATGCCCTTTTCCAGATTCCAACCTCAATGGGGCTAGCAGGCTCGAGAATTTGAAGAGAGATATTCTTTGAAAGGGTTTGAGTGATGAGAAGAAGATGCATTTGATTAAGTGGAATGAAGTTTGTGATCCAAAGCAGGTTGAAGGGTTGGAGGTTCAGACCTTTGAGGGAGGTCAATCAAGCTTTGCTTGGGAAATGGCTTTGAAGATTTTTAATGGAAGATGAGGCTCAATGGAGATAGGTGGTGGTTGTGAAAAAGGGTTAGGGGACAAAAAAATTAACAGCACGTTTGGTTCAAGTTTATGGAAGATGATGATGGTGGGGATATGATGTTTGTGGGGGGAAATCAAGTTTCAGGTGGGGAATGGGGATTGTATCAGATTTTGAAAGGATGTGTGTTCTAGGGATAGGGCCCTTGAGCTTGTCAGTTTGGCTTCTAAGGATGCATGGATTGGGGAGAATATCGAATGGTTTAAGTGTTTAATGAAGTGGTAAATTGGGATGTTTGTTTCCAATGGATTTTTAATGACTTGGAGTCAGAGAATGTTATTGGCTTTTTCTTTTTCTTTTTTTATAAAACTTTTAAATTTAATTTGGGTGCTTATGCAGTGTTAAAACAGGACAGCTCAAGATCACATTTTTTGTTTTAGGTCTGCCGATGGAAAGTTCATTATAAAGTATTGATTTGATTCTTTAGTAGAGAACTAGAGGGTAGATGGATATCTTTTCCAGCGACAAAAATTTGGTTAGGATCAATTCTCTCCAAGGTGGCTTTTTTGTTTGGGTGCTGTTAAAGGTGAAGTTTCTGATCATGGATAATTCACAAAAAGGAGGCTTTGTGTTACAAAATTGGCATGTGATGTGCAAGGAGTCAGACAGGGACGGAGCCAGGAGTTCGGTTTAGGGAGGGCATACTTTGATTGGCTATTAGTACTTTATCATATATAATTCAAAAAATTGAAGTAACTTTTGTCCAAATATTTGCTTTTAGGGGGGGGATATTGCCACCACAAAAATTTCTTTACATCCCTCACTTATTTCAAAGTTTATGGGAGACGATATTGACAGAGAAAAAAAGTTTTCTTCCACGGTTTTTCTCTCAAATGGGCAAAATTACCCTTCTTCACTCTCCCTTTCTACTTTTTTCCCCCTTTCTGACTCTCTCCCTTTTCATTGGTCCTCTCTCTCTTTCTCTCTCTCTCTCTCTCTTTTTTTTTTTTTTTTTCTTTTGGTTTTTTGGTTTTTCAATCTTTTCTCTCCACCTTCTTCCTTAGATGAGGGCTTCATATTGAATTGGACAAGATTGCCAGAGAAGAATCCAAAAGCCCAAAGCTTGATTTGAACCAAATCCACAAAGCCAGCAACAAAAACCCACCATGATCCCAATCTGCAAACACTGCTGTGTTGATGTGCCCAGAGGTGGCACTATGGACCTTCCCCCCATTTTTTGCGGTCAGCGATGGCGATGCCCACCGGCAGTGACGAGGGTAGAAAGAAACAGAACATGTGCATGATTTCCAATTTTTGGGTTTAATGTAGCACCTCACCTGTGTTCGATCTTCTCTTTATCCCTTCAAGAAGAAGTTTATGTGACGATTTGAAACAGCATACCAAGGCTGTCTTGGTTACAACAATTTTAATGTGATGAAGGCTCCAGTACCTTCAGTTGATCCAAAAAAAGGAAAATTATATTCATGATTGCTCATCTTCTCTCTTTTTCTTTTTTTACCTTTTTTTTTTCTTCCCTTTAGCATTCAGATCAGGGGGAAAACTTTCCCACTAAATCAAAAAGATGCCCAAAACCTCAACAAAAGCCATGGAGAGAGAAGAGAAGAGGAAGGAGAAGAAAGGGCTGGTTTGTTAGGAGTGTGGAGAGAACAGACGAAAGAGGAGAAAAAAGGGCAACATTGTCCATTTCTGATAAAAGCCGTGGAAAGAGAGTTTTTCTCTCTGGCAATATCCCCTCCCTATGAAAAATATATATAAAAGGTTTTCATGAAAACTAGTCATGTTGAACGCTAGAAAACATCATTTTAAAAGTTTTTCCAAAATCCATCGTTTAAGTGCAATTCTTTTACCACTTTTCATGAAACATCTGCAAAAATGAAACAAAGATTTTAAATAGCTAAAAAGTTCACTTAAGCAACAGATTTTGGACAAACATTTTTCTGCAAAGTTGTTCAAAATGATATTTAAAAATGGACTGCACGACTAGTTTCTTATAAACCTTTTATATTTTTCATAAAACCTTAAAAGTGTAAATGAAGTAGGGGGTACAAAATAATTTTTGTGGTGGCAATACCCGCCTTTTACTTTTATCTTGTGATTTGGAGATTAAAAAAAAAAATTACAAAAATTTATAATCCGTTGACAAACTATATTTCAAAAGGAGACATTGGAGAAGTATTGGGACTCTCTTAGTAAAATGAGAGATTGGGAGAATTGGAGCATTTATTGGGATGGAAAAAAAAAAAAACAAAAAACAAAAAACAAAAACGAGAGAGATGAGAAATAAAAATTAAGGTGATTTAAAATTTAAGGAGAGGCAAATCTAAAAAATAAAAAAGTTTGGGAAAAAATATAAAAATAAAAAATTGAGGTGAGGCAGCTGTCTCACCTCAATATATACTAGCTCCGTCCTTGGAGTCGGAATCAGTAAACCACCTTTCTTTACATTGTAAAGTTCCCTGCTTCCTTTGTCTTTTGGAGTTGTTACTTTCAGATTTTTTGGATTCTTTAGGTTATACCTCAATCTCCGTTTTTATTGATTGAGAAATGGTGGGTTAGAAGCTCTGTTTCCTCAGCAATCTCAGATTGGAAGATTGACCCCTCATGTCATTTTTTGATTGGTTTGGAAGAAAAGTAATTGGAGAACTTTTGAAGTGGAAGAGTAGACTTTGGGGAGGCTAAGAAGATTCTTTTTGGAGTTACATTTTGAGTGGGGTAATCCGCAAGGTTTTACCAGTCGGACTTCCTTTCATTCCTTTGTTGGTGCTTTAAACTCAAACTCCCTTCGTCCCAATTTGTTTGATAACAATTTCCATTTTAGGATGTCCCAAAATTTTATTTCATTTACAAAAGTCAAAGCAAATAATCATCTTACTTTCCCAAAATACCCTTTTATTATATTTAAAATTACAATTATTACATCAATTGTCACATCAAGTAACATTATTTAATATGAGGGTAAAATTGGAAAGTTAAATTTTTTGAGTGACATGGCAATGCATTAAACACACTACATTAATATGTGCATTGTATCAAAGTGGCTCAAATAAAATGGGATGGAGGGAGTAGTTTTTTCTTCTTTTGTCCTATATACTGCGCATATACAGGAATTTTGTTTTCTTTTTTAATAAAATTCTCCATCAAAAAGAAAAAAAAAAAAAAAATGCCACCAAGTATCAATTTAAAGGCATCAAAAGAACTAGAGGGGCCAAAAAGTTTTTTTTAAAGATCATGGCAATTAGGAGACACAAAAAGTATTATTTAATGATATTAAATAAATTCTTGCCAAGAAAATGCCAAAAATAAAGAAAATAAAAGAAAAGAACTTGTCTAAGCATAGTTGCACAATTTAAAAGCATAAGAAAAATTCTGGAATCAGACCAAAAGCCATTACCAGATCATTGTAACCTGATCAGTTCAGAGCATTATCTGAACTCTGATCCATTAACAAGCATAGACCCCGTTACACTGATGCCTTCTATTTTTTCCATGAAAATTTACATACCATAAATATATTTTTTCAGTAACATTTCTAGAATTAATCAATCAATCCCCCCAAATTACATAGCAGCTTAGTGCTTCCTTCAAGTCCTACCCAGTTACTAAAGTAAAGCTACATATAACGTATAAAGGATATGAGCATATTAAAAGAATGTATGCAAGAGCAGAAACCACTAAAAAATTGATGATCATTTTTACGAGAGAATGTAAACTATTAAAGATAAAAACATTATTTAAAAAATAAAAAATAAAAAATCGAGATATACCAGCGGATAGAGTATAGCCATAACCCCATAGCTCACAAGAGGAGAAAAAAAGAAAATAGCCAGAACACAAGGGTTTCCTGAAAAGAAATTAAAAACATGATACTATTGAGCATGTCCCCAAAACATTCTAAATATAAAGAAACATTGGGAAAGTTCATTATAATTTATTGAGATTAGAAATTCTATCTACACTTCATGAATCAATGTGATAGTAGATAACTTGTAATATGTACCTTATCTAAACATTAATGTTCAATATTAGATATGAATAAATAAATACTTGACACTTGATTTTTCAAGGAAATGAATATTACTTATTAATTGTTATGTATTGAATTTTCTAAGTAATCACACCAAATGAAGGTCTTTTTTCTTCTCTCTATATTTTTACTCAGAAGATTAGTGGAAAAGTATAAAGACATGAAAAAAGACATTCATATGGTGTTCATTGACTTAGAAAAAGCGTATGATAGGGTTCCTAGGGATATAATGTGGTGGGTATTAGAAAGGAAAAGGGTATCTATTGATATATCAATAAAATCAATTACATGTATGATGGAGCAGTAACTAGGATTAGACTGACTGGAGGAGAGACAAATGAATTTCCAATCACAATAGGCTTACATCACGGATCAGCATTTACTTTTTTTTTTCTTTTGGATGAACTGACTAGACAGATTCAAGAAGAAATGCTCCATGGAATATGTTATTTGCTAACGATATAGTAAAAGTTGATGAAACTAGAATGGGGGTGAATCCTAAGTTGGAATTATGAAAAAGGACACCCTAGAATCTAAAGGTTTTAGGTTAAGCAAAACTAAAATGGAATTCATGGAATTTAATTTTAGTCAAACTAGGGATAGACATGAGGACATAGTACAAATTGGTGGCCAAGAGATACCTAAAAGTGACTAATTTTAATATCTTGGATCAATTATCCATAAAGATAGGGAAATTGGGGAGGATGCTGCCCATAGATTTAGAGCAGTTTCGATTGAAGTGAAGAAGTGAATCAAGGATGCTATGTGACAAAAGAATACATATCAAGTTAAAATAGAAAATTTTACAAGACAATTATGTTAATCCAACCTAAAGCCTAAGCTAATAAGTGGAGGGCCCAAACAAGTATATGAAGCAATGTCAAAGTTTATAATTAACTAATGCGGGATGTGTGTATCTTTCCAACACTCCCTCTCACGTGCAAGCCTAACAAGATAGAGACGGGCCTGTTACATGGACAACAAAGATAGGCTCATGAATCAAAACAGCCCAGAATGACATTCTTTGATACCATGTTAAGTTTCCAACTCAACAGCTTAAGCTATTAGGTGGAAGGTCCAAACAAGTATATGAAGCTACGTTAAATTTTTTATAATCAATAGATATGGGATGTGGTATCTTCCAACACTTCCCCTCACGTGTAGGCATAGCACAAGACAACAACAGGTCTATCACGTGGAGCGCACTCACAAACAGGATAGTCCTAATAACAACAACGACAATAACAGACTCTGATACCAAGTTTAAAAATAAAGAAGATTGAAAGCCCAACCTAAAAGCCTAAGCTATTAAGTGGAGGGCCCAAAAAAGTATATAAATCTAAGTTAAACTGGATATTTAATTGAAGTGGGATGTGGGACTTCCCAACACTCTCCCTCATGTGCAGGCCTAACACGATAGAAATGGGCCAGTCACGTGGACAACAAAGCCAGGTGCGCAAATGAATCGGGCCCTTAAGTTTCTAACCTAAAAGCCTAAGCTAATAAGTGAAGGGCTCAAACAGGTATATGAAGCAATGTCAAAGTTTATAATTAACTAATGTGGGATGTGTGGTATTTTTCCAAAAGATTATAAGACCGGCTATGCTATATAGTACTGAATGAAGGGAAACTAGGAAACATAAACAAAAAATTGAATGTAACAAAGATGAGGATGTTAGGAAGGATAAGTGGTAATACACAGAAAGATAAAATAAGAAACAAATCTTTCAGCATTCGTGAGAAGGTACGAAGGGCACCAATTAAGGAGAAGATGAGGGAAAATCATCTAAGGAAGTTTGGTCATGTGCAATAAAGACCGAGGAATGTACTTGTACATAAAGGTGACTTGATTCAAGTTGAAGGCCTTAATAGGCCCAAAATAACATGGTTAGAAGTAGTGAGAAACAACATGCCTACTAAGGATTTAGTAGAAGATACAACCCTTGATAGAAAAGGATTCATGTAGCCAACGCCATGTACTTGGGATAAAGGCTTGGTTGAGTATAGTTGAGTTGAGTATATATTTATGATTCTTTCAATTAAACTTTTGTGTATTTTACCCATAAGTGATAGAATACACAATACGGAGAAATATTAGCTATCATGAAAAATCACAAATTGGCATTTGTGTTGTGTTCATTTTCCATGTCTAACACCCAATATTTAGGTCATTGGCCAATACATAAAGATTCTGCTACAACACATTATCATCATCAAACCGTTTCCCTACTATTGAAACTTGTCTCTACTAAATCCAGAACCACGTGACAGAAACCATTGCATACTGTTTATCAAGTCAATTGCAATTTCTTACAGTAAAACCTCATGAGTCATGAATAAGGAGTCTCATGGTGTGCTACTTAAAAACAACAATCATGAGTTGTCTCATTTTAGAAAGCTGCATTGAAAACAACTAAGAAGAAATTGAAACTAACCAGTACACTTTATGAAAACTTGAAAAGGTTTAGGGTAAATTATAAGAAACCCCCTTAATGTATGACCCTTTTTCACATAACCTCCCTGATCAAAAAATCATTGCAATGTACTTCCCTCCCCACATTGAATGTTAAATAGAATTAACGGTGTTAACATAGATACAAAAAGACTAATTTGCCCCTCACCCTCCATCTCACATGTTCACAGATTACACTACATTTTTTTCCAGAAACCCACACCATTCCAACTTTTCTGGTGAACCCATTTTTTCCGGCGAATCCATTCTTCATCATCACAAGAAAAAAAAAATTTCTTAAATCCCAAACTCCATTTTTTACCATCCTAGAAAAATCCCCAACAAGAAATAAATAAAAAAATAAGAAATAAATCCGTAAGAGGAATAGATTGAAAAAAAAAAATGAAGAAGAAGAAGAAGAGAAAAAGCATGAAGCAGCCATGGAAGCAGGAGTTCATGGTTCCGCCTGGAAGAAGAACAATGTCCATCGGTATTCGAATCGACCCCCCCTCCCCCCATCCCACGCAACCTTCAATGGCACCACTGTAAACCCCAAGCACAATGAATCGAAGGAAGGAACAACACCACTGCCTTCTTAAAGGCATTCAGATATGACTCCAAATCCTCTTCTTTGGTGTCCAAATCCTCTTCTTTGGCGTCGCTGCAGCCATGGATCACTATGTCAGTAAGAGTTCGATGATGGAGGAGGATATGAAGTTGCAAATCGATTTGGGTTCTGGTGAAGGTGAGTATGTGATGCTGGTAACTGGTAAGGGTTTGAAGAGGGAATCTCATTTTGTTTGGCTCTTTCGATCGAGGAGTGAGGGGTTGGGTCTGGTTCTTGCATTTGGAATGTGTGGCGGTGGAGGGGTAAAAAATAATAGAGAGGGAGGAATCTCCCTTCTTCGCAGTGCAGCAACCGATAAGTCACCGGTGGCAACGGCTGCTGCTTCTTCTTCTTCTTTTTTTATTTTTTTAATTTTTATTTTTTATAAAATCTATTCCTCTTATGGGAATAGATCCAGCTCTTTGAAGGGGAGCAATCGAGAAAAGGGCTTTGCTTTGGAGGAGCAAAAGTCACCAGCGACTACAACAATGATACAGGTGAGCCAAAGAGTGTGCAGGGAGACAGAGAAGAGTATAGGATGAGCAGATCGCCAGCAGTGGGATGGGACTTTGAGCAGGTGAGGTAATCTGCAGAGATAAAGGGTAATTATGGTATTACCTATGGGCAACACCATCACATGCCATCATGTGACAGTTTCCCTCTTTTCTCATAAACGGAGACTGACGGTAGGAGGTAGATTGCAAAACATTAAAAAATTTGGGAGGCACATTGCATTGATTTTTTTATTAGGGGAGTTATGTGAAAAAAGGTCATTCATTAGGGGGATTTCCAGTAATTTAACCAAAGGTTTATCAGAAGTTACAGGAAGCAATAGACAACAGTGAAAAAATTACCAAAGCCTGCAAAAAATGCCCAATTGGATTCAAAAAAGTCCAGCCTTTTTTCCAAACTTACTTCAGAAAGATTCCATTTGTACCTAAGAAATTCAGAAACGCAATAAGAAATTATCTAACCAATAGTGGGTACAACACAAGCAACAGCAGATGCAAATTCACCAAACATACTCGAAACAGTAGTAGGCATACATCCAGGAAAGTAGTAGGAAGTTGAGGGCCTTCCCAATAAAGGGTACAAATCCTGTAACATAAACCTGCATATAATCCCCCAAAGGCAAGTCTGTCATCTAGATTATTGCACATTAAAAGTATGTCCGCAGATAACACGTGCTCATTAAGACACAAATAAAGAAATGCAGCGAGAACATCGTTAGAGTGCAAAGAATGCACCAACATGAAAAAGGAAAAAACAGAAGAGTAACATATATACATAGATACATATTAATTAATTTATTCACACACGCACAAAAACCAATTTTCACCTGTATAAAGAAGAAGCTCAAGAGTAGTATTGAATAGACCTGCTCTCCTATTCCAATCATGACCCTACGATAAAATGAAAGAACAACAAATGACTTCATGCATTTATTATGAAACAAGTTAGTTTCTATGAAGAAACACCTGCAGCAGTAATGGCTCTATCCAGAAAGAATCACACATTAAGTTAGACTTTTACCCTCCAAGGCCAGCAGGTTTTTCAGTATGAGCTGTATTTTGCGAGGTTAACACCTCCTTTTGGATTGAGGGTTCTGCTAAAGTGGGCGTGGTTCTTCCCAACGCGTCAAAACCCAACTTAGCAATGTCATTGTACCTGGATTAAGACATTCTTTTAAACTGCAGATTTGGATGAAAAAAGAGTTATATTTGTGAGAGACTCAACAAACACAATCATTAACATAGAGAGAGAGAGAAAGAATTGGAAAACATACGAACAAATAATAAATTTTTAACAAAATTCCAATTATCCATATGACACAAGGACATTACATCCAATTTCTGTTCTAACTTGTGAATTGTGATGCAAGTGACATGCAACAAGTTATAGAATTATAAGGCCACCAGAACTTATCTCAGTATTTTCTCTTTAAATTGATGAGCAGATTGTAAATGTCCTATATTTTATATTGATACATTGACTCACTTCATCTTTTAAAAAGGTTTTCTGATCTCAATAGAATATGACTTTAGTTAAGAAAGGATACCAGCATACATAATTTCTACAACAATCTAACAATAATAACTCAATTTTTTACTTTTATGTTTTGGTGCAAACAGTAATGACTTGATTGAAAAAAGATATGGTCATACAAATAGCATTTCATGATTATTTAGCTGGCAAGATGGAAAAAGGTACATCCACAGGCCTAGGTAGTCTATGTTGAAATACTTTAACACCACCAACATTGCATGTACTGTATGTATTTTCTTTTTTTCTTTTTCCAAGATAAGATGTAATAACTTTATAATACATAGTCTAACTAAGACAAAGTAAGACAGAAGCACAAAACAATACCACATGGTGCTCAGTACAATACTGAATATGTACAATGGATAGAACCAAAACACCTGCAAGGAATAGTCAAACAAAGTAATCAGAATCAGTGAAAGTTTAACTGACAAAACTGAAATACAAATAGATTTCTTCAAAGAAAATGAAAAATACAAATAAACAACATGCTGGGTCATCAACATGTAATTAACATCTGACTTATATTGCGGTTCTCAAACCATTTCAATAAGTACATGTGACATACACTTGTTTTAACTAACCATAAAAACTACAGGAACATAATTATCTCTAAAATGGAAAAGACAGCATCTCCTAAACTTAAAGTCACTACCACATTCAGGAAGTGAAAGACACAGATCCAATTAATAGAATATAGATCCAGTTAAAGATTCCATATTAGGCAATTGCCACATGTCAACCTAGTAACAGGTCAACAATACATTTCGTGTACTTGATGCTATCAGCCTATATGCTCAGGACTCCTAAAAAAACACTAACTGAATTTCCTCTCCAGGACTTACATAACAAGCTTTCTCCAGGTAATAAGCAATTAAATAGATGATTACAGTTCCAATATTTCATAATCATTCAATTCTCAACAGAAGAAGTAATCATTGATGGTTGACCACCCTAGCAGGATGATGCCAAATCTTTTGAATTTAAAAATGATAATTTCGAGGTAATAATTCGTTAAGATTCATCTCCAGGTCCTATATCATTTGGAATTATTTATATATATATATATATATTCTTTTTTTTTCTTTTCTTTTTTTTTCCTTTTTTTTTTTGAGGTAAGACGGGTAAAAGTTTCTATTCCTTGAACATGATTTTGGTTCAGACTTCAGAATCTATAAAAAGGCACTGAACATAGAATTTCCGTTGTTTTTTATTTTATTTTTTTTTATCAGCAACAAAAAGAAATATTATTAAAGAGGAAGAAAAGAATAAAGAAATTTCCGTTGTGCCTACAATTGCTTTGTTGAGTGCTGGCAATAAGAGCTTCTTGTAATTCCTTCGGCTCTGGATCGAGCATCTCATCACTACTACACATAATGGGAATGGTAAAATCTGTATGGAAGATGTTTACGACAGTTTACTCTTTGATGATTTGAGAAAAAGGGTACCCTAGGTTGATAGTCCAACATGAGTCTTGGTAGGTTATGGCAGGGTAAAAGAATACTCTTGAAAAGAGTAAATCTAGTTCCACATTCAAATCAGGAAAAAAAACATTAAGTACCAGTACTCAAATAAGATGGAACACGATAGATGATTTGTCTAAAAAAACAAATGAGGGAAAATATAAAATCTTTTTAAAATAAATTATTATGGTATGGAAATGTTCACCCAGTATTTGTAAGTGCTGATACCTTCCAAAGACATTGGGTTCTTAATTCCAGTTTTCCTTATGTTGTGTATCCCAATAACATAAATGAAACACTAGTGCTGCCTACCGGCCTGGCAAGTAATGTTGGACGAGACGATAATGGATAATGAGAAGACTCCTTGAAGGTCTCCAAATAAATATCACCCTAGAAGGCATAGGCATGGATTGAATTTAGAGATAGGGAGCAGGGACAACTGGAAACAAAATGCATGATGGTGATCTAAGAAAGTTGCCTAATTTTCAAAATGTTTTCAATTCAAAACAGAATAATAATTCTTTAATTAGCTTACAATCCAAAAGATGTGTCTATACAGCTGCAAGTGGCTTAATGAAGGTTCTAAGGGGTGCTTAGATTCTTATAAAAGGCAGTAATTAATTGGTAAAAATTGTGTCAAAACACGAGTTCAGATGGATTCATCGTGAACACTACGCCTCAATTTAAACTCCAAACAGCATAATTGTACAGGACACATGTTAGCGACTGTTAGGAAAATTCAATTGGACTCAGTTTGTTCTTCTTTCTTTTTTCTTTTTTTTTTTTTGTTCACTGAGATAAAGTCATCTAGATTTTTTTTTCTCTTAAGTCATCTAGATTTGTTAAAGACACCTCTCTTGGTAAAAATATAAAATCAGTTTTGGTTATGGCAGTTCAATCCACATGTGGGCTTCACATGTTCTTATTAGTACGTTTGTGATAAGGTAATGAAAAGGATGAGGATCATCATGTCATTTGGTGGCTTAATGGTATTTAAGCCACAGTCATTGCACTGTTTTAATTATATTTGTTAAGAAGTCCCACATCTCACATCACCCAAATATTGACTTTGATATATGACTTCATATACCTATTTCGGCCCTCCACCTAACAACTTAAGCTTTTAGGTTAGAAACTTATTATGGTATAAAAGCATGTCGTTCTTGGGCTCATTCCATTCGTGAGCCTGTCTTTGTTCTTCACATGATAGGCTTGTTCTTGTCTGTTAGGCCTACACGTAAGGGCGATTGTTGGGAAGTCCCACATCCCACATAACCCAAATATTGGGTTTGATAAGACTTCATTATACCTATTTGGGCCTCCTACCTAATAGCTTAAGCTTTTAGGTTGAAAACCTAACAGTACCCAAAGTTGAATTGGGTTCTCTCCACTCTTAAGAAACCTGTGCTTTAAAAACCTTTGGTCAAACTCTTATGAAAGAGAAACTCTAGTGAATTCCAAGCTTGGCCTAGTAGTCAGGTTAAGGTTTCATTTCGGGTATCCTTTTCATGGGCATATGAGAAATAGATGTTCTTGATCTATTCTTGCATATCTCCAAGCCACTATTACAAAGAAATGGATATTCAATGCTTCCCCAGTGCCAACAGTTCCACTATATGAGAAAAAACATACAGCTTGAGGAAACCATGTGAATAAAACCAGACATTCACAAGATCAACATTGCAATAAGGTGCAGAACACCTCCATTTGCCCCAACGTTATGCTTCGCAAAATAAATTTAAATGATAAGATCAATGACACACAATGCATATTCATCATTAGAGATACAAGTTTCCCGCAAAATAATCACAATAATAAGAATAATCATAATAATAGTAGTTAAATGGTTGCAATTGAGCTTAACATGGAGACACAACATCACACAACTTTTATATTAAATGATAAATATGATAACCAATGAAAACTTACATAAAAGAGTTGTATGAGTCCAAGACGTAATAAGTAATAAAGTTTCAAAATACCGCCGGATAAGCATTGTTCTTGAGAACTAATTTGTGTGCACTGATCAGGTAGTATCCATTGTAGGGTAGGGATGACAACTGAGTTTAGAATAAATATACTGCAAATGAACAAAAATCAAGACATCCAACACTTAAAAGATTCTGGCATGTTTTACTTGAAAAAAGAACTATTCAACATCTGACAAAAGCCTAATAAATCAATTCACATTATATATATATATAGAGAGAGAGAGAAGGGGGATTACCTTCCTAAGAAAATCAAACCATTTAAGAGAAAGCACTGTCCTGTCCGAATTGAAAGTTTTTTCGACCTGCCCCAGAAAAATTAACCAATTAATTAATTAATACTCTTGTTTGGTTGCCGAGAAAAAGAATGATAAAAAATATCAAAATTCTGAAGAAATTAAAATTTAAAAAAAGAAAAGAAAAAAAAATTCCCTTTATTGGGACACGAGAAAACAAAAACCTCCATTCAACTGAACCAAAGTCAACTAAAATTTCCTTCCTTGAGGTCACCAAAACAACCCAAAAACGCAATAATAATAATAATAATCTTTTGTTTAGTGTTCCTCGATTTTCTCAGCAACCAAACGGAAAGTAGAGGTAATTATAAAATATGAGCGCAATGGAAGCATAAAAAGAAGAAAAGTGGAAAATTAGGCAAATTTACGTCATGTAAAAAATTATGACATATAACATCAGACTATATACGCATAATATAGGTATCTATATATATACACAGAGAGAGAGAGAGAGAGAGAGAGAGAGAGAGAAACCTGAGACAGAGGATGATGACCCTGTGAAGACAACAAGCCTCTCTGAAACCCTCAAACCAGAGCAACGATGCCTGCTTCAATTTTGTTCTTACAACTCCCATTAAAGGCTTTCTACTTGTTTCCATTCTTCTACGGAGAGAGAGAGAGAGAGAGAGAGAGGGAGGGAGAGGATTACAGTTAATCAGAAAAGAGAGCTATATATATATATATATATTTAATGTATGCTAGGGAGTAGGGGAGCAAATTATAGCTTCACAAAATAAAGGCGGAGCCGTGGAGGAGAGAGAGGAAGGAGAGGGAGAGAGGACAAGCAAAGAGAATCAGGAGAGAGAGAACTTCGACTACAAGACTTGTAACTGGACTAAAAAATATGCAATATATATGGGGCAATGATAAGCTGATTCGCGGGTCTTCTAATTTATCCATGAAAGCTACGTGGATTCCAAGAATTGGTTTTTACATTGCGTTTAAAGATCAGGTGCTGTCGAGACCACCACAGATAGGTAGTCTGGCACTCTGGGCCACTCCACTCCATTGAGGAAGGCTGTGACCCTTGCAGGCTTACAGCTTAGTTGGTGATCCCCGTGGAATTCAATAGGGGGAACGGCTATTGCAATCCCCCATTCTTATCACCCCACCCCCCATCCTTTAGGTTTTTAAGGTTTTATGCAAAATATAAAAGGTTTATATGAAAACCAATCATGAAGTCTATTAGAAAACATCATTTTGAACAACTTTGTAGAAGAAAGTTCTTCCTAAATCTATCGTTTAAATATACTTTTTAGCCCTTTATAGCATTTATTTCATTTTTTTGTCAAAAAGTCTACCTAAACAATAAATTTTAGAAAAACTTTCTTCTGCAAAGTTGTTCAAAATGATGTTTCTAATGGACTGAGTGACCGGTTTTTGCAAAAACCTTTTATATTTTTCATGAAATCTTAAAAATAAAAAAGAAAGGGGTGGGGTTATAAGAATAGGGGTTGCAATAGCCGTTCCCTTCAATTGGAACTTCAAAAAGTCTCTGGTGCAGCCTTGCAGCAAGACATAATGGCATGAACTCCCATGAATAAGCCCAAGGAGAAAAACTTATACGTAAGTGTGACATGGCTGATGTACTGTCACGGATCAATACTGACAAAGTAAAGTAGAATTATCAGTATATTTTTTGATCACATAATCCTATTTTGTTTGGTTTCTATTAGCCCGTGACACCACATGCCCATGTCACAATTACATGGAAGACTCACTCTAAGCCCAAGAAGGAGTTTTTCTTTTTTTCTTTTTTTTTTTTTTAAATGGATTAAAGTTATCTCTTAACCCTAACCCCTCTAATATCAATGGCTATTCTATAAACTTGAACCTTAAATTACTCACTTAATAAGTGAGGCAACTATCACTATACTATCATACCATCGATGCCTAAGAGGAAGATTTAAGAAGTCATCCTATGTAAAGATTATTATTATTTCTTATTGGTTGTTAAAATTCTTATTAATTAGGGGATTATAATGTTTCTTTTTCTCCATTTTGTTGGATCACATTTTTTATTTTGAGATGTCACAAAATATTTTATTATTGTTAAAAATCAAAGCAGAGAAACATTTACTTTTCAAAAATAACCTTTATTATATTTTACTTCTTTCTTTTGAAAATTTTTTTTGGAGATAAAATTATATGCCCCTCCTTAATATGCGTGTTGGGTCAAAGGTGATTAAACAAAGTGAAACCAAAGAAATATCTTATTAGGAGGCTTGGTTATAATATTAATGTATTACGGTGTAGAATTTTTATGATATAACAACATAATTATTCATAATTTTGAATTTTGAATTCAGATTTGAATAGTTAATCAAAAATAGATACAATACCAAGATGTCACCTCATTTGGGATATTGAGTTTTAAAAAATGATTTGGGATAAATAACACTTTTTAAAAAAATTAAGAAAATATTTAAAGTTTCGTATGGACTAAGAGAAATGGGGAGAAGAGAAAATCTTGTTGGGAGAAAAAGAAGACCAGCAGATAAGATTAAGATATAAAATAATTTCTTCTTTACCCTATTTGGACAAATAAGAGGGAAGAGAAAGAGAAAAGAAAGTAATTCTTTTTACCCTGTTTGGTTAGATCTCATTAAAAGAAAAGTAGAGAATATAAAATATTTACATAAAATTCCAATATGCCCCTTATTACACAATGAATGTAGCTATTGCCACTAGGGGTGTTAATGGTTCGCTTTGGTTCGGTTTTAGGGGAGATTTCAAACCAAACCATTATACTTCGGTTTTGTTCCTCCCAAACCAAAACCAAACCATATTATAAAAAAACCAAACCAAACCAAACCATTATATTTCGGTTTGGTTCGGTTCGGTTTCGGTTTTAACCTATCAAGTAACAACAAATAATTGAAAATAAAAAAAAATGATGTGCCAAACTCCAAATAAAAACATTTTTAATAAAAGCATTACATTAGCAACTAAAAAAAACAAACATTGTATTAAAATAGAAACATATTGACATATATTAATATGTTAATATCACACACAATATTAATACACACAACATTAATAGCTAGTTTAATACATGCCAATCTAAAAAAGGAAAACAATAAGAAACTTAAAATCAACAAAAACAAGCCCATTACCTATTTTACCCTTATTATAATTGGGAATTTACAAACTTTAAGTTTATATATATATATATATATTATATTTTTCGGTTTTTTCGGTTTTCCGGTTTGGTTCGGTTTTTTAAAATTGAAAACCAAAACCAAACCAATTAAGTTCGGTTTTCTAAAATTAAAACCATAACCGAACCTAATGACAAAAAAACCAAACCAAACCGCCCAGTTTGGTTCGGTTTGGTTCTCGGTTTTAACCAAAACCATTAACACCCCTAATTGCCACCCTATTACTTTTTTTGCACCCTCTATTTATTTTAAACTTTTTAAGATTTTATAAAAAATATAGAAGGTTTTCATGAAAACCCGTCTTATTGTCCAATAGAAAATGTAACAACTTTATAAAAAAATGTTGTTTTCAAAATCAAACATTTAAATGAATATTTTGGGTACTTACAAAAAGTTAAGAGGTGGCCAATAAATGAAAGTTATAGATGGCTATATTTTTTCACTAGTACTTATTTTCACTCTCTTCTTTTCTCTCCAAATTTCTTTAATTTGAATAAAGCATAATGACAAATTTGTCCCTCAACTTCTTTGATCCTTCCCATTTTTCTTAGTCCTGTTTAAAGTGGGTTTTGGGGAGCCGAGCTGTTAGACGATCCTTTCGATGGTTCAGATTAAAAGTTTAAAAAATTGGTATTTTGATCATTTTAATAATAACTTTTAAATTTTTTTAATTCAAGTGGTCAAATACTTCATCAAGTGACTCGGATCCTTTCAATGGTTCAGATTAAAAGTTCAAAAAAATTGATATTTTGATCACATTTTAATAATAACTTTTAAATTTTTTAATTCAAGTGGTCAAATACCTCATCAAGTGACTCGTAATTGCTCACCAGCACCGAATCCGAACTCGGTTCTGGGCTGGGTAAGCTCGACGCGATCTAACCATTTTGTTGGCTGTCGTGGCATGAGAACCCATGTATATATAGATTTCGACTTCTCACATTGAGAAGGTCGGTTCCCAGCGGGTAAACGCTGCTACGGGGAGAGAAAATGGCACAGGACAGCAAAGAGCCGTGCAAGAAGGAGGCGTGCAACATTCAAGCCTGCCTCACCAAGAACAACTTCGACCCTCGAAAGTACGTCTCAATAACTTTTATATATATAATATTAAATTATAAAATGATTCAAATTCTAAGCCTTTTATGTCTGCCTTTTTTTTTTCCCCCTAATTTTTTGTATAATTCTGTTTTGTCTTTTTTCCATGAGGAATTGTTGCATTTCAAATAATTTAGCTGTTTAGGTTTTATAATTAATGATTCACTTAGACATTGACCAAGATATATTTTATTCCATATATAAAAAATAATCTATTCTTGGATTATTTCCATTCTTGATGGGATTGTAATGCGGTCTGGGGAAGTCTTTTGTTTTTTATGATAATAATACCCCCCCAACTTTTTTTTTTTCTTTTTTTTTTTTCAATCATGACTTCCAAAGTTGCTTATAGTTTTATCAAAATCTTTCTTTTCCCCCTCTAAAATACAATACTCTTTCCTAATAAGATCATGACAAAATATGATGCTATACTGTCTTTGGGTTGGATGTTGATAGATTGTATAGGGTGGCATACTTTTTGGGTTTGTGGGATTTGATTGTGTACAGTCTGTTTAGGCTCTTTTGATGAGTATTCTGATGGTCTCAGTGATGGAATCGCACCAGAAACTCAAGCAATCTAGCTAAGAAAAGGCTAGAAAATGAGAGAAACAGAGAGAAATTGAAGGAAATTCAAAGGATCCGTTGATTATTGGATAGAAATTGAGCCTAAGCTCTTACAACTGCTGTTGTGAATGATTAATTTCGGGAAAAACTACTCTTCTGCTGGACAGATTCCTATTTATATGCATATAATCCACTAACTACATGCAAACTCAAGGAAATAAATGCATAAGCTAAACCACTGAAGACAGCTGCTGGAAAATAAGACAGCCTTACCCTTTGACAGTCCAAATGAGCACATCACTCAGGTTAGGCTTTTAGTTTTTGCTCTGTTGGACTCTTGCTCCACGATGTTTTTCAGTTTTTCTTCTTAATGTGATACAAGCCGTTTCCTATCAAGAAAAAAAAGAAGTTATGATGCTATTTTTTAAAATTAGCTTAATTAAATAATTTATCTGATAGATGTTTGTTTGATTGAGGTGAATGCATATATATAAGATTTTAATGCTCAAAACAAGAATCGATGTCTGTTCCCTACCTACTTCTCCTTCTTGATTTGGTACCAATTGTGTTGCTATGGCCAGAGTTGTGCTGATTATCCCAACTTTTTTCACGATTTTCTTTGTAAGTCTTCATTTGTAGGTAATGTGTTACTCACTTACTCCTCTCTTAATGAAAAGAAGCCCAGGACAGAGACAAAGGAAAAGGAAAGAAGATATTCTCTAAAATTTTACCTTACAACAAGCTAACACTACTGAATTACTGAAAACAGCATGATTTATATGAGCCGAATACCGAAACAGAAGGAGGGGAGAGGGGGGGTATCAAATCCTATGAACAACAAAGGACACCCCTTTAAAAGTTAAAACTCCAAAAGATACAATATATATATATGTATGTATGACTGTATGTATGTATGTATGTGTATATATATATATATATATGTATGTATATATATGTATGTATGTATATATATATATGTATGTATATTTATATATAAATATATATATGTATGTATGTATGTATGTATGTATATATGTATGTATTTAAGCTCCAGTGCCTTAATAGATCAACCTTGATTGCCAACTATATGTTAAATCTTTCCCATTCCAGTCTACATGAGACTCCATGTCCGAGTGGAGGAAGTTATTTAGGCAAATTTCTAAGCAGAGCTTTAGCAATTTCAAATATATATAAACATGACCTCACTATGATCCAACGAGAATCTCATTTAGGCTACTTGATATGTGATAGAAAATAACTTTTTGCTCTCATTATAATACATAAATCTTATCTAATCTTGGATTACCATGTTTTGCTGGCTTATTTAACCAATTGAAATTTGTGTTTTTTGTAGTAGGAGAAATGAAGAGTTGACCATCTTCATCTTGATATATAAGAACATGGAAATCCGATGTAAGAGTGGTTAATTAACCATATAAAATAGGTTAGTGTTGATGGTTCTTAACCTTAATTGGTTATTAACTGATAAAGCAATCTTAAATGACTAGCAGGGGCTTTTACTAACCCTAATAGTTAAAAGATAAAAAGGAAAATGTTCCTAATATTAATAATTGTGATTGGAAAGAGAGCTGAACAACTAGACACTCTAAAGAGATATTTCCAAACTTGAGATGAAGCAATCGCCAGCCATCAATCTTCCCTTTTCCTTTCTTTGACAGTGCAGTCTTTTCTTCTCTCTCCTTGCTGTTTGTTCAAAGGTCTCTCTTTCATCTCTCATTCAAAAGAAATTATTAGGCTAGGGGGTTTTTGTTTTCTGACCATAGTTAGGCTTACATCTGACTGGAATCCTAAGAGGTGTATGCCTCTACAGATAGGGCATAAAAGGCATGCCTGGCTTTCCTCAGGTATGCACCCAATTACCCAATCGGCATTTGCCCAGTGGGAGTACAACCTTGATTTTGACACCTTAAGGCATTTTTGGTCAGCCTCTCCCTGGGGAGAGCCCCATGGCATGCCCAGAAAAGCGATTGGAAACTATTTTTTAAGCACGGAGGCATATGCTGCTGATTCACACCGCTTCAATGGATGTATCTGATTCTGCATCAAGCTCAAAATTTGTGACAGCCTTTTCTACCAGAACATTTATAACCTGCTTGGATCACATCTAGACAAATAGAAGCAGGGTGGCAAGCAATGACACGAAATGCACGCCGTGGTGGAAAAATATGGGTACACATTTCCAGACGTGCACATTATAAATAGCCAGAGTGAAAATTTTATAATTTTTTTTTTAAACAAAACAAAAGAAAACCACAGCCAAAAATAATTTCAGACAGTTGTTATCAATTTATCATCATAACTAGTCTTAGTACTGAATAGCTGCTTGAGAAGAATCAGTTCATTGCCAGACAGTTGGGAAACACTGGTTGTGTCACCGAGTAACTCCACTCCTAATGGTGTGTTAACCATAGAGTTCATGCATTCGTATTCTTCATTGGGAAGTGCAATTGTTTCCAGTTCAATCTTCAAGCCATGGTTTTTGGTGTAGGTTCTACATTCTTTTCATTTCGACTTGTGTTTTATCTGTAATTACATGCAATTTAGGACAATAGGAATAATATCAAGTGAAGCCTATGCACTCAGGAAATGCTTCCCTGACTTTTTCTGTCTTGGAACTTATGGTGAAACTTTCTTGACTTTTTTTTTTTTTTTTTTTTTTTTTTTTTTAACTCATAGTTGGTTATGATCTTGGAGCCATAAAACTAATGTACACATGGCCTTTCTATGAATTTTTTGGTGACTGGTTCAGCTGTTGGCCTTTAATATTACCACTGTCTTAGCTTCTCTTCAATTGGTAATTCAATTTGAAGATATTTTTCTACAATCCACTGTCAAAGTGTTCCTGTCTTGTGTGCAGCCATCATTTAAAAATAAAAATAAAAATAATCGTGACATTGGTGTTAGTGGTGAGTTTGATCAATAAGTTGGTGTACTTATTCACTATGACATTGTTATTGAAATTGAGTGTTAAGATATCATGCATGATGGGTATATACTTTCATTGTGGCTGATTTTTATCCATCCAAACTCTTTCAAGCCTGTGTTTGCTTCTTGAGCCTGTTTCTAGCCAATTCATGTTTGGACTGTGTGATGCGGTTTTACATCAGACTTCACCTTAAGGATTTCGGTTGAAATTCTTTCCAAACTTGTTTTAGGGAACAGTCATTCTAGTAGGCAGAACTCGTCCCTCCAGTAGTGTGTATGTCTGAAAGGTTTTTTACTGTTAGTTACTTGGTTGTATGAGGCTTTCTTGACACTGATTGACAGACTATATCAGAAGAATCTTGTCACCCTTTCAGTATGCCGCTTTAGCTTTCTTAGTTGCTGTGTATTAGTGCACAGCATCCCGAGCTTTCAACTGTTGGAGAGTAGAAAGAGTAGTAATTTGGTAATTTGGACCTGGAGCGATAGCTAGTGCTCATCTGCCCGACTGATGCTTGGGGGGTTGAGTTCAGGAATTAGCCTCTTCAAAATGGGGGTAAGCCAGCCTACCACTTACCTCTCCCAGACCCCGCTATAGGCAGGAGTCTTGCGCACTAGGGTACAACCTTTTTTCAATTGTTAAGGACCTTGACAACCTTGGGTTAGTAGCTTTCACCTATGTAAACTAGGAAGTGACTCTTCGATGCAGATGAATAGCTTTGTCCAAGCTTGATTGAGGCACTGCTATCAAGCATTTTTTTGTTCAAACTAACCATTATTAATTAAATATCCAGAGTCCGTAATTAATGTGCTGAAATTGGAAAGTATTCTGTGAGATCGTTTCATCCATGTGCTGATCTGATGTAGGCCTCCTAATTTGGTCAGACTGTTTAACCAGCTAAAGCCCTTATAGGTAGCTGTTGTAGTTTAAAAAAATTGGAAGGTGTAATTTCTTTTCAACTTCTTTCCTCAGATAAGTTCTACTGTATACATGATTTTTGAACCTTTTCTTTCTTTATTTCTTCGTTTCTTAATTTTTTTTTTCTTTCTTTTTTGGTGGGCTATTATTTAGTTATTAGATGCTAGTTAGTTAGCATGAAGATGGGTTTCAAAGCAGCCGCTGATGAGGTTTTACTGCCTAGAGGGTTTCGAACCCAAGGTTTTTCAACCTAATACACGATTTACTTATTTCCAGTGAGCGGCACTCGTTGTTTAAGCAGTCCAGAACTTAAAGTGGTCATATCAAACTTTTGTGTAATCGTGGTTACAGTAGTTATTTATCATTTTTTTTTCACTTATTTATTTATATTGTTCGCAAATGGTTTAGGTGCCTTAAGGTCATTGAGTTGCTGCAATCTTGCTGCGAGAAATGCAACAATAACTCCACACATTGTGCTTCTGTCTCTGGCCTTCTGAAGCAGCATGCCAAGTGAGAGACCAATGCTGCCGTGTGTAGACCAATGACAAATGGGAATGGGTTATTTTATCACTGTCGTTTGTCTTCTTGGAGAATGGAAACTGGGAAGTGGTTTCCACAAACATTGTAAGATGCAAATCCTTGTAGTGGTGGACCTGGTGGTGGTTGTCAGATGCTGATTCTATACCAAAATGCAGCAACTATAGAGAATGTAAAAAGGAAAATGGAAATCGAAGTCATTTTTTTCCTTCTATAGATTAGGACTCCAAAATATGAAGAAATGTAAGATTTTGCCTGGAAGGAATTTTAGTATGTCTATATCCTGTGACAGTCTCTAAATCTCAATGTTTGAAGCTTCATGGTGGTGCATGGGCGCAATCTAACATTCAAATTTACATCTCACTGTCATTGCAGATTACTTGATAATTTTTAGCACCGTAAATTGGTTTGATCAATGGTATGTTTTTGCAGATTACCTAACAATATATATGATTACACACACCCACACCCTCTCTCTCTCTCTCACACACACACACAAGCATGTATTTATTTTATTGGTTTGACTGCTTGTGCATCTTTCCTTCCCCACCATCATTCTCTGCCTTCATTGGAAGACTAGTAGTATGGTCGCTGACAGAATAGTTCATCTGGTTGTTTCTTGCTTATCATAGTTTCCTGTTTATTATACATAATAATTAGGATAAAATAATAATAAGGAAAAAAAAAATAAAAAAGAAGAGATGCCTCATAGATGCAATTACAAGGGTGTTTTCTATTGACCCACACTGGTTCACAATTTTACATTTTCTTTGGGTGTCAGCTAGAAGGGTGCCCTTTGCGGAGTTGTAATGGTATCATCTAAGCAATGAACCAAAAGAAGGCAGGGAAAAATGGGTGGAAGCAGGGAGTGAAGCTTGTTACATTTTGACATTTGGAAATTGTATGAATGGAATTTTGGCCTTTGTGAAGTTTGGTGCATTTTGTCATGTGGAAGTATGATAGAATTCTTGCCAAAGTAAACATGTATTAAAGTTTAGTTTCAGCACAAGTCATGAGACAAAAGCATGGCACCATATTTTATTAAGGATGAATTATGTATTGAACATTATCTCTCCAGTACCGCACTTATGCAGTTGCTTGATGTAATCGATAAATAGATTTTACATTCTCAATCATATAGCAAAAATTTTGTTAATCAGCTGTCTTCTAGATCTATCAAATTTTCGTTACATATACTATTTGAATTCATATATATATATATATATATATATATATATATATATATTTGGGGTGGGATCAAGGGTCTGGCTAATTTCCTGAATGTGGTGGCCGCAGCCACCACCCACAATGTACAAGTGAATAAATGTTCCGATTCATGGAAGGGTGGGCCAGTTAGCTGACTTGAACTAACTAATGTGATCATTAATAGTTTTTTTTCCTTCTCTTTTCTTTCCCTTCTGTAATTCATTTGTGCGTCAAAGTTTCTGTACTTGTATCAAACAATTGGCCGCAAATCAAACAAGTCACAGATTATTATTATTAATACAGAATTGTTACAATGGCAGAGGAAGGTGACGTCACAATGAATCATAA
The DNA here is from genome assembly GCA_039720395.1 of Liquidambar formosana. NCBI lineage: Eukaryota > Viridiplantae > Streptophyta > Magnoliopsida > Saxifragales > Altingiaceae > Liquidambar > Liquidambar formosana. The sequence continues at coordinate 7,813,398 of CM077823.1, read as the reverse complement.
GCTAAAATAAAGTTGATGTGGTTTGAAGAGACTCCATTTTCAGCCATTTCAATTTGGTCACCGGAATTGAAATGACAAAAATTTGGTTATATTGACAAATGCTGATAGTGTGGCCAGTGAATTTGGCAAGAAAAGCAGACTCCATGGCTGCACTGGCTGGCACAACCCAACCTGACCCATGTCATAATGCCCTTCTGTGTTTTGACAATATCACTTGATCATGATCTCTCACATATCTATCTAGAAGCCAGAATCTTTTGGTTGAAGAATCATCTTGCAGTCAAATTCACATTGCAATGAACGCCATGATGATCTAATGATAAATGCGTACATATTCCTCACCTATAACGCAGCATCAGCATCTGTAAACAGCGATTATGTAATACGATTATATTGAGCGAGCTTTTGTATTAAAACAATGTGCATGATAACTGCGATGTATGTCTGACATTATCTCTCACCCCAGCACATATATGATGAATTCTAACCATCTGTTTTTTAGATAAAAATTTCCAAGAACATATATGAAGCTCCAAAATTTCCAACCACATATATGAAGCCTCCAAGTTTTTGCTAGTGTATAGAAACTTGAGCAACACACACACACACACTCACAGATCCACATACAAATCTGTCTCAACTGCCCACTACAGATTTTGTGAAATTTTTTTTAAAGAATCTTGCGGAACAATGAGGTCAAGATACACTTTTATAACCAATATGCGCAGAATTACACCGACCAATGTCATGGGTATACATGGCAACAGCCAGAAAGGCATTCTCATTGTGATCCCCTGCCCCCATGTCCAAAAAAAAAAAAAAGAAAAAAAAAAAAAAAAAAGAGTAGGATAGAAAAAAACTCATCCTCTTCTAAGGTATTCAAAAAGAATATGATGGGGGTAGGTAGAATGCTTTATAAAATACACAAAATACAGGTTGACGTCTGTGAGATCCCTTCCCCAAGAAAGTATGCAAGTTCATAAGAATGGCAGAGATCAACTATAGTGCATCATGGGATCTCAAGGATTCCTGCCGCCTAAGAGGGATGCCTTCAGAACCAAATCCATCCTCTTCTGCATGCTTAGAAACTCTCATGGGCAGAGATGTTGACAAACCTGTAGATAATTATAATTGGACACTATTATTCATCTGCTGCTTACAAATTACCAACAATGAATTAGAAAGTCCCATGTGTGAGCCACGAGTCCCGTCCTGATGAGCGACCTATTAACAGATACAATAAGAAATGGACAATTAAAGTATAGAAAGTATACCATCGGACATGTCCTTTGTTTTGTGAAGAAGGAAAGTTCCAGATAGGATTGTCACAAATCCACACATTTCTGTGACAATCTGGGTTGGGTTCTGCCTATCCCAGTCCTGAATAAACAAAATCAAACTTTGTAAATTCAAACTTTAACCCATAAGATGTTTAAATTAGTAGATAGTCTGTAGAATTATGAAAGCAAAGGTGAGAGAATGAAAAGAATTGAAACTGTCAAAAGAGAGGAACATAAATTGCTTTCTGGAGATATCAGTTCAGACAACATTCTGACACAAGGAACAGAAGTTATTAGTTTATTACCCTTATTTCTCTTTTCAATGACAAGTGAACTATTAAAAAGTAACGAACAACAATATCATGTGTATGTGTGTACAAATATATCCAATTAGGTGCAATACAAAGTTATGGATATAAATATAGCCTTTTTACTTGGGTGTAAAAATGACCAATAAAGCATATGTATTACTTTATGTATGAATGAATATATATATATATATTAATCCACCCTGAGGCCATTTGTCACACATGATTCCGTATTATTGGCTATGATTCAGTATTACCATCTAATCCCAACCACTTAATGACATTGTCCTGTACATTATAATCACCAAGTAATCTCTCAATGTTTGTGAAGGCCACAGTTTTGATACCCACTTCACTGTACAGCCAGTGAAGTACAAGCAAAGTCCACCCTAGTTACCTCAATTACTACCACACCCACAAGTCAGGTTATTCCTATCAAACTTGAGTTCAGTCAATCCCTCCTCTAATGGATTTTTTTAACAAAACCAATTTTACATTTTGGCTAGCTCTCACTGGAGTGAAAACTTACTGATTCACAAGAATATCCAACATTGCTAACCCCTCAAAAGCTCTTTAAAGAAGACATCAACTCATCATCTATTTCCAAATGGAAACTCATGTTCTCGAAACATATCACCTATTCTACAATTCTATGACCCCTTTGAAACAGCATATATCAGAAGGGCCTACTAGCCAGAAGACCAATCTGCCAAAATACCTAAAAGTCCTACACCGAAATCATAGAGAAGTTGCACCTGCTTAAGATGGCATGGACCGTTGCCTCACTTAACCGAGCCACCTAGCAACCATGGTAGGTGTTGGAAATATACCATTTCCCACATTGGTTAGTTATAAATCTTGACATGGCTTCATATACCTGTTTGAGCCCTCCACTTATAAGTTTAGGCTTTTAAGTTGGAAACTTAACATGATATTAGAGCATGTCATTCTTGGGCTGTTTCATTTATGAGTCCGTTATTGCTGTTGTTGTTAGGCCTATTTCGGTCATGAGCTCGTCTTTATTATCCATGTGACAGGCTTGTTTCTATCTTGTTAGGCCTACACGTGAGGGGGAGTGTTGAAAATATACCACATCCTACATTGGTTAATTATAAATCTTGGCATGGCTTCATATGCCTGTTTGGGCTCTCCACATAAGCTTAGGCTTTTAAGTTGGAAACTTAACAGTAGACTCATAAGAGGGTGGTAGTAAGGTGGTTGCTACATTGCACCCAGGGAAACCTAAGCCACCAAGGGTCAAGTGCTCAAAGGATCCGTTAATTGTATTTAGAGGTGGCAAATTTGCCCTGCCCCATAGCGGCCCCAACCTGCCCCGCCCCTATAAGGCCAGGTTTTAGCAATTTTTTTCCAAGGTTTGGGGCAAAATTTTATTTTAAAGTCGGGTATGGGTTAGTTATGGATTAAGCATGCACCACCCTGTAAACCCGCCCCACCCCGACTATAATTTTACATTTTTACCCTTAGTACTTAACTTATATACCTAAGCCACTCTCATATATATATATATATATATATATATACTCTTTAACCTTAAACCCTAAACACTGCCTCCAATCCTCCCATACAGTCAGTCTCTAAATCCTTTGTTTCTTTCTCAACTCTCTTCCCTATTATGCGCCATCAACCACCACCAAGCCATATCGCCGCCATAGCCGTTGCCACAGACGTCTGCCACCGTCGTTTTGCTGCATCTTTCTCACATTCTCACCGTTTCTCATCTATCATATCCTCAAAGATGCCCTATCACTGCCTTGCCCTTGATCTTCAAGACACTACTTCAAAGATCACTCGCGAAATCTAATCCAAAGATTCCGCTATCCTGGTATTCTTTGATGAACTTAAACAAGTTGAGTGGGTTCTTGACATTGTCCTTGACAATTACTTTGATTATCGCTGTCCCAAACGATCAAAACCAGAAGATTATTTAAAATATGATTCTTCTTGTATTACAGCTATTGAATCTCAGTTGAATTTGTTAGATATTTTATCGTGTGCCCTTTGGATTAGCTACACTACCTTTGCACCACCAAAATTTGCTGCCAAGTAGATTCCCCTTCGTGGGGCACTCCCTCCCCATGATGTTGGTTTGCCTTATTTATTTATATATATTTTTACTAGATGTTGGTTTGCCTAACTAAGACAGCAGAAATCAAGGATAAAACAATTGAGATAATTGGCTTGGCAGGCAGGGGGCTGGGGATTTCAAACTACCAATAGGGTTGGGGATGGTTAAACCTATGCATGCCCTATCGAGTTTCTGGGCGGGTTCGGGGATGGGGTAATAGAGTTGGGTCTTGGATGGTATACAATAACCTCCCCCCCAACCCGCCCCATTACCATTCCTAATTGTATAATGTCAGGTCAACTCAACAAAGCTCCATCCCAACTACATGGAGTCAGCTAAATGAAACCTTTTGTCATTCAGCTCTATCTAGTGCCATATCCGCAATATAGTGTCTTTGTGGCTTTCTTGTACTTAAAGCGTCTTCAACTTGGACCAAATATCTTTCTAATGAAGCAGTAATTTGTTTTCTTTTCACACAAACTAACCAGCTTATAGTCAGCACCTCTCATTTTTTGATAAGTAGTCATTGCTTCTCATTTTTTGATAAGTGGTCATTGCTTGTCATTTTTTGATAAGTAGTCATCACCTCTCATTTTTGGACTAAGTAATCATTGCCTCTCATTTGTTTTCAATTGCCACATCCAACTTCTTACAAATGCATTATCTTTATATTATCCTCTTGTCTTTCCACTCATACATCTCAACATCCTTTTTGGACCATATGGGGGAGGTTCTTTCATACTAAAGCATAAAAATTGTAAATAATAGAGCCAAACAATTCTTTGACTCAAATTAAACAACTAAAACACCTAACAAACTACTACAAACACTTTCGTTTTTTTATTTATGAAGTTTTATATTAGAAAAAATGGTCAAAGCCCATGTACATAAGGTGAAGTTTTATATTAGAAAAAATGGTCAAAGCCCATGTACATAAGGTATATACAAGTGCCAGCCAAAGAAAGAAAAACAAACCCCAAACTATAACTTACTGCAAACACTTTTTGGACCAAAAAGTCTTCTTGCTTGTTGGGGGGCCCATAGCCCCACTCTTAGGCTTTAAAAGAGGATACATCTTCTTCAAACAATTCAAAGCTATGCAATCATTATTCTTGACTGCCTAACATACTATACCAAAAAATCTTGGCTGGCCTAATAGTCATCTCGTAAAATTGCCATCTAATATATCATATTAGTACATGCATCACTCCAGACACAACTTTCCACAAAAATCATCCCACTGTATTTCTATCACCAGCATGTTCTTATAACTCCTCCTCCTGAACAGATCGATCAGAATCTAGGTACATCCTAGCCATCACTTGTCACTAATTCCTCATTTCTACCCGAATTTTTACCAAAATTACATTATGATTGTCTTAAACTTGCTGGCCCTCGCAGAAAATGTATTTTAGTTAAGTCTGTAAACTAACATAATGTTGTTGGCCAACAACATACATCATAAGACTTCCTCTTGCCTATGACGTATTAATTCATCCATAACCAACACAAAATGATGTGGTATATTCTCTGAAGTGTTGTAAGACTAGATTTCTATGAAATCTTGTACAAATTTTGAATCCCAAATTGGTTTATATTAGAAAGGCACAATAGTTGGCCCCCTGACTGGTGAGAAGGAGCTCTTCCAGACCACTAATGTATTAACATTATATATCACCACTTGTTCAAGTAGCGTGCAACTCACATTACCTTATTTCCATAGTTTTCCTGTTGAAAAAATTATAGAAAACTGACAATCTTCCATCTACTATCTCTAACCAACCACCTAAAGTCGACAATTAGAAGATAGCAACCAGTGGGTATATTCCTTGTCTCCTCGTGTAATAATTTGTTTATGAAACAACATGAAAAATTGGCAAAAATGACAAGCTTGCCAGTGATGGAAGCCACACCACTGAATGGGCCACCTTCGCCATCACTATCTATTTTGTCTCATCTCGAGTCCTCACTGCCTCCGTCACTCTCTCTCCTCCATAATCGCCACCTCTCTTCCCAGAGCTGACACCATCTTTGTTGACCAGGCCATTCACCACCATCTCCAGGGACCCACAAGCCACATCTTATCGATGTCACCCTTGTACACCATCAATCACCTCACCACTTTCCACACGGTCACCATTTTCAGATCTTACTGCAATCTAAACTCCATACCCACTACCCACAACTACCTCTTCACCCATGACACTCATCATCTTATCCTCATTTATCTTCTTCCTCCCCTTTCAAGCCCACCTGCAGCCCATTCTCCATCTCCAGCAAAAGCAAAGAAGGCTCCAATGCAGGTTGCAAAGAGCATGAAGTCATAACCAAAGAAAGCTTTGGCTAAGGGGTAAGAAATGAGGTAGTGCTGCGAAATTATGGGTGAGTGAGTGTTGCTTGGCTAAGGTGTCAAAAAAATTTGTTTTGTTTTGTTTAATAGCCATGTGACCATCGTGTGTTAACAGACACATGGCTAATCTTAAAATGTGCCACCTCACTGGTCAGTAGGCAAGTTTTCACATTTTTTTTTTTCAAAGTGGAAAAAAAAAAAAAAAAAGAAGAAGCAATCAAATGCTCTTTAAAATGCAACTAACGTAACTACAAAAAGGAGAGCTATGGTGTAACACTAAAACAATATCACAATGTATCCCATGAATACCAACTCTGTCACATATTTATCCTCACCCTCACATAAACAATCTAATACTTCGCATTAGTCATTACATATTAGACAATTTCCACTATCCCTCGAATTGATATGGTGAAAACTACAAACAAGTAAGCAATAAAATTAGATATGAAAAAGCATGACACAGTCATGGATTGCAAGCCACCAAAGCTTGTAAGTGTTGCTTCCCTTTACACCAACCATCATAAGGGTTTCATGCAGTGGTGCACTGGTGCAAAATAACTGGACCAAATCAGCAGCTCAATCTTGGCTTAATCACAACCTTGCACAAGCTCATTCATCTGTAATTTTATCCAAAATTTATTTATTTTAAAATCCCAATTGTTGTGGACTATTCACGGAATCTCCATGAATCAATCAAACCTCATTTCATGGTATTTACACAAGATTCCTTCTTAAGCAAGTCCCCGAGGCCTTAGATGATCCACGATTCCTGCCCCCACCCCCACCCTTCCTTTTTCGTTTACCAAACAAGCTGAACATGACACCTGATCTATGGTGTTATCTCAACAAGTCGAGCCCAAAAAAACTTGGGACTCGGCTTGCAAACAAAGGAGTATATATAGAGTTGAGAATTAGTGGTCTAATTTTGAGCTTGAGCTTTCCTCGTTTTATAAAGTGAACTGAGTCAAGCCAATATCAAGGTTATTTAATCATTCAAGAGCAAATTTGGGCATATTGGTCTAAGCTAGGCTCACACTCGAATAGAACCTGAACGCAAATGACGTTTGACAAGCTAAGTTCAAGCAACCAAATACTTGGCTCAACTCAGCTTCTTTGCAACCCTACTCCCCTAGCGTTAAGAGTTCATATAATTGGAAGGACAGACAAAACAAGTCCACAAACAAATAAGAACTTCTAGACTACCACAAAATGAAAGGTAAGAAGTCATCACGTACCCTGCATAAAGGTAAGAAAGCATCACGTGCCTTTCAAGGAAATGAAAATTTTTATTAATCAGCAAAAAAGAAGTACGAAAGTTCAATAATAGAAAAAGAAACCAAAGACGACAAAGTAGGACCAAAAGTCCTCCCTAAAGAAGAGCTAGAATCAAAATCAAATGAACAACCAAAAAGATGAAAACATTTATACCACTCAGAAATACTAATGGCAGATAATAGTTGCCTCTGAAAAGCTCTACATAGCTGCTACACTATTAGCCAACAAGTCGGCCTCAATATTTCCAGATCTATGAATCCAAACAAAAGTGATGCGTCGAAAGCAACAATCATATCTTCAACAAGCCCTCCTCTCCCATCCAACCCACAATCACCTTAGAGTCCCCTTACTGATATGAATTGGCCTAACTCAAGGAATGAGGCTTCTCTAAGCCCTCAGGCACACTAAGCAACTCACCATAATAACGTCCTCACGCCCCTATGATTTCGAATAGGAAAGAATAAGCCTTCCTTCATGGTCTCTAGGAGTCCCAACCATCAAAATTGAGTTTGTAACTCCTCAGAGAGAGGTTTAAACCAACCGCCACAACTATTTCAATGTGACAGCCTCATTATTTCGAGATCTATGAATCCAAACAAAAGTGATGTGTCGAAGCAACAATCATATCTTCAACAAGCCCTCCTCTCCCATCCAGCCCACAATCACCTTAGAGTCCCCTTACTGCTATGAATTGGCCTAACTCAAGGAATGAGGCTTCTCTAAGCCCTCAGGCACACTAAGCAACTCACCTTAATAACATCCTCCTGCCCCTATGATTTCGAGTAGGAAAGAATAAGCCTTCCTTCATGGTCTCTAGGAGTCCCAACCATCAAAATTGAGTTTGTAACTCCTCACAGAGAGGTTTAAACCAACCACCACAATATTTTAATGTAACAACTCTCTAATCACTGCAGATGAATAGAAACACATACCTTCAAACTTTCAGGTCACAAGAACCTACAAAGAGGCCAAAAAACTAATTTTAGCCCAAAGACTACTCACATCCTCAAACCTCTCCCAGAAAATTATTGCATCCCTATCCATCCCAATAACCCAAAGAACCAACAAAATGGCACAAGCCTATAAACTTCTTCCTTTCTAGGACCTTCCTAAGTCCACAAAAATCAATCTCCACCTGAAATTGATATGAGGTAGGGCAAGGCAACCCAAGATATTCCCCCCATGGTTAGAAAATCTTTTTGACAAGGCAATTGTCACCCTGCAATGGAGAAAAAGATGGTTCACTGTCTTGCCCCTCTATTTAAAAAAAATACATATATCGGGAGAAAGGCACTTCCAAAGCCTTCTCTTTTGAATGGTCCCTCTGGAATCTGGGGCAAGTGGGCATTGGTGGAATGTTTAGATATTGTAGAGGGAAGATTGCTTGGTCTTTTTCTCGTCCAACTGAAGAAGGCATTGCTTCAAAAGATGGAGTCACTTGTGCATTTAATAGGCCGAAAAGAAGCGTCTGGGATTATCTCAATTCTGGGTAGAGGGTGATTCTTCCAATCTCACGGCCATTTTGAGATCTAAAAGTTTGGGAGCACAGAGATTTACTCGTCTTACCAAAGAAATCTTAGACTTGGCAGGAGTGTAGACATTCATCCAAGTAGCTAGGGACACTAATGAGAAGCTGGATGAATTGGCTAATAGGGGAGCTTCTTCAGTTCAGTCTTTTAGAGGGAATTTTCCACCTTTATGAGGCTGAGCTTTTTTTAAAAAAAATTTTATTTATACTGTGTCGGCTCGCATAGCTTTGGTTATAGATTTTGGTATAATGTTGGCATTTTTTTGTATGAAAGGGGTATAGTTTTTGTTCAGTGCTTGTTTTTCTTTCTTGAAGGAAATCTCTTCCTTCTCATTGTAGCTTGTTCTAGTTTTTGTTTACAATATATTCCGTTTCTTGTCCCAAAAAACAAAAACAAAAAAAAATAAAAATAAATAAAATAAAAAATAACAAACAAACAAACAAACAAACAAGCAAACAGGCAAAAGAGAGGAAAAAAGCAGCAGCAGAGCTTGAACAAGTCAGAGGAGATAACAAAGACTCCAAGGCATCACAAATGAAAGAGTTCAACAGGGTTTAAAATTTTTTAAACTTGCCATACAAAAAGGGAAAAAATAAATGAATTGACACCGAGTTTACTCAGTGACAGAAAAAGGGCTTCAAAAGTAAAGAACCAATAGAATCAACATTTTCCTCAGAACTATTTATCTAATATACCCCAAAACTGGTTAGACCGATAAGAAAACCTAACTCTAGTTACCCGTAAATAACTATGACATTAGAAGACGATCAGTGACAAATATGCTAAAACCATCAATATTGGTATACAAAGTCCATGTTTCTTTGCATATTGATATCTTCCAATAATAACACCAGTGTAGGACAGCCCTTAACGTGAAGACTAATCAAGTATAGGCAGGCTAAAAACCTGTCTTCTTTAGGTTTTTTAAAAGGGAAGGTAGTCTTAACGTTTGTAGATAGAAGGAGGCTAATTTGGTAATGATTTACAGAAGAATATGATAAGAAGTCAAAGAGAAGGCTTCCTGGAATTCTGGACAAAATGGGAGTTTTCAGGTTTTTCATTATGAAATTGTATAGAAAGTAAGGGTAGGGTATTTGGTGAAAGGTAATGATTATGGGGTTGAAATTAGGGCTAGTTATGGATTTTAATAGTATACAGCGGTGCTGTAAGTAAAATGAAGAAGAAGAAGAAGAAGAAGAAGAAGAAGAAGATAGGTTTCTAGGAGTTTCACTGTCAGTTATTAAACCTAGACTGGTCATTGAACTGGTCCAGGGGCTGGGTCACCAGTTCAACCGTCGGGTCACCGGACGGACCTGGTGTTATAATTAAATAATCAATAAATAATTGAAATAATTATAAAAGAAATGAAATTTTACTAAAAAGCAAAAATATGTATAAAATTTATTATTATGTTGTATTATTATATTATTATAAATATATTTGAACCATTAACTATTTATTATATATTATTTTAAAAAAATTTGACAATTCTTATTTTATTTAAATATTTAGCAACTTTGGGTGAATGTATTACTACACTAACAAATAATAAGAGTAGCATATAAAAAATCAAGTAAGAATCTGGACTGGTGGCATACACTGTTTTCTTTTCATTGTTGATGCCAGGTTCGATTCCTACATTGAACCATAGAAGCACGAAGTGGGGGTGGGGGCTGGGGCAAGGAAACGGGGTAACATAAAAGAGTCAAAGGTTTGGGGCGTGTAGGAAGTGTTTGTGGGGGCTAAAAAAAAAAAAAAAAAAAAAAAATATATATATATATATATATATATATATATATACAGTTACCTCAACATGATATTTTGTGGGATGAAATTCTAGAAAAAGGTGCAAAAAAGTGTTCTTTTGAGAAGTCACACTAATGTAGAGAAAGAGAGAGCATGCTTTTACAGTTTTACCTTTTTTGTTTTTCTTTTCTTGAGGAAAAGAATTGAGTAAACTAAGCATTAATTTGATATGATTTAATAGAAATCCTATCATTATTAAAAACATTTTTCACTTTGGTTAAAGTTGAAAAGAGTTTAGTTTTGACGGTGGAGGGGCCATGCCTTCTCCCCTCCATCACAAGGTTCTATCTTACTTAGAATCGAGATTCTCTCGAGAGAGAATAGAGGTTCTTACAAGGTTTTAACTTGGAAGCGCGGAACCGTGGTTCCTGAAGCGGGAGCGGCACCCTTGATAGAAGGTTCCTGCTTCTAAGCATTGAACAAGTTGTTAGTTTTTAATTAACATGATATATTGCTATCCATTGAGTTAAAATTCCGGTTCAACCGGACCGGTTAGATGCCAAATCGCTAAAAACCCAGCCGGTTTGAGCAGGGTTTTCCAGTTTTCACCAGTCCTATTGCATAACGCATCTACATGTTAAACCGAATCGGACACAGGCCCGAGTCACCGGTTCACTAGTCCAACCGGCCGGGCCAGTCCAGGTTTAATAACAGTGTTTCACATAGAAGAAAATCAATGGATTTTTACCAATAATTGAATGCAAAAGCTGTAGAAAATTCTCATCGATCAACTTGTGGTAAATGTGTCTACAAACCTTTGCTAATACTGAGAAAACCATAATACTTACTAAATTCTACTACTAGTCAAAATAGGACTTGCTTTCTAAATTGGAAATCCTACTAAAATAATCCAAAGCTTATTATAACTAAAAAATCCTTAGAATATTGGCGGTGGAAAAGCTCAAACGAGGTTGCGTTAAATGTTTTGAAGCTTGTTCCACATGCTATTTTTTGGGTGCTACGAAGGAGAGAAATAGTAAGACATTTTCAAATGAGGAGATTTCGGTACAGGAGCTAAAAAAACAGGTTTTAGAATTTTTGTTCACATGGGGTAACCCGGATGATTTTTGTAGTTGGAGGCCCCTTAGAGAATTTTTGGAGACTCTTACCATATAGGTTTTTTTCTGTTTATAGCCTGTGTAAAGGAGCTATGCTCTCTCTTTGTCCAATAAAATTATTACCTTATTAAAAAAAATTTTAAAAAAATCCTTAGAAAATAAGAAGTCTAAGAAATAGGAACTTCTTTGAATAGGAAATTTCTAGCAAAGACTTTCTAAATTCTGAAGGACTCAACTAATTCCTAAAGAGATAAAAATCGACTCAACTAGAAACCAAATGCCTACAAAATTGACACCAAAAAACCCACATATGTAAAATTATTAAAATACCCCTAAAGCTAAAATTCTTATATTTTTCAGAGGCTTGAATCAACATGGTTCAACCATTCCCCAACCAAACATACTCCTTAACTTTTTCATATGACACCTATGGAGGGGTGATTGTTCCATTGGTGGCCCCACATAGCATTTGAAAATTCTCTAAATCTTATGTTCATCAAACACCTTGGTCCCAAATCAAGATCTTGCATAACTCAAATGGTCTGTCTTATGTGAACCCTATTCTGAGCAGATGTCGTACGGAATTTATGCTCTACATAAATCCTCCATTTTATATTAATAATATTATTAAAATATAATTTTTTTTTCTCTCTTTCTAATCATTTTCATTAATAATCGACTCATTTTCAGATACCCTAATGAGAAGGATTTTTCTGGCTGACATGAAATTTAGACTATTTTTTTTTAAGCCACAGATACCTGGGCTTATAATATAAAGGCTTTTGATTCATAAAGTTATCAACTTGCATTTAATCAAGTTGGTGACGTATCTAAGGTTGAGAATGAGTTATGGGAGCAAGTGCACTCTTTGGCATATTTTTTAGCATCAGTCTCTAAAGCTTTTGTTGGAATTCCCCTTTTTTGTGATTAGGGTGGGTGAGAAAGAAATTTTTGATAGTTGATGATTTGTTATTTTGATGTATTTCTTTTATCTTCGTCCTTTTTAGAGGATTTTATCATTTGGAAGGATGCCTTCTCCTCCTTGTACTGCCTTTATATTTTTATGATTAATAAAATTCTTACTTCTTGATTGCTCAAAACAAAACCAAAAATAAAAAATAAAAAAGCAATGAAGAGTCAATATATGCTTATAGTCAGCAGAGGGGTTACCTTAAACATGATAACACTAGCCAAAATAGTTAGAGACGTAAACATAACATAATATATTGGAGATACAACAGCCGTGTTGAATGTATCAAGGGCCTGCACATCAAAATTAAGACAAACAATGGAACAAAATTAGAAAGCAATAATCATGAAACTACTCAGTGAGTCAGTGTAAAAGAATGTATGTGAGAAAAAGGAGTAAACCAACTACATAAAAACTATTAGTAACAGGTGAATCCAATAAGGTGCTTATAAGATTCCATGCAACTGCAGATCGAAGTCAGACTTATAAATTCAAACCTCAACTACAGCAATAATTAGTTATCCAGTTTCAGAAAAGAGTCAATTGGTCAACCAAGTCAAAAGATTTAGAATTCTACATACTAGATGAAAAAAATTTCTAGAACCCAGCTAGGTGGTAATTCAATTCAAGATAAATCAAGCTATATCGAAGAAGAAGAAGAAGAAGAAGAAGCAGAGATAGAAATAATATACTACCTTGTTTAGATAGTTCATTTGGGTAACCACACAAGTAATGACAACTATAGTGAAAGCCCATGTTTGGGGATAGATTAGCTGATTTGTTCCCGACAATGTTAACTTCAAAGCAATTCCAAGTGCTTTAACACTCATGACCTGCCGAGCATATCATTAGAATATCAACATTTTAAAGGAACTTGTCAAGGCATAATAAAATAATATTTTAAAAAAGCAATAATAAAAACACACACACCCATGCACTCACACATTTGAAAACTGATTGACTACAAAATACATACCGACAAAGATCCTACAAGAGAACAAACTCCAATATAAACCATTATATGTGTCTGGCCATATTGTGGGATAAAGTGTATTATCAATATAAACACAGCCGTTATCACCAAAGCTGCATAGAAGAGAAAAGCTGCAAAAAAAAGTAGTCATTAAGCCCATCTAGTTACAATATATATATATATATATATATATATGGGGAGGGATCTGCTTACACTCACACTCAGTGTACAACTTTTTACTCTTACACCCCTTAATATCATTTTGTGGGAATAATATTTCGCCAGGATTAGGTAGGTACATTATTCATGCACGTCATGCATGCCGAATTTCAAGTAAATCGGAAACAAGAAGCATTTGATCTGTAAACTTACATTTCTTTTTATAAATAAAACTATAATTTAGGACACTTTATGAATGACATAGCTCCTAATATTCGATTTACTTGAAATTCGTCATACAAGACATGCAAGAATAGAGAACCTAATCCAACAATTGGAATGGCGAAATATTATTCCAACAAAAAGATATTTAGGGGTGTAAGAGTAAAAAGTTTTACACCGGGTGTAAACAGATCCCTCCCCTATATATATATATATATATATATAAGCAAGCAAAAAACATTATAGTAAACAGACAAAAAAGAAATAATGGACAATCGAAAAGACATTATTATAGCAAAAAAAAAAAAATCTACCTGGCTCAGTAGCAAGGTCCCACACTTCTTTCACTGATTCAATCTCACGTTCTTGAGGAGCATGCAAAACAATTGTTGTAGAACCGACAACACATAGAACACAACCAAGAACTCCAAAAATATGTAACTTCTCCCGCAAAATTATATGTGCAAGTGCAGCACTACAAGACAACATGGTGGTCAGAACTCAACACTAGAGAATTGAACTTAACTTTGGCATGACGTTCTACCATGCCTGATTATAATGCTGAGTGCACCAAGAGGAGTGACCAGAATAGCTGGTGCAAATGCATAAGCTGCAAAATTCGCAATTTCCCCAACGATCACTGTTGCAACGGCAATTTCCCATTAGAATCAATTAAAACCATACATGCAAGAAACTCATGTAGCTTCACAGTAAGTTAAATACTGGAAAGTACTTGCCAAAGAGTATAGTTTCTACACAATCATTTAATAAGAGAAGAAAACTAATATTCCATATATACAAAACTATAAATAGGGTAACATTGACAAGAAAAAAAAAATAATGTTCTCTTCACAATCCTCAAATAAAAGTGCCATATCTTAAAAACTCAATGTTGCAGAGATCTCAATGCCTATTTTTCTCATTTTCACAACCAAAGGGGTAGAAAGGAACAAGATAGACCAAAGTTTATATACTTCATGGTAATCATTTGGTCAGTAAAATGAAATGTCTAAATAACTTCTTGATGGAATACCACAAAATGCCCCATTTTCAAGTCTAAAGAAAAGGGAAGACACTTCCCATTAAAAACTTGAAAGTTGCAAGGAAAAATAATACAATTACATTGGATTTTAATTTCATATTAAATTGGTTATGCAAAATTCTGTTTTCTTTTAAAACATTTGTATATTCATTGGTACTTCAAACAAAAAAACACATTTCATTAATTCTTAGAGGTAGTTTATAGTCTCCATATTGTGTATTCACACAAGGAAGGAAAGGAGGCTTGATGTGTGACATGGCACTTTGTCCACACACTTTGCCACTCACACCCTATATCATCATCACAAAGACACAAGGAGGGAAAGGAGGCTTGATGTGTGACATGGCACTTTGTCCACACACTTTGCCACTCACACCCTATATCATCATCACAAAGACACAAGGAGGGAAAGGAGGCTTGATGTGTGACATGGCACTTTGTCCACACACTTTGCCACTCACACCCTATATGTTCCAAGATCGTTAACTCATCTCCACACCATATCGATTAAACTAAAGATTCCCCAAGTTTCACGGAACTGAGATTGGAGGACCCATCTCCACATTCAATCAAGTCAGTTGGAAATTATTAACATTCATAAATCTCAGTAACCCAGGGAAGCATACGAATAAGTCTCCCAAGGTATAGAAATGTTTGAGAGGGCTGGCCAGGGTCCAAATCTGCATTCTAGTGCTTAGGGCTCATTTAAGGGCCAAAGAAGGGTCCTGCTAGGTACAAATTGTAGAACCCATAACAAGATCATGGCAAAACAATGACCAATCCAGACCAATGTTTTTAAAGGCGAAAGCGTTAGGCGAGGCATTTTACTCCTTGCAAAGCGAGGCGTAAGCCTCAAGGCATAAGGTGTAAGCCTTTCAGTTAGTAATTTTCATTTTGAAAAAGGGAGAGAGAGAGAAAAAAAAGGAGTAGCATTTTGAAAATTAATAAATAACACCAAGACTAAAAAAGTATATAAACATTTTTGGGACATTTAAAATCATAGTAGTATAGTTATTTAAAGAAAAAAGTTCATATTGCATTATGGATTAAGTTATACAAAAACTGTACATAAACATGTAAAAAAAAGTATGAACATAATTCTACTAATATACATGGTTTGATACTTTGATATAAAATGTACAAAAATAAATTAAACACGGTTGAAACTTATTTAATGCATTCAAATAACATACAAAAATAAGAATTAAATCAAAAGGTTTAACAGAAGTCGCATGAGGCGTACGCCTAATGTGCTAAGGCGTAAAAAGTGCACCTTAGACTATGCCTCAGCTGGTGAGGTGTATGCCTAATGAGAGCCTTGCTTAATTTTTTAAGCCTTAACGCGTTTTTGAACAGCCTTGCCCCAAGGCAAGCCTCGAAAGAGCTTTTTAAAACAATGATCCTAGACAATAATCTTTAAAAATTCCAACGGAGTATTATGTGGATAATTTATTCTCATCATTCTCCTTGTACAATGTGTAGTAAATTTTAGCCGATTTCTTTCTCCTCCACCTCAAAATGCCCATGCAATTTGGCATTCCTACTGCTTCATTTTGCACGTATGGAGGTCCTTGAAGGTCTTTTTCACTTATTGATTGAGTAGCATTACAAAGGTTCTGTCACATCAGTACTGTGTCAAATTCCAAAATTAAAATTTTTTCATAGGAATTCCAAAGTTAATTCTCCAAAAATGGTCTCTAAGTTTGAACTCTGGAAGATTTCAAAACCACATTTCAGGCATAATTACTTTTACTATTCAACTAAAGTTACAATTTGATGAGGCATTTTTTTAGAGAAACTTGGAACAAAGATAATCACAACAGACGCTTGTAGGAAAATGAAAGCCATCAATTTTCATATTTCAATTCTCAAGGTGCTGATGTAGCATGTTGCTTCCAGGGAACAACATAGCTAACCCTAGCTAATTATTTACTGCACCTGGAGGCGAATAAAGTATATCAATAGTAAGGATCACCCCAACTCCCAAAGAACAAAGATTCTCTACCTCTCCTCTATGTCCCTTTTCATGTCCCTCTGCATGATTAGGCCATGCTAGATTGTAAGCATCATAAAAATTACATATTTTTTTATCAAGTAATGTATGTATTGGAAAAAAAGAAGCGCCATAACCCTCATACATGAGACATATACAAGAGTACAAAACCAAGCCTCACCAAACAAAAAGAGCCAAAAAATTCATCCCCAAAAAACTAATGCAAACTAAGGGAGTCAACAAAAAGAGTCAAAGAGGGATAATATCCTCTTGTATAACTACAAAACCACCAACACAAAGATTAACCAAAAAATATTTGAGCTCCAACGTAGATGACTGCACCCCTTCAAAGGTTCTCATGTTAAGTTCCTTCCAAATGCACCAAAAAAGAGCATGGGCCAAACAACTTTAGTATCTTTGCGGGACCTTTTAACCCACCAACTCACAAGCAAATCATGTGTAGTGAATGGCAAAACCCACTTGACCCCGAAAAGGTGGAAAATAAGATCCCATAAGCTTCTAGCCATCTCACAATGGATGAAAAGATGATCAACCGTTTCATCCGCCCTTTTGCACATAATACATCTATTCGGCATCTCCCACTTCATTCTAATCAAAAAGTCAATGGTAAGACACTTCTTGTGAGAGATCAACCAAGAGAAGAATGCTACTTTAGAGGGCACCAAAGGGATTCAAATGCACTTAGCCAGAGGGAACACAACCAAGTTAGAACTCAAACAAGAATAATAAGATTTCACCAAGAATAAACCTTTTGCGTCATTGTGCCACAACAAAGTATCATTCCCTTGCAAAGAAATCTTACATTCATATAAATCATGAAAGAAAATCATGACGGTCTCCAAGTCCCAATCATTGAAGCTTATACAAACAGTGATGTTCCAATGAATTCCATCCCTTCCACTATCAATGTAATCCATGATCCAAGCTTCTTTGTTATTAGCTATAGCACATAAAATGGGGAATTTTTCCAAGAGAGAAGCATTCCCACACCACGCATCTTTCCAAAATTTAATCCTATTTCCACCACCTACCTTAAAACTTGTTTCTTTCAAGAAAGTATCAAAGTCAAGCATTATAGCTTTCCATAAGCCCATACCATGGGATCTTCTACTCTCCTTCGACCACCAACCCCCTTCCTTCACACCATATTAACACACTATAACATCTCTCCACAAACCTTGAACACCCATACCAAATTTCCAAATCCATTTACTAAGTAGAGCTTTGTTCATGACCATAATGGAATTTAATACCCAACCCTTGTTCTTTTGGTAAGCAAACTGTGTTCCAATTAACAAGATGAAATTTTAATTCCCCATTATGCCATTCCATAAGAAGTCTCTTTGAAGCTTTTCAATCCTTAAGGCCACCGATTTAGGAATTTTGAGGATGGATAAAAAGTAGATAGGAATACTAGCAAGAGAGCTATGAATTAAAGTAAGCTTACCTCCTTTTGAAAGGTAAACTTTTTTCCACCCACTAAGCCTTTTCAAGAACCAAATCCCAAACTTTAATTTCCTTGAAATGGGCTCCAAGTGGAAGACCAAGATAAGAGATTGGCAACTTCCCAACTTTACAATTCAAATTAATGGCAAGATCCTCAATATTGTTGATAATGCCAATAGGAATGATCTCACTCTTCCCAAGATTAACTTTTAAGCCCAAGGCCGCTTCAAAGAAAAGAAGAACCACTCTAAGATGCCTTAGTTGCTCATCATTAGCCCCACATTGGTACCTACCAAATAATGGGTCTTGCTTCGTGTGTCTTGGATCGGATCATTTAAATGGTTTTGACTATTTGATTAAAACTACTATTTCCCTTAAGACAATATCAAAAGTAACCATTCAAATAACTTGATTAAAGTCGAATTAATCAAATATCTAAGATGATTCACTGTAGCTTATTTTTTGAGGATATTATGTTTTTCTATTTATTATATTTTTATTCATTTGTTTTTTGATGAAAAGGATATGATATATTTAATAGAACCTATTGTTTGGTCGGTCCCTATAATATTTTGACGATGATGGGACCCAATTATTTGGAGGGACATAGAAGGGGGCAAGATTAAGCAGGCATAGGATCTCCATCTACTCCAAAATTATTAGGAATCGAGTATATAGGTTTGACAACATGTTTTGAGTTGACTGACTACCAACCACAACCCCCTTTTTTCTCCAAGCTTGGGACCATTGCATGAAAGATAATCTCTAAAATGCATTCAAAATAAAAATAAAAAATAAAAAACATTACTAAAAATAGAAAGGGACAATATCATCTTTTAGACCCATTCACTAGTAGATTCTACACAGTATAGATATGCAACTTATTTAAACAGGATACATCAAGATCCGTGCTTCATCACCTCCATCATTATTATTCTTCATTTCTTCCTTAAACAAAGATGCCTCCCCCTCTTACTTTTCAAAATTAAGGGCATTTTTTCCCCTTTTAAATGTCCAGTCATCAATTATTTATCAAGTAGTAGCTACAGCCCAAAAATGATACAACATACTCAGATTGAACTCACTTTAAACATTCCACGAAGACTAAACTATCCTTACCAACTGAGCAAATAAAAATGATTTAGTTGCCCATAATGTTTCTCAGTTTGATATTCAAATACCCTTTAATCCACCTAAGTAGGGTCAATGCCTTCATCAGTCATTACCTGTAAGGTCCCTCACTTTATAAATAGGTGAGAGGGGCATCTTGTGTTTTTGATAAATCTTAATCATAGAAATGTAAAGGTGTGTGATGTGCATGTATGTTGTCTTCTTTTCAAACATTGAGAATTTAAGAAGTCTAGACTTATTGGACTTTGGCATAGACATGTGGGACACAAGAAGTCTCATTCAGTTTTCAAATATGGAAGTCAAATATGGATATGTAAAGGGGATGTAAACTAAAATTGTTCCTCTTATATGGCATCATCCACTATCAATAAAGCACGCATTAACAATAGATAGATTTACGCAAGTAAAGACACATGTTTTGGTCATGAAGACAACTAAACCCTTCAGGTCTTTATGTGTTATAGTGAACTGACGGACAAATTGTTTAACAAAATTCATTTACTTCAATGTTTTTTTCTTCTTTTTTTTTTTTTCTTTTTTTGTTAACAGTGGAACCATCCCACAACAGGGCCCTTTGGACCCATCCATGGAACCTAAACCCCTGGAGAGACTAGTGCAGCAACCCACCGCCACGGTCTCCCACTAAAATCTTAGGTTGTCCTAGCGGGGAATCGAACCCGAGACCGTGCACCTAACCACACAATTATGAGTTCGCCCTTACCAACTGGGCTACCCAAGGGTGGGTCATTTACTTTGATGTTTTATAAAAATATTGGTGGATTAATATGTTCTACCAAGTAGTGAAAACACATCAGTACAATTAAGAATATGGACAAAGCAACCATCTCCATTGTTCAACCTCCATCAAAAAATATTACTATTGTAGTTTATAATCTGTAGTTTATAATCCATTGAACAGATAAAAAAAATTCAAAGTGAACTCCCATCATAAATTGTTCAGTAGCTCTAATTCATAATTCATCAAAGAAAAAAACAAACATAAAACTTACTTGTTATCATTCCCACCCACCAAAGCGGCTCATATAAGTAGGAATAGCCTCCAACTCCTGTCAAAATCAGTGAATGTATTTGTGATGAGACAGTGTTACTCATGATGGTAACCTGAAAATTTTATTGAAAAGGAATGACCAAGCACTGAATCATGGCATATTCTAAATGCTATAGACAGATATATATACAAATGCATCGCAACTGATCTGGGAAAGGCAACAATATTTTGTATACAATTCACCATCACCTCCGCACTGTATGTCTTTATTTTCAACAATATGCTCAAATACGCACAAGAAAAGGGCAAGTGAATATAATCGCAGTTCCACTAATCAGATAAAGTTGATTTACTATAAACAGGAAGCATGTGAGGATCATTTTATCCCATGGATACAAATGCACCTCCCCTTTTATAAGTTATGACTATCCTCAGTTCAGACACAAATTTGATACAGCCATCTTACTTCTTAAACTAAAAATGTCTAAAGATTACAAAAAAAAGGACGAACCCTACAATCCTACATACACAGGATGTACAAAAAGCCATAACAAATGCAAGTAAGCTATAGATCACCACTACTAATGGATACAAAAAATAAAAAAATAAAAAAAGGATTTGAAAGAAGAAATCGTATAAACTCCCTCTCCAAGAATCCCATAATAATAAGAACTTCAAAAACCTTTGCCACAACATAAAAGATGAGGGCTATGAATCCTCAAAGTTTCCCCATAGTGTTCCTTCCAGATCCATGCACACACACACACACACACACACACTACCTATTTAATAAGAAGCAAAAAAATATACTTTAATTAGGCCAACAATTGGATTAATGTAAGATCAATTTTCCCAATCTATTTCATAAAACCATGATGGATCAAAAATGTTCTAAAGTGAACTCCCAACTGAACTGATATTTTCCAAGGTATCCACCTGCTTGAGGTTAATGATTAAGAATGCCACATTGATCCATCAAAAAATACACAAAACTCAAAAATCATACAAAAGACCCACAAATCCCTATAAATAGACACACCAATACCAAACAGAATTTCACTGCCAATAGGTTCAAAGCTTAAGAAACGTCAATTCAACAACTAAAAACAACAAATCTGCGAAAAACCACATTGCTTTTATCCAACTAAAAACAACATACGGAGCAATTAGTAACGGGATAGCTCTATCCGCACCAATGCTACATCGTAACATCACAAAGCACATCAAAATTGAAAAAATTAAAAAGAACCCATAAATTTACAACAATTAGACAGACCAATTATGAACCAAATGTATCCCCATCTGCACTACCAAATGATTCGAAACTGAAAAATTACATTTTCAAATAACTAGGGCATCATTTGTTTAGCATTGTGGAAGTGCTTTTACTGCTTTCAAACAGCAGAACTTACAAAATGTTAGCCAAACAGTACCTCAAAAACCAACATTTCCAAGCAAAGATCCATCTCCATACCTGCCCTAATTCCAGAAGCGCCGGCCTTCTTCAATCCCTTCTTCTTGACAATGAAGCTGGCGCCAATGAAGAAACTGGACGACAGCGCGAGTACCAAACCCTTGATGTTATCCGATGACATGCCCTTGTAGGAGAGTTTCCAGCTCTGCGAACCCTCCGTCGCCATCGCTGCAAAATAAAACCCTAACTCCTCCAAAGCTCAATGAAATAGCTTCACTCCCTCACCACATGTGATCACAAAAGCTCTTCACTCGGTTCAAACACACAGAATTGGTCGATCTCAGATATCTATATATATGTGTGTGTATATATGAATATATCTGTATGTAATGTGTGTATGTAAATATATGAGAGAGAGATGAGTGAGATTGGACTTATAGATGGGGTTTACAGATCTGTCGGCGCTTGTAGAGAGGAGAGAGAGAGAGAGAGAGAGGGAGACAGAGAGAGAAGTTGGTGGCACAGCTGGGGGGTTTCTTGGATCGGAAGAGAGAGAAAGAAGATAGAGAGAGAGAGAAAGTAGAAGAAGTGTTGGGGGGTTTTATTGTTATACCAAAATAAGGACTCCTCTCCGACTTGGGTAAGATGAATGCTACACACTATCTTCAGTGGCACATTCCATTTATTTATTTATCCATGGTTTCCTTGTTTTTCTCCTTTCTTGAATTAGTGCTTTCCTGAGTAAGGCTGAACCTTGAGATTTGTTGGCATCTGGGTAAGGCTGTCAAGACGGGGAAATTTGTTTTATCTATTGGCTATTAGAAGATTAATTATTTGGGCACAACGTATGACATGATAAAGTCAATTGGGCACGACCACATCTTGGTAGAGATTTTTCGATTAATCCACAAAAAGGCAAGAATTGATGACCGGCTCAGAGAGAATATATTACTTCAACAGGTAGCGTGTGTGCTGTTCCTATTAAATTTGGCAGTGAAAATGGGATCTTTTGTAATTTGTAAATATCTCTTAACCAAACATTCGGTGTATGCCGGCCTTTAAATTGGGAAAATAACCTTTTGGTGACCACTCTCCAAACTAATACAAAAATAAATAAACAATTTTACTTGTTAACTTATTACACATTGACTATCAACTTCTTTTGTTTGGTATTAATTTTGGGAAGTGTTTACCAAAAGGTAATTTCCCTCTTAAAATTTATGATAGGGGATATTGAGTGTGGGTTTGGAGCACCTATTGGGAGGATCCAAAGGGCATTTTTAGAGCTAAAAGTCATTTTATATCTATACTAATATAGAAAGTGTTTGGAACTTTGGTTAGATGCATAGGGTAGATTACTAGAAAACCCTCATTAGTTTTAGATAAGATAGATGTTAATGGGATTAAAAAAGTTTTTTAAATAAGGACTCCTAAATAAACTCTAACTTAACAACCCACTATCTTCTTCCTTTCTCACACTTTTCTCCCCCTATCATAACTACCCTCTTATTCTCTCTTGTTAACTACTTAATATCAGTTTTTTGTTCTCATTTTGAATTCAAATGTTTTTTATTTTTTTGGGAGATTTTTGTAATTTTATTTTTGATACATACAACGCGTGTACTTTGATATCTAGTATTTTGAAAGTGTTTGGTAGGCGATTAAAGAGCCTTTAAGAAAAATACATTTCTTCTAAAAGGCATGGTAACTTTTTAAAATGCCAATTGTGGGAAGGCAAAAGGCTCTCAAGTGAAAATATAAAAATAAAAAATAAATAAAAGGGCGCAAAAGACTCTCAACTTTCAAAATGTACGTTCACCAAATATTAAGTTTCCTCCAATTACCTTTTTAAAAATGACTTCTTGAAAATGCCTTTTCTCCAAAAGGCCTTTTTATTTTCAAAAAGTCATTGATTTTTCTTATTTAATTTCCTAAACTACTTTTGATATGGTATTCTCTCTTTTTCCAATGTTTTGTACATTTAAGGGTAAAATTGAAATATTCAAACATATGTGTTGATGTGAAAGAATTTAATAGGAGTCTCCTAAAAAAACATGTATTTTCAAAGGAGACAATCAATTAGGAACGGAGGAAGTATTTTTTTTTCTTTTGAGGATCTGCAAGTCCAACCGATTTAATTAAGATATGATAATTTTTTGCATTTAATATTACCATTCTTTAATTGTTACATTTTTTCTTCTCAAGATTCTTAAGTTTCTATTTAAATTAAATTTAAATAAATCTATATCTATATATATGTATTAGTTATAAGAGGGAGGCTATTGCCACCACATAAAGTACTCTAAGCCCCCCATTTGTTTACACTTTTTAAGGTTTTATGAAAAATATGAAAAGTTTTTACGAAAACTAACCGTGCTGTCTATTAGAAAACATCATTCTGAACAACTTTATAAAGAAAGTTTTCTCAGAATTTGTCATTTAAGTGGACTTTTTGGTCATTTATAATCTCTATTATATTTTCCATAAAAAATGGCCCAAAAGTCCACTTGAATGATAGTTTTTGAAAAAAATTTCTTCTACAAAGTTGTTTAGAATGATGTTTTCTATTAGACTACATTATTAGTTTTCATAAAAACCTTTTATATTTTCATAAAACCTTAAAAAATGTAAACTAAGTAGGAGACTTAGAGTATTTTATGTGGTGGCAATAGTTTGACCCTAATTCTAAATGTCTCTTATTCAGAAAAACTTTTAATTGACTATTTTACCTTCACTTAAAGATAATATGACAAAAAAGGCCTTACTTAAAAACCTAAAATCAATGAAATCCTATTAAAAATGGAATGCAAGAAGGATAAAAATTTATTTTTAAAAAATACATCTTTAGAATATCTACAACCTCTGTAACTCTCTGGTTTGAAGAAAGAATTAGATTTAGAGAGAAATTTAGGGTTAGGGCTTGGAACTGTTTTTGCACCTTTTAAAGCCTGCAATGGAAGAGATTCCAAATGATCAATAGACAGCACAAACATCTTAGATTTGCACAAGGGGTGAATTGAGGTTTTTAATACAAAGAAACTCATTTTCTACTGCTTGGTTATTACTAAGAAAAGCATGACTTCTATTGTTAAGATGAAGGATGAATCTCCTCCATCTCGGGGACCTAAAGGCAAAGATATATTGATATACTACTTGGGAAGGAGAACAAACTTTAATGAGTTAATGGTAGCAACAAGAGAGTTGAATTGGTGGCTGAGAACAACTTTTGATTGCGTTGGATTCAAATTTTGACGGTCTGACCTAGATCTTAAAGTGGATTTAAAATGCGACATTGGGATTTCTTATCTATATTAAATATACGTATATGTTTTCGTACAGTATATATATATATAATTTCATATGAATGCATATATTAAGTCTTCGAGCCCCTTTGGGGTTGGTCAAGTAGTCAGGTTACCAGTGTACTTCCCAGAGGTCATCATTTCGACTCATCGTAGCTACCGTTGCTTACGGATATGAGGTATCTCACACGGGTATTAGGAGATTAAATTGAGTTGAAACTACGACGGAAGTAGTGCTTGGATATCCCTAGTCATTAATATAAAATAAAATAAAATAAAATAAGAAGTCTTCAAATGATTGAGTTAGAGCTAAAATTCTAATTATATGAAATATCTATTTTTGGATCTTCATTTTTGCAGTCAAAACAAAGTTGGTATGTGTTTTTCTATTTATGGTTTTAAGGTTAATTGGCATTTTGACTATGGGAATATTGGCTAATTACTATATCCTGATCTCTCTTGTTTAAAAATGGATCTTACAATTAGATTTTATTTGGTCCATTATAGAAGATAATATGGTTTTTTTTTTTTGGTATTCTTCACTTTTACATTTTTATTCTAGAAATTACATTATAATTAGTTATTTGCAAACTGGTTAGCTTAATATAATCTTGGAATCAGAGGGGCTTGAGAACTTATCTTGAAAATTTTTTTTGACATTGGATGTTTGATATAAATTTAACTCAAAGTTTACAAAGTTAATTAGCAGGAATTTGGTTTTGCTTATAAATGCGCATAAATTCCCACTTAGATAATTTTATGTGATATTGGATTTACAGAAAACACAGAGACCCTTAAACTGTTGAACATTACTATAGCCAAATTTGGATATACTAGAAAAGTAAGTTTTCTTGCCTTTGATATCCAATTAATGACTGTAACTTTATCATATACTAGTTAGTGCACGCATGCATTACACATGGACCATCTTGATTTGTAGTTGTTTTCATAAATGATAATAATTTTGTAGCTCACTTCATAGAATGTAAAATAATTTAAGAAATACAATTTCTCAAGAAAAAATCACACACAAAATAAATAAATAAAAATAGAGAGAGAAAAAGAAATCTGTAAACAAGTAAAATTTTGGAAAACACTGCAACAATTAGAAATTGATAGAAATTAATATTAATTAAAATAAAAAGTTATATTAAACGTGTAATGAAAAGTAGTATTTTTAAATTAATACTTAATTTTTTTATACTGTTTTTTATTTTCTATTGTTTTGCTCCACATGATATTACTTCCTTTTATACTCTCTATCTCTCTCATTTATCTTCTCCCCTTCTCATTTTTTCCTTTAATATTCAAAATTTGAACCTCCACCTACTATCATGTTTCATTTATCTTCTCCTCAGCCATACCAACCGTCATAGTAATTATGACTTACTATGACAGATGTACACTTTGTAAAATTAAAGGAGAATATTTTAAAAATAATATCAACAACTATTTATGTATCTTGTGTAATTGTGACAAATGTAATCTCATAAGGAATATAAGATAATGGTACGTGATTTTTCATCAAGTATTATTTGTTTTTTTTTTTTTCGTAGTGGTTTATTTAAATATTAATGATATATTATAATTTTAACAAGTAGTTCATGATCATTAGAGTTTATAAACAATATATATTAAAAAGCTAATCAAACCTTAGAATGTAAAAATAGGGAAGAAATGTATAGGAATGAAAAAAGGAAGAGAGTTGGAGTAGAAGAAAAAGATAAAGGACCATTAATGTTTAGAAACCTAATTAGAATTTAATAAGAAAATAGCTAAATAATAGGACTGCTCTTATCCTTATGGATTTTATTAAGGATAAGGTTAAAAAAGTAATTAAGTTCAAAAATGAGGATATAAAGGTCAATCAAAAGTTTTTCTGACGTTCACCATTTTATAGGTAGTATAAAATATAAAATAAATATAGATAGATATAGATATTGAGGAGGTGATCTTCAATTATACTTATATATGTTAGTATTGTCCTCTTTGGGGTGAACGTCCCATATTCCGCGCGCAATAGCTCTTTCAAGGGAAGCTTATCAATTGATCCACACCAAGTAGAGAGCCACAAAAATCCCTTCTTTCTTCACATTTTGATGCAAGACAATACTAGAGAAAAGAGGGAGAAGGGTAGTCACTAGCGTTCAATGAGAGAGTGCTAGCACTAATGAATTATTTAGCTTTGAGAATGTATGATACATAAAGATTCACGTGTAACATACATGTGCCACAACTAGTAACAAATAAGTGAATGTTAAATTAATTAATTTTTTGAAGAAATGCTAAAGTGCCACGTCAAATTTAAAAGTGGGACCACAGTTAATGAGAGAAGAGAAAGAGATTGAATCAGAAGGCCAAAGAAGCTTGCCACATAAGCAAACTGGGTTTTATATAATAATAATATAGATATAGATGTCAAACTCGATATTTAATCGACGTGGAATGTGAGATTTCCTAAAACTCGATCCCCTTCACGTGCAAGCTTAATAAAACAAAAACGGACTTATCACATAAACAACAAAGACAGGCTCAAGAACAACATCTCTAGTACTATGTTAAGTTTTCAACCTAAAAGCCTAAACTTATAGATAGAGAGAAAAATATGTGTCAAACTCGATATTTACTCGATGTGGGATGTGGGACTTCCCACACATTCACGATGATCAGATTGTCACACTGTGATTAGTGTGTGCATGACCTACTCATGTCCCAAATGGTAGATTTTACACTATAGGGAGTGTTCATTAATTACAATTGACAATGATTAGATCGTCACACTGTGATTGGTGTGTGCATGACCTACTCATGTCCCAAATTGTAGATTTTACACTATAGGGAGTGTTCATTAATTACAATTGAAAGTAAAGGTTGATAAAAAATTCACTATCCTTCTCTCTTGAAGAAGATAAATAGATTGACAGTTTTTGGATTTTTTATATTCTTTTTCATTTAATGTTTTTCCTTAAATCCTACTTCGTAGAAAATTTCAAATTTGAGCTGAATTTTTCATTTAATTCAATTATTCACTTTAGATGGAGACCTCCAAGATTAAGGACTCGTTTGGGATAGCTTCTGATTTTGTTGTTGGGCATACATAAGTGAATCATACATTGCTGGTAGAAGAAGAGAGTCATGTTTGTATTTGGCACCTATGTTTCAAAAGTAATTTTGCTACCATAAGTGATGCTTTTCCTATTTGGCAAAAACACCTTTTGAAATGCCTTAACCTGAAATGACAGTATTACCCTTAGAAAAGCAGTAATTCTAAGGCAAAACGAATATGCAAAATACTAATAAAATAGCCCTAACATGCTAACAAAAACATGAAATAGCAATAAACATATCATTGTATGAAGAACAACATACTACCTTAAAGAGATATGCTCTCCTATGTACAATAAGAGAATCCATGCCATCATGCTATATGCAATATAATCATGCAAAACACACAACAAAACAACCTAATCAGACGGACAAAATCAACTATGCATGCAGATAACCCTAAAGATTATTTTAAGAGAAGAGAAAAAGAGAATAGAACATTAAAGATTGAGAAGATAGGGTAGGAGGAATATCTTCCCAGGCAACTGTGCTTTCTCTCTTCCTCTTCAAGCTTCAAATAAGGTCTCGAACGTTCCAAAAAATCTCTTCAATGGAGGTGAATTATGAAAGAGAAGGGTGGTTCTCTCACTATCTCTTTAGAGCTCGGTTAGGAGGCACATATAAGGTTTAATAGTACTGAAAATTAAATTAACTTAATCGAGCTCTTTTTTATAGAGTACAACTAAAAATTTTCGATGGCTCATAGCAATCAAACCTTGAGTTGATCAATGACTCTAGAAAATTCCTTAAAACCAATTTTTCTAATGATTTTTTGGGCTAATACCATGGAAATTTGGGTGGAAAAGAGTTTAAATAAAAAAGAGAGACTACAACAAGCAAAGAAGGCCCTGATGGCCATCCCACATCCGTTATTTTTGGGAAATATTTTAAATTGAAAAAAAACTACTGCTTGAAACCATTTAGTTTGAGTAAAAAAATACTAACCAAGGTTAGGTTGGTTAGGTTTGAGAGTTGGTTAGCCGTAAGAGCCAAAATGGGACCTTTAGGAGCTAAAATGGTTTTATTAACTGATTGAACCATTTTCTCGCTAAAGCTTTTCAAAAATCATTTTAAACTTTAAAAATATTTAATTAAAACATAATGGAAATGAATTGGTCCCTTAATTTTAAAAATTAAAGCTGAATGAAAAGTCAATTCTCAATAAACCAAAAAAGGATAGTTAATCATGCAGAGCTTATGAGTGTAATTATAGCTATTAATTATGCTTAGGAAAATGGTTGGCATAGCTTTTAGATTGAATGTGATTCTCTAGTAGTTATTTCATGCTTACATAGTAGTCTTTAAGCCGCCTTGGTTTCTTATTACTCAATGGTCTAAGTGTCTGTATCTTATTAGTACGTAAAATGAATGTGGTATCATCTTATGCGTATTGAGAAGGCAATTATACAGCAGAATAGGAAGCTAATATTCATGCTCTTAGTTTTTCTCAATTGACTTGGTGGCCCTCAAATCTGGGTATCACTCTTAGGCTCTATTTGGTTTGTGGATTTTATTGAAGAATATATATATATATATATATATATACACACACACATAAAGAATTGTACTTTTCTTTATTTGGTTGCAATAGAAAATTAGAAGAAAAAGAAGAATTGGAATTATTTTGACTTGATATGATTTTTATCTTTTCCTTTCATTTTCTTTCCTCCTCATTTTTTTTTCCCTTTCTGTTTTTTTTTTTTCTCAGTAGAATTCATGAACCAAATAGAGTCTTAGGGAATTTATTAGAGATATGTCTAGACTTCTTTTTTATAAATTTGTACATTAAGCTTTTCATTGTGAATTGGAATGTGACATTGTCTATAAGTTACCGGAACCAACTTTTTTATTTTTTTTCCCCTTTCCTCTTCTTTATTATTTATTTGTTTGTTCATTTTATTCTCTTTTAATAAAACATGGGTTATAAGCACATCTAAATCAATCATCTCTCATCACCTACCAAACGAAGTAAAAATGAATAAGTGAAAACACATGGGGTCTAATATGAAAAATGCAAAAACTATCACATATGATGAGTGTTGAGAGGTGAATAATTTAGGTGGGTGGCATAGTTCTATTCAAAAGCACACAACGAGCAGTGGTGGCCACTGGTGGGGACTACTGAGATCTAATAACTGAAATAACGTTCAGCTTCGGCACGTCCGTTATACAATAGGCACGCCGCCATTTTCTGGTTCGGGTCAATATATTCCGACCCGGGTCTATGATATTCACAGTCCGAATTCCGAAGGCCTTCAAAAAATTTCTTACAGCTTAAGCGACCTCTATGGCCAAGAACAGACCATTCTTCTCCATTTCTCCTCCCACAGCGTACCCAGGGTTTCCAGCAACAATGGCTCGCAAAAGAAAAGGCCAAAAACGAAATGCAGCAGAAGAAAAGCGAGCTCACAAGGGGGCAGCTCCCATAACGGCATCACCGCCGAAGATTTCGTCAGTGAAGAAGCTAAGCAGAGATATGAGAAGCATTACTCAAAGTTTAAAGTGGTTACAGAAAGAAGGGCTGTGGTTGAAGGGTTATCTGATTTTGGGATAAAAGAGACGACCCAAAGGCTTAACTGGGAGACCCTTTTCGATGTCCAATACAATGACATGTACGGGGAACCAGTGAAGCTGTTCTACAGCAATCTCACCATACCTGACCCTGAAAAGCAAGGATTCGTCACCAATGTCTTTGGCCATTCGTTGAATATCAGCCCTGGGTATATAGCCCAGCTGCTCAAACTCACGAGGCCTGCTGATCCTCGAGCATTTCCACCACCATCATATTCCAAGCTCAAAAGAATGATTGTCACTGAAAAGATTTGTGGGCATAAGGTAGTGTGGCACAATACATTGGAAAGGAAGTTCTTGCTTCCCAAATACAGTATCTTGAGCATGATGATTTTCAATAATCTGGTCCCCAAAGGAGGTCATATGAATGATGCCGGTGCGGATGTGGTCTATATTCTCTGGTGCATCGCAAAGGGGTATGTCCTCGATCCGGCTTTGATTATTTGGAAAGTTATGGTTAATGTGACGAGTGGAAGAAGGATGGGTGGAAGAAGTCTTCCATTTAGGGGTTTAGTGTGTCTCATATGCAAAGATTGTGACGTTGTTTTAGGGCAAACTGTGTGCCTGTATATCCTCTGTTACCTATTTCAGCCACTACCGTACTCAAAATGGGTTTCGATGAGACCACTAACAAAGGAAAAGCTGTGCAATCTCAAGCTGAAGCATCGTCGTTTTTTAAGGGGCCTAACGTCTCAATGGCCACAATATCTGTCCAGATAGAAGTGATCTCCCAGGGCCTACAACGAATGGAGGCTTATATGCGCAAGAAGGACTCAGAATATCCCGGAGAAGAAGAAGAAGAAGAAGATGAAGAAAATGACCGTACCCCTGAAGATACATACTAGTCAGTAGTCTAGAACAAATTCTGCTTGACTCCTTCTGTTCTGCTTTGATTGATATCTGAATCTTTCATTTCAAATAGTCGTAAGTGATTATGGACACTATGTTTGAAACCTTCCCTTTTTTTTTTTTTTTTTTTTTTTTCAAACGGTTTCGGTTGATTTGAACAATTTTTGGAAAGCATTTTATGTACTGCTTATAACTTTTAGGTAGGCATTTTATATATATATTTTGATCAACAACAGAGACAAATTATATTAATAAAGAACAAAGAAGATTACAAAAGGAAAAAAGAGGTCCGAGCCACCTGAATAAATATATCAGTTATTACATTTTTTAGGAAACCTAAAACTTTTCAATTTCATCCATACTTGGGTGCTTGGTTCCTTCTATGATTATTATTTTCTTATATATATATATATATATATATATATATATATATATATAAAATTTATGTATTTTTTTTCCCCCGGTAAGATTAATATGAAAACAGTCTCAAAAAAAGAAAAAAAAAAAGGACGGAAAGGACTAAAAAATGTAAACATGAATGTTAGTGTGAGGTCTGCGTTTTTATCAGGTTGTTAACATCATTGATTGAGGAATACCCTTTTCACAGTTTTGTTTAATTTGAATGTTATTGTGATGTTGGATGATTTTATTGGTTTGTTATGCTTGATTGAGGAATATCATATTCATACACATGTATGTGATGGTAGTTGTATGATATTTTATCCCGATCTACCCATCTATTGAATACTTTGTATTCTTTTTGGTATTCTTGGAATTATTATTATTAATTCTTTTTTTTTTTTAATAAATACAATACTACATGAATTTGACGACAAAAGGAAAGATTTACAAGCAAAACCAAGAGCAAAACTGCTTGAAACAAAAAAAAAAAAAAAAAAAAAAAGTCTTATTGAGGAAAAGAAATGCCCGCGATAAGTCTGTAAAGAAATAGCAGCCCTCTTATAGCAAGCTCAATCACCCACAGCCCCATTTTAGCCACCCAATGCACTTGAACTTGCAAGAGGTTCACTAAATCCAAAATTTCCCTATAAAATTTCGTAAACCTCCAAGCACCAATCCTTCTGGCTCTCACCCTCCTAGTAACAATGAAAAGTCACCCTCCACAATTAAATTAGTTAAACTCGGCCTCTTAGCTTCCCGTAACCCCTACAAATTAGCATTATCAACCTTTTAAGGCAATTCCTTCTCCTACTGGCAAAGAAAACTCATAAACCTTCTTTTTTAGAACCACTAAACATCCCCCCAATACCCAATTGACTTGGATTCCCAAGACAATACGCATTAGCTTCTTAGCATTTTTTCTTTCAGCTAGTACCTTCCATTGAAACTTGAAAACTAGAAGTGTAATATGATTTGCTTGGTATGTTTTTGTCTTTGTGTGGTTTGTTAGTCAGTTTTGTAAAGCTGTATGAATTTATTAGGCACAATTGGTTCTGTCACGCCCCGACTCGGAGAGTCGACACGTGGATAAAAGTCAAAGTAAAAAGGTGTACACGTGGATAAGTCAAAGTATAAAAGTTGCGGAAGACTTAGTCAAATCCACGTGTATTTTTTTTTTTTATTTTTTTTTTATTTTTAATAATAATGGTGCCAGCTCATCAATAATACCCAAATAATTAATATGAAATGTTATGCTCACACATCATGCCCATAATAATATATAATCCCCCAAAATAATGCCAACATCCCTGGCACATATAGGCTAGATTCAAACTACTCAAAGTTCAGTAAATACTAATTGTAATAACAATAATAATAGTAATGTCTACACACCAAAATAACATAGTCTTTATGTAAGGCACGTGCATCTATCCTCATCCATGACTATGTTAGTATGCAACCTTCACACTCCAACCTCAAATCATGCCACTAGGCATCCGCCATCGGCGAACCTTCATTCATCACCTGATCATCTGAAATAATAATAGGATGAGCTGCAAAGCCCAATAGGAAATATGTGTGGATTCTATACAATTAATATATGTGCAGATACATGGTATATGAATTAAAATCATTTAATAACTCAAAATCAAATACCAGTCACAAATCAATACTTTGTGTAGGTTTTGAGTTAATTTCCCAAAATTCTCATAGTATCTCTAATTCCCAAGACTATGGGATCAAACCATGCATCAACCGTCGCTAATCACAGGTTACGTCGTCACGTCAACCCCCGGCTCAGCCAAGCACGAAAATAACCAACACCTACGCGGCGTTCTTCCTCGAGGGCTTCAGGGTCTTTCACCCAAGGGCACTTTACCCTGCTTGCTATTCGCGGAGTATTCTCAACGCAGGACACCACTTCATTGTGATGCCCCCACCCATTTGATGCATACCAAGACCCAAGGTCCATATATCCAAAACATTTTCCATCATTCAAATAAATATCCGAGTGTCCAAAAGTATCCATAAACATGTTTGATAAATTTCTAGAATTTCAGTAACATTTCTAAAGCATTTCCAAGTAAACAACATTTATAAAGCATTTTTCCAAGATCCAAGTATCATGAAAATTCCACACATTTAACAGATATTTCACAATAACATTTAAACGAGTATATAACCATGTATCTTTAAGGAACAATATAAAACAGTCGTATCAAATGATATATTGAAGGATTCCCTAAATTTTGAACAAGTAATAAAATATTTGGTTATAAATCAGTGGGAAAATCCAAAAATATCATTAAAGCATTTAAAATCACATTTATAGAACAACACTATATTAAATGTAAAGAAGCCACATTTCCTACCTCAATTGCGAGCAATACCAACCCAAAACCACGTGATAGACACTGACAATGCGAATGCAGCGTTAATGCTCCCTAGGGTCCTCCTGAGGACCGATAAAATCTGATAATTATGCATACGTAATCTTTAGGTAAATTTCAAAATAAATATAACGCACTCAAAAATTACTATTGGCCTTCTAACAGTGAACTATGGTCCCAAAATCATCAAAATAATTTTTAAAACACTCTCTATAATTTCTGGGAATTTTCTGTAATTTTTGGAATTTTCTGGTATTTTCTAGAATTTTTAATAAATATTAATTTGGCCAAAAAGTCAAACTATAGTCAAACTTGGTCAAAATGGTCAACTAAGGGTCCCACATGGTAGGGCTCTCCAAGACGAGTCCAACGGTCAAATTTGGGGTTCATATGATTATCGTATGGCTTTTAAATGCATGAGAACACGGTAAGGTACACAGATGCACCCACACAGGATCATAGACCTATGGGGTCATCTTCACCCTCCCGCGGGTTGAATTGTGTAACCGGGTTACACCGTGTGTTCAACGAGCCAACTTCGATGATTAATATCTCCCTTGTTTCTTAACCGTTTTCAGTGATTCAAGTGTCGAATCGAAGCTCATGCGGAGTACTACGTGCGACTATAAATTGTTCATTCAGAATCCTATAAAATCATATTTGTTTTTAATCCTAAAGTTTCGGGTTTTCATGATCCAAAATTCTAAAATTTCTAAAACTTCAACCTACAGTCAATTTCTCTAAAATTTGACACTACCATGGTGTTCCTTGGTCCCAAAAACATAAAATATGATCATCCTTTCTAAGAATAACATAAGAAAATAAAATTGCATATACATATATATATATATATATATATATATGAAATCAACAATAGAGGAGGTGAGGATTTTACCTCACTAAGAGAGCTCCACGAACTCAGCCAAAAACCTCCACCAGACCACTCTTTTTTTTTTCTCCTCTGTTCTTCCTCAATTTCTCTCTCTCTGTTGCTCTTTCTCTAACTCTCTGTCTCGATCCCTCTATACATATAAATATATCCAAAGCAGATGCAAGTGGTGGGTGCGGCTAATGATCCCTCTATACAGATATATATATCCAAAGCAAATGCAAAGCAAATGCAAGTGGTGGGTGCGGCTAATGATTCTCTATACATATATATATATATCCAAAGCAGATACAAGTGGTGGGGCTAATGATCCCTCTATACATATATATATATATACACATCCAAAGCAGATGCAAGTGATGGGTGCGGCTAATGATCCCTCTATACATATATATATAAAAAAAGTCAGGTCATCACAGGTTCATACATAGATTTTTAGTTTTGTGCCGAGAAAATTTATGTAACAAAAATACACTGAATTTCGCCAAAAATATAACTGACAAATTCTCCAGCAGAGTGTCATCCTCCTTTTTGGCAGTTTCCACCTTTTGTTGGAAGCAACTTTTGAATACTCTTGTCCAACCAAAGTTCAGAATGTTTATTTGGAAATACCTCTACGATACAGTGCCTGTTTTCAAAATTCTGAGAGATAGGGTTATGGAGATGGACATATTATGCCTTATGTTTAAGTCTCATGAAGAGTTAGTTTATGATTTCTTTTTGAGCTGCCCTTTCTCTCGCAAGTTTTGGTTTGCTTCCCCCTTCTGTTGATTTGGAGAATTTTCCAAATGTTCAACTCTGTGATTGGTTATTTCCAAAGGTTGATTCTTCTATGCTGGGCACTGATTGTTAATGGATCCATTCAGTCAAATTTTCAGTGAGGTGGGCAATATGGTTGGAACGGAATAGAGTTGTTTTTAGACACAATAATCCCTGCATTAATAAACCAGCTTGCCATGTTTATAGAATTCTTGAGGATAATATCTTTGCTCTGGCTCAAACTTTGCCAATGCAGGTTTTGGCGGGTTGAGGATGCATGGCCTTGTTCCCCTCTTTTTCCTGTTGATGAGGGGAGTTTTTGGAAGCATTTTTGCGATGGAGCTTACAAAGAAGGGAAAAATTTTGTTACTGGGGAAGCCATTTTGTTTGATTTGGGAGGTGCTTTCACTTTTTGTTGCTCTGCACTCAAGCAAGGTTTAGGTACGTGCTTTGGTTGCTGAAGTTATTGGCTTGCTTCCTGGTGTAAAATCTGCTTTGAAAGCTAATGTCTTAGAGATATCAGTATCCCTGGATTGGCATATCGATCTTCTGCCTCTTCAAGATGATATTGGCCAGGCTGCACGCCAATCGTTTTAAGCATATTTCTTTTGTAAAATAATAATCTACTTAGCAAAGATAAATGTGAGAAGAAAGTTGGAATTACCTTTGTGCAACTTGATTAGAAAATTATAGGATGCTGTTCAGTAAATTCTGAGTTCCAAAGCATTTGCATGATGAAAAAATTGGTTAGAGTCTCAATTGTTAGTGTGTCCCTAGCTTGAGAACAAATGTCTCATGCTAGGATGACCCAATTGGTGGGGTTAAACTCATCTGCAACCCAAATACTTCTTTTCAATATTAATTTAATTTACTATTTCTTTTCCATGTATGCTAAGATCATAGAGGTTCTGGTTTCTTTCTAAATGACAAGAATGGTACACCTTTAGAATGGGGGGAATCAAGTGCCACTAAGCTAGGGATCTGGCATTTGACGAATTAAATTTGGATTTAGACTTTTCACACATGGAATTAATCATCATCAGTTAACCCTTCCTGAGATTAAAGTAGTGAATACAGTATATAATAATATGTCAACATCATGTCACCTAAACCCTAACCCTAGTTGGTGTTACTGGGGTGACTTTTTAAAACCACTTTTTTTCCCATGATGTAATCCTAGTTACTGGCAAAATATTGATAGGCCTTGAAGAATTTCTTTGTTTATGAAAACATAAAATTATGGTAGAGGAGATCCCATATTTGTTGTGTTGTTGGGAGGTTTGGTCAACTTGTTAGGATTTTCTTTTTATAATGGTACTTGTATAATACTATAATTTGAATTGGTGGTGCTAGGTGTCCCTTCAAGTTGCCTCATGCTTTTGTTTAAGTTTGCACATGTCTTTTGAGAAAAAAATTAGTCATTAATTTAGAAACTTTGTTATATTTACCCGTTGGAGATTTCGCTTTTATGTGTTATATTTGTTTCCTTTATTATTATATTTCATACCCACCTAGGATAGCTGTTCAAGAATGATACAGTGCCACAAGATGCTACCTATCTTTTTTTTTTTTTCCTAATGCAAGGATGGTGTCTGGACAATACGTTTTGTCTTTATGAAACAACATGTTTCTTAACAGGATCCTATGGGTTAATGTTAGTAGTTAGCCCATCAGACACATCGATTAATCTTGAATCTTCCATTTGGACAATTTAAAAATGTATACTACTAAACTACTTTGTACATATACCACTACTCACTCTGTTTTAAATTGTTCATGCTACTTTGACAATGGTTAGTACATTGTCATGTGTGTGAGCGCAAGCGGGAGTCGCCACCCAATTTAGCTTTGGGAACTGTGTTTTTGGTCAAATTCGAGGTCCAGAGATTCAAGTCCGGAGCTAGGGTACATTATTGGGAAGGTATTAGGCACCCAAAAATGCCCGGTCGAAACCGGCCTCCGTGAATAATTGTTGGCTTTAATTAATCAAGGTATTTAATCAAATTTAACCCTAAGCATGCGAAAATGCAACAATATGCCAAGCACGCAAATGATTATGCAAATAAGAAAATAATCAAGTAGAGAAATGGTTAGTAGCACATGGCATGACAGAATATACAGGAGATAATAACTCACGGAAAGCAAAAATGAATAAACAGATAAAAGAGTACCTAAACTACAATGCGTACGCACCAGGTGTTGGTGCGTGCGCACCATATGGTGGTGCGTGCGCACCAAGTGGATTCAAAATGGCCATTTGAAGCAAACTAATTTTTTCTGTCAGAGCATAGGGTGCGTACGCACCATGAAGTGGTGCGTACGCATCAGCAAGACAATTTCCCTACATTTTCCACTAACATGCATTTTATAAATAAAATATTAACACCACTAACATTAATTTAATCTACAAAACTACCAATCAGCATACACTAATATTAAACAAAAGATACAACCATTAATATATACAAAAAATACTCACACTAACATTAAATATTCTAACCATACTTAATAAAATAACCTAACTAATATTATAATGATATAATCTAATCTATTTTAATCAAAACCAGAATAAATTATGATAAACAATATAACCCACACGTACTCACATTAAACCCATGAATATAATATTAAAACTAATTACTCTAACATTAACTAATTCTCTACCAGGAGAAGTGGTGCGTACGCACCACGCAGTGGTGCGTACGTACCAACTTAGCTTAAATGATGAACGGTCAAAGTTGGTCAAACTGTGGTCAAAATGACCAACCAAAGGTCCCACATGATAGGTCTCAACAAGACGAATTCGCCTGTCAAATTTGGAGTCAATCGGGCCAACCTAAGGTCTTCAAATGCTAGGGAACACGGTACCTGTGGGTGAGTACGCCCACACTGGATCACTGTCCACTTCACCTTCAACCTCAGAACGGGTTGAAGCTGAAAAATGCAGTATTGAGCTTTGTCCCATGCTAACTTCTCCCTAACTTATCTTACTCATTTCTTAACCGAATTTAATGATTCAAAAACCAAATTGAAGCTCTTGCAGCGTACTACAAGCGCGCATAAATCGTTCATCCAAAAACTTGCAGAATCATGATTATTTTTTGGGTCAAAGTTTTGAGTTTATAACCCGAAAACCCGTCAATTCAAGAACTCATGTCACGGCTATTTTCCTTCAAATCTAACATTACCAATGATTTTCTTGACCTTAACAATGTAACATGGCATCATTATATTAAACAATAACTCATAGAAACAAATATGCAGTATAAATTTACAGTGCATATATATATGTGTGTCTGTGATACGTACCCCTCAGGTTTGAATGCTTCCAATATCAACGCAGCAATTCCCTTCTCGCAGCTTCAGATTACAACACTCAACCCTCCTTTCTCTCTTCTGGTTTTCTGGTGTTTTGGTGGGTATTTGGTTTCTCTCACTCTCTCTTTCTGGCCGTTCTCCCTTAAGCCTCTATCCAAAAAAGGAAATAGCTCTATCTCTAAAAAAAGGACCCCTCCCGACTGATTGATTCATCCCCTCTCCAGTCCCATCAGTAGAGTATAAATAGGGCTCAATTAGGTTTTGAAAACATCCCCTGACTGGCCCATCCCCTACCCATGCGGGGAACACCCGTGGGAATCTCCCCACTCCCCCCCCATACTCTCCCCCATGCTCTCATGTTTAGTGGGAGACAGATCTGAAGGGGCCTGAAAAAGGCTTAAGGTGCGTACGCATGGAAACTTGGTGCGTACGCACCACCCATTGGTGCGTACGCATGAAATGTAGATGGACAGTATTTTCCTGTTGTAATCTTGGCTACTCGTCGGGAATTGCTTTGTCATTATCTCAAAACATACAATAAACCTCATCATTGGGTTTCCAAAATACGTGATTTCAAATTAATTAGGTGGTACAAAATGGGGTGTCTACAGTTGCCCCTCTTTCGATTTCACTCGCTCCTTCGAGTGGTGTCGAAAGATTCCATAGACCCAATCATTTTGACCGCCTAACAACTCAAAATCAAATGTAACCATGCATGGGGTCGAATTAGGGATCACCTAACTACCTACGTACCCTTTTGTAAGGGATCAGACCCGCCGTAGTTCATGCATATGTGAGAATCCGACCTCGTTTGGGTTATAACGAGGATGGTAATAGGTATAAATCAATGGATGACAGTTATCTTGAAGAATAAAGCAGACCCCAGAGCGGGTTAAAAGGATACATTGGGCCCCAGGGTGGGCGTAGATTCAGTCATATCGGACCTCGGATTAGGTACGATTTCCTTCGCAATCGGACCTCAGATTAGGTACGATTTCAGTCATATCGGACCTCAGATTAGGTGCGATTTCAGTCGTATCAAACCTCAGATTAGGTAACATTTCAGTCATATCGGACCTCAGATTAGGTACGATTTCCTTCGTATCGGACCTCAGATTAGGTACGATTTCCTTCGTATCGGACCTCAGATTAGGTACGATTTCCTCCATTTCGGACCTCAGATTAGGTTCGATTTCCTTCGTATCGGACCTCAGATTAGGTGCGATTTCAGTCGTATCGGACCTCAGATTAGGTGCGATTTCAGTCGTATCGGACCTCAGATTAGGTGCGATTTCCTTCATTTCGGACCTCAGGTTAGGTACGATTTCAGTCGTATCGGACCTCAGATTAGGTGCGATTTCCTTCATTTCGGACCTTAGATTAGGTACGATTTCAGTCGTATCGGATTTGTCACACGGCGACGCGAGATGGGATCGAGGAATACGTGGGGGAAGGCATGATGCGTACGCATGAATACCTAGTGCGTACGCACCCATGTTTAGTGCGTACGCATAAGATGCAATTCTGCCAAAATTTTTTACCGAGACGGCACCGTTTCTTTTAAGGGGTGTTTCAAATTCTGAAACGACCTCTTCTTCTCCGGCGACGCTTCCCATTACCCCGAAAATCACTCCCCACTCCTCCATAACTCCCTCTCCCACTCACTCCTAAAAAAACTTGTTCTTATTCTCTTGCAAACCCATTCCCAACCCAACTGTTCTCCTTCCTCTGTCTCTCATTCTTCCCATTCTTTTCTTCTTACTTTCTCTCTGCAACTTCCCGCCGGCAAACATGCCTCCCAAGAACAAACGGTTTCGCGGCGATGATGAAGGGTTCACCATCAACCGTTGGGATCCACGGCTCAACCCGCAGCAAATCCCCGACATCATCTTCAGGCCACAGGAGCATCTCTCCCACATTGCACGGCAACAAAGAGTAAGTCTTGAAACCCATTCCTCCATTGTTGAATATGCATGCCTTCAAAGATCTGATTTTTATCTCTCACCGTCCATAAAAATGTGAACTTTATCCTCAAATGATCATAGTATGTCTGTATACATCATAAAAACTGGAGAAAACTTGTGAAATCTGAGTTTGGAGGTTGAGGGGGTTCATGGTCTCGAGGTTGAAGACGAACCAGGGTCCTGAGTGCGTACGCATAGATGGTATGTGCGTACGCATCAGTATGTAGTGCGTACGCATCAGTACATAGTGCGTACGCACCATGAATTGATTACACAAATAAAAATAAAACGGGAATCAGATGAAATTAAGCACTGATGCGTACGCACTGACTTTCATATGCGTACGCACTGTGGCCAATGCGTACGCACCATTGACCATGCGTACGCACCACGCATTTATTTGGCAGAATCAATCTAAATCCATGCTCACCTGTACCTGTACTTACCTGGGTCTTCATTCTTTTCAGATTCCAAAGAAGAAGAGTGGACGTGGCAGTCTGGAGAGTTTGACCACTTGGTGGGACCGGTTGACCCCCGATACTCAGCAGTTAGTGTCGGATGTCGGGTTTGGGACCGTGGCTGCAGTGACGATTCATCGGGCTACCAGCAACACCTTGGTTTTCTGCCTGGCAGAGAGATGGTGGGATACCACCCATACCCTCCATTTGGCGGGTAGGGAGTGGACTCTCACCCCTTATGACTTCCACCGTCTGACAGGTCTTCGAATGAGGGGGAGGCCCTTCACTTTTGAGCTGACTGAGGATCAAAGGAAGGCGTTGACCCAGCGTTTGTTGGGCGTGCCTTGCCCCAATGCCACCATGAAGTATCCAGCCTTGTACAATGAGTTTCTTGGGAGGGGCAGGACTCTGTGGAGGAGCGTGTTATCATGGCTCGGCTTTCATCCTCTACCTTATAGGGGCTTTTCTAGTCCCTAATGCTGCGCAGACTTTTGAGCCAGGTTGGCTCTTAGCATTGGAGGACCTTGAGGCTGCATATGAGTATGGATGGGGGTCGGCTGTCTTGGCACACCTTTATGCCACCACGGATGCCCTTAGTCGGGTAAAATCCGACTCTTTGACAGGTTGCTGGAGGCTTTGGGCGGTAAGTAACCGTATATGGGTTCCATTCTCTTCTATTTTCATGCTTTGCTCTCTTCTCAAGATGTTTATTGATTCTCTTTGTTTGTCTTGCAGCTATGGGCCCAGGAGTACATTGACTTGAGACCTCTGGGCGATCAGGAGGACTTGTCCCACATTGGAGTCCGAGAGTTCCTAGACAGGCTTGAGCGTGTATGGGTCCACTTTTTGCTTTCTATTGTTCTCTTTCCCCTTTTTGTTTCCTTTTGGCTGATCATGTCCTGACAATAGGTGAATCCCCGCCCTTGGGTTGGTCGAGCCGAGGTTGGTCCCCCAGAGTGGGAGGAGGACGCGCACGCCATGGCTGAGGTGTCCTGTTTGCTGTCCTATCCCCGTGCCCGGGCCTTTTACTTTGCCGAAAGGGTCGTGCCCCAGCTGACTACAGATCTTGAGTTGTGTGCCCGAGTCCCCTATGATCCTCCTGCCTTCTCCTTGGTGCCCTATCAGATGGGTGAGCTAGATTTGGATGAGTGGCGAGGTGGCATTCATTACATTTCTCGTCTGCTGAGCCTAGAGCATGACTATGCCACCTTTGCCAGGGAGCGCCTCATGCCCCGCTTCATTGGTCACCAGGTATCCATTCTGTTCCATTCTTGTCACTGTTTTGCTTTCCATAAGCTTGCCCCTGTCATTGCACTTTTTTCATACCCAGGTTCCTGATGCGGGCATTCCTCCCGAGGGACTTCCTCCTGCATTCCCCTCGTGGTCGGTTCCTCTTTATGATGAGAAGGGCGAGGCGTATGAGGAGTCCATTGTCCCCGACCCGCGAGCGCATCCACTCCCTTTTCCTCCTGGCACGCGTCAGGTAGCATTTCTTCTTTCTCTTGACAGGTCCTGCAAAATAGTTAGTTCGAAATATGCATGCCCTAATCGCACTTTGATTTTTCAGCTTACCCTTGCGGAGATGGAGCTTGTATACCAGATGTTTGGTGGGCTCAAGCGGATGTTGACTGCTCATTCCGCGACAATCTTGCGCATGCGGGGAGGGCCGGCACCCGGAGGTGCAGCAGATGCAGGTGGAGGTGGTGATGATGATGAGGGTGGTGATGATGGTGGGCAAGGTGGTGGTGGGGCTGGTTCATCCAGCGGTCCATCTTATCGCCCTAGGGGCTTTTAGACTCTATCTCTCTTTACTTTGGACAATTTGCAATTTCAATTTCGGGGTTATGTACTTAAACATTTGCACTTGGTTTTTATTTCAGTATGTGCTTTTCTTGCTTTGAATTGTTGTGTGCTGCCTGAAATGATTTTGAAGTTGCATTGATCTGCTTAGTGTAAATATAGATGAAACCAGGTGGCTCGGTTACTGAAACAGGGTGTTCTGACAGTGTAGGAAACACGTAATGCGTACGCACCCACTATTAATGCGTACGCACTTGGAATTAATGCGTACGCATCAAATGAAATTCTGTCCTTTTTTAGGGCCCACAGCAGTCTCTCTTGTTTGTCTCTTTCCCAAAAGGGCATTTGCTGTACTTTTTCTTTATAAAGGCTTCTTCTTCATTACCCTAGCCGCCACTTGAACTCTACCAGCATCATCCCTTCCACCTCCTATTTTTCACTAATGGCGAACCTTTCTAACTGGCTCAAGTCTTTGGATGGCCAATCTCGCAGGGAATTTAAATCCCAGTTTCAACTGTCTTCTTTGCTTGATTATTCCCAAGTGCGGGTTAACCAAGACTTTCTCAAACTGGCTACCGAGTTTTGGGATCCTTCTCGTCATGTGTTCCGCTTCAATAACACGGAAGTGTGTCCCACCATGGAGGAATTTGGGGCCATCCTTGGGCGTCCAGATTTCGACCATATATTACTACCACCCGTAGTACCGCTCAAAGTCGAGGGCCTAATTTCTTCTTTATTCGGTATTCCACCAGGGTAGCTCGGGGATGGTTTTCAAATTCAAGGATAGACTTCCAACTTGTAGTTTCGCACTTCAGCCAACTTCCTCCTATAGTTACAGGTAATCAACTCCAACACCGTTTAAATGCCCTTTGCTTTTGTATCTTGGCATGTTACTTGTTTGTGGATGCC
This sequence comes from Liquidambar formosana, assembly GCA_039720395.1. Classification (NCBI taxonomy): domain Eukaryota; kingdom Viridiplantae; phylum Streptophyta; class Magnoliopsida; order Saxifragales; family Altingiaceae; genus Liquidambar; species Liquidambar formosana. The sequence continues at coordinate 7,768,607 of CM077823.1, read as the reverse complement.
CCCGACTCCGCCGACGTGGCCCTATTGCAGATCCTTCCTTTATTGAGGGAATCCAATCCAAGCATGATGGTCTTAGCCGGAACTCTCAATGCTCTAGATAGGTTTGTGAGGGGTGAGGTCCCCTTTGTTGGTGGCAGTCCCTTGCTGTTGCAGGTAAATTCCCCTTCATTCCCGTCCATCCTTTCTTTTTCATTCTGCATTTGGCTTCTTTTTCCTTCATCAGTGCGTACGCATGTGGATGGGATGCGTACGCATTGAATCTTGATGCGTACGCATAAAGGGTTTGATCCACTTTTCCCAATTTTTCAGATTTGGTTATTCGAACGCTTGCAGCTCATAGTAGAACCCCACGTGAGTCCTTGGGCGTACCAACCACAACTTTACCGCCGTCGGGCCTTGATTAAACCTTTTCCTAGCATCAAGGAGCTTCGCGGCATGCTTTCTAACATTTCCTGTCATGGTATTCGTGGAACTGTCCTTGGTGGAGAATATCCGACATGA